>WBMY01006632.1:640883-936123 GCA_013397315.1 Donacobius atricapilla
TGTCCCGGGGCCGGCCTGCGGCCCCCGCAGCGCCTGCCGGGCTGGGCGCCCCGGGCTGCCGCGCGCTGACACCTCGGTCCCAGCTTCCCGCGTCTCTGCTCATAAAGAGCCCGAAGGGAGGGAACGCCTCCCGCACCGCTGCTCCCGCGAACCCCCATCTCACACCCGTCCTGCTAAACCCCTAGGAAATAAATCACCTCTGCCTCTTCCTTGGACCTTGTATGACCAAATGACTTTCTTTCACCTCTACCAACACAGGACCCTTCAACCAGCAAAAGGGTTTTTTTTGTCAAGTACTCTGTCCCTCCTTCATAGGAGGATTAGACATGAAAGTGCCCTCACCGCTGTCACAAAAACACCACCATCATACTTGATTTCTCTGGCTCTTTAGCGTGCATCTATACTCAGTCCTTGCCAGCTGTCAGGTACAAAACACATTTTCAGAGTAATCATATAAGCAATTGTTTTCCAGTATCAGGTGTGACAGGGACAGACATTTACAAGTGCACCCAGATCTGTTTAGCCAGCTGCCTGTACAAACAAGTGTAACAAGTCACAGGTAATTGTTTACACAGAGTGTTTATTGCAAATTACTGTCACTTCACCAGGATGTTTGAATGTTGTAGAGCAAAGCTCCAGTGGATTGTTTTCTAGCAAGGGTACACACTGGTGATGTGCTTTCCTAAGTACTGAGCTTGTCCCATCAACTAAGGAAACTGAATTTTAGTATTTAAAAGATAACTTACTCTACAGATTTACTTCCATAGGCAGCAGTGCTGGTTTCCATAGGGTAAACAAGAGGTTACTTAAAAGTGCTAAAGATCCGTAAGACTTATAACAAAAAAATAATACTCTTTGTTATTAAATAAAATAAATTTTTTAAAGTCTGCTTCTTTGCAATCTTTTTAATTCAAGGAGTCTGTCTGTGAGACAGAACATCACTGTACCCATTTACCAGACAGGGGCAGGACAGGACTGAGATGAGGGAAAGGGACATCAGTGTAGAGAATTAGTGTTGTTGGAATCCGACAGTGAGAGTCGTAAATACTGAAATGCAAAGATATGAGGAGAATGGTTGGGTTGTGCTGGGATTTTACCTGTTCTTTGTTTTGTTTCTTCACCTGACTTAGCCATTTTTTTCTCCCTTCCCCTTCCTACCCCATCTGCTTAAACCAATTCTGACTAAGGAGAAAAAGGGAAACAAATTATCTTCAGGTTTATGTTCCTCTATAGAAAAAAAAATTCCCAAAGCAAGATTCCAAGCAGAGCTGGCTTTATTTTTAATGTTAAGCTGGAAGCTCTCATTAAAAATGCTTAAAATGCATTTCAGAATGAGCACCATACTTCCAGAGAGCAGGGGGAGAAGAAGATGCATTTCTGGGAGACTAAGCCTGCACTGGTGTTCCAAGAGCCCCATGAATCCTGTGAATGCTCCAACATCTCAAACACTATTACATTTTACTATTTTGGAAGACATTTAAGAGCAAACTACAGGGAATACTAACAATTAAAAAGTTATACTGATGTACCTTAAACCCGCCTGCACCAACAGCACAGCCCCCAGGGAGCACAGCAGCTATGCAGTAGTATGTTCATATGGCAACAAGAAACGTGCACCAGATTTATACAAATCTACTCCCTCCACAAAAGTATTGCTTCAGAATAACTTAATCAGGTCTAAATTAAAGTGTTATCTATTCACAGAAAGCCTTTCGTTCCATAAAACCTTGAAACATGCACAGAATTAAACTCCATCTCTGGGGGAGAAACCAGCCATCTACCTAGCAATTTACAGCAACTTAACAAAAGCAGGAAGGGAGGATATATTACAGGCAAATACAGGACTCGTTGCAGGAGGAGTGTAATTCTCAGTCCTTTTAGTTTCTCTCTGTTATCATTTCCCATTTGTGACAGAAGTAATAAAACTTCCTTCCTCCAACCTTTATTTAATTAAAGTGTAAGGTCTTTGGGGCAGTGAGCTTACTGTGTGTATATATACAGCACCTACCATGAAGAGGTCATGAATTCATCCTAGACCTTTAAATACTCCTCTAAATACAAAGCATTAACAATAATAAGTATAGGATATAATTTTCATTTAGAATAGATGAGTCTTCTGTTTTCGATTATCACAAAGAATAAATTACATGCATCTCAGGGAATAATTAAATTAAGGATTAAGGGAAAGTATTTCATACCAGAGACTTGTAACTGCTCTACTCTGGTCTTTTACACCTAAGGACACTGCTGCCCATTCTTACAGCATTTACTTAAAATCCTTATTGGCCATAATATTACAAAATAGTGCCCCGAATCCCACAGGCCAGCTCATCAAGTGTAGGGGTATGGTTTATTCTGAGGCAGTGCATGTGATTACTTCAATAACATACCCAAATTAACCTTTTGCATGTGCACTAAACTGCAATTAGCAATCTGCAGACAAATGACAAGTTCCTTCATTTCCTGTAATATGCAGCAATACACAAGCCAGATTTCCTATTGAATCCCATATTAACCTACATTCAGTGGCAGGGAAATCTCAGAGCACCATGTCAGAATTTATCATCCTTCAATGATGTTAGCTCCACCTCTTGACAGTTCTAGACAAGATGTTTATAAACAACTCATCCATAATCTGACCAATTTCACCTGAAAATGTTTATCATTTTCACCAGTTGTTCCAGCCACTTTGAATGCTTTTACTAAGGGATGGGCCAAGCTCTCAAAACAGTATGGTTGTGTTAATAAACGACAAGAAATAAAATGGAGATTGAGTAGTGAGGGGCTTTGTGATGCCTCTCTGAGCTGGTAGGAGGCTCAGGGGTAGGGAAGCTGCAGAAGTGCCTCTTTCCCTTGTGATAAGGAATGTCACATCAAAAAATACAAAATGGGAAGATGATGTTTCCACATGCACTTTCATCCCTGTAATTCCACACCTCTCCCTGTTACAGAATTCATTTGCAAAGTATTTTTTTAAAAACAAAGAGCTCCTGGGACAAGTTGTGAAAAGCAATTTTGCTGCAAAACAGAAGAAGTCTCGCACCTTTAACAGCCACCATCAGTCTCTGAAAATGTTGACACAGTGCCGTAAACCTGAACCAGTTCCTAGCAGCTTTACTAAAGTGCTTGTTTCCAATGTAATAAAACAAAAAAGATTTTTGTAATAGGCATCACATAACTGCACTTCCTTCATGTGCCTTTGCTGGTAGTGTGACATGAGCAACGAGCGTGTGCATGCATGGAGGGGATGAACTGCCTTATAAGAATGCAGTTTTGTTTAACGTGAGTGATGGAAGGGAATTCAAAAAGCATAAAAATGCCTTTGTAATAAATCAGAACTAACCAGCCAGATCACCTGCCCACTAAAAGACTCTCCACCAGAGCTGTGAGTGGCCTCCTTCAGTTATTGTTCCGCCCTGACTCTGGCTCCTGAACCAGGGTTATCGCACGGTGTATCTGAATTAAGTGGTGTCTAACAACTGTGCCAAACAGAGTTCCAAATGCAAATCCCTTCTGCCTCTCCTTTGCTCTCACACGACGTGCTTGGAGTTCATCCTCCCCGTCGGCTCCCGCAGCTCTCCTCCTCTCGCTCTCCGCGGCTGCGGGATCGGAGCGCTTTGTTCCCAGGGCCCTGGGCCAGCTCTGCGGCTGTGGGGCAGCACCAGCGGCTCCAGGCTCACAGGCACCCACTGCACCTGTGGGCAGCCTCTGTTCCACTGGGGCTGGATTCAAAAGGGAAAAAAAAAAAAGAAAAAAAGAAAAAAANAAAAGAAAAAAAAAAAAAGATTAATATCTGTATGTTTAGACTGAGCTAGATAATTCATAGATCTGTGAGGTACCTCATAACCTTGAGTCTTTTTTTAATCAGTTCTGATCTCTGAAATAGTAAATTATAATTAAAATTTAATATAATTTTAATCTCTCAAATAGTTAATTATAATTATGGTCATAAAACATGTACAACCTTTGCTTCCTCTCTCCTTCATCCCTCACCTCCTACTCAGAGCTGCTACTTGAAGAAAGAGAAAATAATTGTCCCTTTAATGGTAATTGTTTATAAACTCCTGTTCACAGAGACTGTGTTTATATACAATGCCTAGACAAAAACCAGGCACAAATGCAATACTCACAATAAACGAGTGAACAATACATCCCTGACCATAATTCCAGTGCTCTCCAACAAAAGACTATCTAATTCCTGTCACAGAATTGCCTTGTAGGTTGAAGTTCAGCATATAAATACACATGGGAAAAGATTAGATTTTAATTGATAAGTATTAATCATCATTCACTGCTGTCTCTGCAGGAAGCCCCGTGTTAAAACATCTAGTTAATATACGGTATAATGGATAACCTTGAGGCAGAAGCTCTTGCATCCATCTCTATCCAAGAAAAAATGTCAACATCAGCCTTTGTTGTAGCAAAATACCCTGACATCTGAATGGAGTTGCTGCTGCTGAAAAATTGACTCGCCGCAGTGCAATCCTTCCTAACATGGGTCCAGTGCTTACTAGAGATGAGGCCAAATTAAAAATCTTTATCTGTGCACACCTGTACTTAGGAATATTTGAAATCTGGTCTGGGTCGGAATGCTGTGTTTGTGGTGCATCTCCTCCTCTCTGAACAAACACATTTCTCATGTGATGCTCTCACTGCAACCACAAAACATTAGCACTCACAAGAGGATCATTGAAGATACTCAGGCTGTTCATTGAGAACAAAGCCATTAATGATTAATACCATGGTAGGAGAAAATGTAGCAGTATTTCTTGGCAGCTGAAATGTGGCAGTGTCTGTCCTACGTGCAAAAGACTCACAAATACCTTCAGCTCTTCTTACATAAAATGGTTCTTATTAACTCTGTGGAAAGGGGAATCAAACAAATCCACCGAACTAAAGTGAAGGAGATTTTCACATGTAAAACTGGATATATACAATACATCTCTCTCTGACTGACCCAGCAGATGCAGAGATGCATTTACGTATCACAGGCATTACTGTCCCAGCAGATGCTATAAAGTTGTCACTGACACAGACGCTTACTGTCCCCACAGATCAGTATTTTGGGAGGGGATTTTCGTACCACAGACACTACTGTCCCTACAGAACCACATCTGCTGGCCGAGTTATTGTTTGACATACTTTTTTGCCTCCAGCAGATGTGAGAGACTGCCAGGACAGCAGGCATTTCTGTCACAGCAAATCTCCATCTACAGGGAATTAAACTGCAGCTTAAACTACTGCACTCCCAGGGCCCTTAGTGCAGCCAATACTGACAGGGAGGAAGCAACATAAACCAATGAAATGTAATGTTGAGCACTTAGAACATCACCATTAACTCTGCCTAAATATGCCTGTGTTTCAGGATATGTCAGGAGAAGAAAAAGAATTACTTGCACCCTCCTCCCACCCTGCCCTTTAACAAGTATTCCTTCAGAGAAACATTCAAAGGGAAAAGTATCTGACACCAGTTTCATACAATAGATCCAAAAGGGCAGAGAAGTCACTCATGACTACAAAGTTGACAACCTTAATGCCCTGTAACAGGGACCAAGTGCTAGATCATTTCCATCTTGCTTTTGAACTGAAAATTTTCTGAGTTTCTAATTTTTTAACACCCAAAGATTTGATCCCCAATTTTAGAGGTGAAGAAATAAAGGGAAGGGCTTTGCGTTTTTATCCCTTTAATTTGGGCCTTCATCTTTTGAGACTCTGCATGACCTCCTCTCAGACTCAACTGCTCTATTCTGGTGTTTTACACCTAAGGACACTGCTGCCCACTCTTATAGCATTTATTTAAAATCCTCATAGCCATGGGATGCTTTGCTCCTGGTGCAGCTGTGCTGCCAAGAAGAAACCCTCCAGACATGAGGAAGAAAATCCTGGGCCTGTGCTAAGGCATGACTATGGCTGAACTCTCCCTCTGGAGTGAATTCAGCCTAAGGCCCATACCAACACATGTACCTGCATATAAATAATATGTATGGTATGTGAGCCTGGACTTGGGAGCTGTCTTGGGCCTTTTTTTTTGCCTGAGTAGTTGTATCCTCTACGATTTGGTACCAGAGAGAAAAACCCTCCCCTGGTAATCTGCAGTACTGTAAGCCCTACTTGAAGACACACCATCTAACTTTGGAATTCCCCTGTGGGGAGTCTGGGCATTTATCTTTATCTGAAGCATCAAGAGCTGTCCATTGGCAAAGGCAGGACACACAAATTCCCAGGGTAATAATCTGATACAGCACAGCAAAACCTATATCCTTGGAGCAGATTGTGGGAAAGCATCAAGAGTTTGGTTGCTCTGCCAAAGCAAACACGATGTTTCAAGTCCCATCATCTGCTCTGCAGTTCACACCCTTCCAGTGCTATCTTTTTCAGATGCCATGCCACACTGGTTAGTGGCAATGCTGTTGTCATGTGTGACTCATTCCATTTTACTGGAAATTAGAAAACCACATGCTGCACTGAAGAACTGCCTATTTATGTAGTCATAGAATCCCAGAGAGAACTCCTCCTGCCATTATTTGTATACAGATTATTTCAGAATTTTGGAAACACGGGTTTTTACCAGGGTTCATCCAGAGGACAGATTAATCAACAGCACATTGCTCTTTCCAGGGTCTGCTGTGCCCTTCATACTTTCCAGTATGCCCCCCTGGAAATGCAAATGGTATTTTAGAACAGAGTACCTCCGTCATTACATGATGTGTGGGAAGCAAAACAGAATAGAGGGAGCAGAGGAATTGGAGGTGCATTAGCAGAAGAGTCTCACGTATTTATTTCAGCTTTAGGCAGGTGAATTTCACCCACAAGGAACAACACAATCGACTTGGTCTTGTTTGTTTTCCTTTGTAATGGCATGTCTTTGTAAAGCCTCTTCAAATATTTCCTGAACACATCACAATGCTACATTTACTGATTAATGCTCAGAATGAGTGAGATGAACTGGCATATTCAGGACAACAAAAAATTGCAGAGATGTCAACAGTGCATTCTTTCTGTGGATTAAGAATTACTGGATAGAAACATTATTGCTTTTAACCAGCATTCTATGGTGACAACAAATCACTGGATAATTCTGAGTTCTGAAGCACAGGTCTGGAACTACCCGTGATTCAAAGAACAATTTCCTATATTATGTTTTTCTAGTCTATATAAAATTGGTGTTGCTAAAGCAGCAGCAATAGGATCAAAAGTTAGATTTGATTGTGTGTTGACAGGCAAAGGTTCTAGAAATTCCTAAACTAAGAGATTGCATTAGCTTTTACAGATAGAGATAAACCCAGTCTTATCTTTAGATGAAGAAACTGTTAAGAAGTTTCAGGCACCAGACATTTATGAAGAAAGAAAATAGAAATGTGAGCCATTCTTTTTTAAAGGTTAGCATAGCTTAAAAATTCCTGAAAATATTTATTATCATAACAGACTAGACCTGCTGAAGTGTTCTCACTTAGGATTTGGTCTTTGACATTCTCAGAAATTCTGTTCACTTCATCAAATGGTTGCAATGAAAAGCAGAATTTAGCAACAAAAAGGAAAAGACACAAAGTAGTTAAAGGCCATTTAGAAAAAGACATTTGCTTTTAATGTTACTGACTACCCCTCAGGACCCAGATTAGAGTTCTGTTATGTTTTAAAGCATTGCTTTCAAGCTTGCTGGAAGTGTCAGACAATTTGAATAGATCTCCATTTTAATTTCCAATCTAGCAATATGGAACAGCTGCCATAACTTTGTGCAACGTGGCAAATTCAACATCCTCATCCCTCAAATGACAATCATCAAGAAGGGACTCTGAAAAAAGCATAATATGCTTCCATTTTTACTGCCTTTTAGTAACTCCCAGTCAAAATTGTACTTTAGATAAAGAACCCAAACCCTCAATTGCACTTAAAACTTGCACTGTCTACACCAGGTTGGGGGTGAAAGTTGATGGGATTTCCAGAACTATTTTTCCTTCCTCCAGCCAGTGAGCTGGAGGTTTGTCCACTTCCTTCTGACTTGCACATCACCATCAGTGTTCCAGGCTCCCAGTCAGGATTTTCCCCACAGCTGTAGTGGGAAGTTCTAATGGAACAAGTCCCAGTTCAGCCTCACCAAATCTGCCTTGTGAAAGTCCCCAGCTTCTACAGCTCTGGCAGCTGGAGGGTGAGTGTGAACTGAAGTGTGTCATCCTCATGCTTTTCCTGCTTCTGAGTAGAAGGAAAACGTTGAAAGGAAGATGGAAGTTCAATTCTCAAGGTCTTCGGTTTTGTTTTTTTCAGACCATGTTAACTCAAGCGGGAAAACTGAATCCAGAGGGGAAAGCACTTTTAGAGTCAGATGAAAATCCTTAGCACTGGGCCCCAGTCTGGGACTGTCTAGGCCAGGACAAAGGCAGCTCAGCCACAGTCAAGGGAATTGTGTGTTTGGGATATGGTCCATCTCTAGGCACAAGCCCATGTTACATGTAGTCTGAGAAGGAGTATCTCTTTAGAGTACAAAAGCATGGATGTGTTGGTCGTATTCCGGGAACAATGTCCCATCTTGCTCTCATTCTGTATTCATAGATTATATACTGTGTGCGCTTAGGTAAAGCTGCCTCCCACTTCTCTCCTTAATTCCAAATAGAAAGTGCAAAGGAGTTTTGGGACTTATCACCACACATGGTGCTGTCACCAGTGCACCCAATAAGAAGAAACAGAAACATTCAGGGTCCAGAGACACTTGCTCCAGGATGGACTATTTGTTTCTTTAAAAATAAAACACAATTTTAAAGTCTCTGGCATGTCTGATTTCAATTGCTAAATTAACATCTCTGTTCTTGTTTCTACAACGCTTCTCTACTATCGAGTTTGTGGTTTCTTGCCTTCCACACCATACAACCAGCTTCTGACCCTGAGATTTCCTCCCTCCAATCTACATTTCTCATGAAACTCGATCTCCAAGCATGAAACCAACTCTCACTAATCTGTTTTCTGTTATCAGTATACTCACAGGTATATTTATAAAGTAGGGAGGACACACATGTGGGTAGTATGCATGTCTGTCACTTGAGTTTGCCTCTAGCAGTCGCCATTTAAACCACAGAAAGCAGAACGGAAATATTAAGCTCAGTTTTTTCCAAATGGGCTCCAGCTTTGGATGGCTTACTTGATATCACTCACTTCCAGGCAATAAAAATTATTTCTTCACAAAATCAGATTTTATCCCACCTTTTACACAGTCAACTTAGATCTCAAGGGAGCAGGTCAAGAACAGATAACACAGAAAGGCAAACAGGGCTGGTTAACAACATTTCACCTCTGTCCTGGAGTGGTTGGACAAGGCTGCCTGGGACTGGAAGCAGGCTGCAAGCTGCTGTGATCACCTCCAGCACCTATTTCTATCACTTTGCATTTTCTTTCATTAATAGAGATAAGTGTTTGAGACAAAAAAAATCACATAAAGAAGTAAATATAAAACAAGCTGCAATAAAGTGGAACCGGGATTCATTTGGAGATGGAAGCTTTCTGATTTGGAGGTCTGGCCATAAGTATGCCCAAGGTTCCTCCACATGCAGGACAGGCACAGCTCCCTAAGCTCCGTGGGGATCTGCTCGACCTGACACAGACACAGATCTTGCCTGCACAGCTCCTCTGGGATCACCAGTTCTGCTCCTGGGAAGGGCCAAGTACTGACCCATTCCTTATGTTCACCGCGATTCCTGCCGGTGCAGCTCCTGGACACTGGTGCTACAAACACATCAACTTCACCTGGCAATAAGCAGTTCTCTCTCAGCCTGAGTGCATGCCAAGAACAGCCTAATCTGCTCAAGAAATTATAAGCCATGCAGCTATTTGCACTGAAACCCCTGCAGAAACAGCCCTCCCCCACTTCCTTCTCTGCTAGCTTGCTCTAAGTGAAAGGAAAAACAATGAGAAAGGAAACTTGGGAGGGACAGGTTAGAAGTAGAAGGAAGAAGCAAAAGGTCTGACTCTGCAGACCGTATTCATGATGGAAAGCATTTGCACAAATAACCTAATTGCATTCTGTGGGACTGCCGAGCTGAGTAAAAGTGTTGCAAGTGCAAGCAACAATTGCAGAGGCAGGAAACAAGTAGGAAAAGAAAGAAAAAGGAAGCCTCACATGAATCGGACACCTGCACAGAGGAGAGCAGTCTCACACACCCCAGGAAAAACAAATCAACCAAAACACTCACTGCCTTTGAGTTACTGCAGAAATATTTATAGCGCCTTTCCCGACCTCTGCCTCGCTTCCTGGCAGGCAACACCACAGAAAGAATCTTTACCACTGGCATCCCCCTCTTCCGCCAAACAAGAAAGGAGTCCCTTCCCAGAGCTCGGCAAAGGCAGGAAGAGAGACCAGACAGGCTGCAGGAGTGGTTTGGTCTTCACCTGGGGAAGGATGAGTGTCAGCCCAGGCACACACTCACAGGAGGGAGCATGGGCACCTCTTCCAGCATTGATTTTGTATGGATTACTCTCAGCAAGGAATAACACAGGAGCCGAGGAAGTGATGGGGCCCACAAAATCCCTCATCATTTCTAAATGGCCGCTTCTTTCCCCTCCCTACACGATGAGGCACTGAAGGGAATCTGATGTCCAGTAACTGATCTGCTCCTTTTCCAGTGAGCTCTTCCAGGAATTCTCAAGACACCTTCTATGACAGAACAATTCTAAGCTTATAAATCATTAAAATAATGCATTTATTTATCAAAAGCTTTTCTCCTAAAATGAAACACTAGAGAGCAATCCAATCATTCCAAAGAAGATGTGCATTTGAATTCTCCGGGCTTACACTAATTGGCACTTTTCAAAATGTTTCCAGTTAGGTTTGTCCATAAGCATGAAAAGGAAAATCAAAATATGTCTCTCTGAGATGGGCTGATGTTTGCGAAACAAAACTATCAAATCAGGGAAACCAGGGACTAAATTCAAAGCAATGATGGTGTGAGATCATACATTAAAGATGACAGGATCTTTCTACATCACCTCAAACATGAAACACTTGCAGTACTAAGTCACAAACTTATCTGAAAAACACACACTACCACCTACTGGCAATTATTCATATATGTTATTTACGTACTGATAAGCGGCAACAATATGTGCACATTTGATTTGCATGAACTTTGCAAGAACAAAGCTCATTCTTCATCTTTACAATTACTAGACTTGAAGAAAAATATATTCCTGTGAATGTAGTTCCCACAATGTGTGACTAGTTATTGTTTTCTTTTCAATAAGAACTTAAACCAGAATAGCTGGTTATGGAAACACTTCCCTTTTAAGGTCGTTGGTTTTGCCAGTAATGTAATATGGAGTTTTTTTGGCTCATCCATAAGTTGGTCACATGGTCCCACCAGGCTTACATATCTTCCCATTTTACACCCTCTGTCCTGGAAGTGGGGCATAAATTATTACAGCGGTGGTTTGGGGCCAGGGAGGAAAACCAGGGCAAGTGCTGCCCCTGGATACAACCACTCTTCTGCCCCAGTCTCACAGAAGCCTGGGAAAAGGAGGACCATGGCTGGATTGAGGAGCTTACATGAAGGAAAGATGACACTCTGAATATCTTTTCCTTGGGTGATTCCCCGCCTTTGGCTGCAGTTGTCACCTTCCTGCCCTAAGGGTCACAGTAATGCCACAGAAACATCCTGGAGGTGAAAGTGCTGTGATTTATGTACCAGCAAGAAGTGTTAGTTAAAGGCCCTTGTGTGCACACTGCACACATCATCGTGGCTGATATGGGGTGATGTTTTTCACCTCCGTCCTCTCAGTGGAGACCTCTGCATGATTGTTGAGGTGGTGCTGCTGTGAATGATGCCTAATTTTGGACATCATTCAGAATATAAAGCTGATGCTGGGACTATGTCAATGTGCAGCCTGAGCCCTCACCTCACCAAAAAGAAAATATGCCAGGAAAGCCAGGGCTGACTCCACTGAATCACGCTCTGACCTGCCATGCACTTGATCTCAGTCCTGCTGCTGTCATTTCTTGCATGAGATCAGCTTCCAGAGAGGATTTTGGTACGTGGGTGGCAATGTCAGAAAGATTGGCTGGCTCTGATGTAAAGGTTCCCTGAAGGCCAAAGATGGAGACTGAGAAGAATTGCCCCTGCAGTTCTAAGGGCACCTGCCCACATGACACCAGGTTAAACCCCAGACAATGTCTACTCAAAAGTCAAACCAGCAACAGGAGAAGCTCATTGCCAGCTGTTGCAGCCCTGAAGGAAAAAATACTTTTTCAGCATCTTATAAATAAACCATTCTATACAAGAATGGCATTAGGTATATATATAGGTATATAAATAAATCAACATTTCAAAATTATTGAACTTTTATACATTTGCAATTAATACAATTTCTAGTTTAATTAGATTTTTTTTTAACCTGAGTTGATTTTCAAAATATTTTTTTCTATTAGCTGAATCCTAGCTAATCTTAAGCTGCACCAAGGGAAGTATAGGTTGGATATTAGGAAAAAGTTTTTTAAGGAAAGAGTGATAAAGTACTGGAGGTGGTGGAGTCACCATCCCTGGACGTGTTTAAAAAAAGACTGGATGTGGCACTCGGTGCCGTGGTTTAGTTGAGGTCTTAGGGCTGGGTTGGACTCGATGATCTTGAAGGTCTCTTCCAACCTAGAGATTCTGTGATTTTGTGATTCTAATTATACACCAGGTTTCCTGCTGGCAGGTATCAGACTAGCTCAAGACAGGCCTTCAGATATGCTGTGCTAATGCCTGACACTCAGAACAGACACTTTTCGTTCTCTTCAATATGTGCATTGCAAGTAGTATTTTAATTGGGCTCCCAATTCAGAAGGCTGGAATGAGCTCGTGAGTCATTTTTACAAGTTGACTCACATGCTACAAAACTGAAGAATTTGGTGCAGGGACAAAGAGAAAGCAGAGGGTGGGTTTGTGGATTTCTGCACATCCCTGTCGTGGGGAAAAAGGTGAGTTGGTCCCAAGCACCCAGCTGCAGCTGCACAGGGGTTCAGCAAATGCATTGCTCAGATGAGCCTTCTTCATCTCTAACTGTTGAAGGAAGGATGCTCCTGGGAGGCTTTTGTTTCACAGAAACTGTGATCAAGAGATTATATAAAGTATTATAATTTTGAAATGCTTTTCCTTTCCAGGAAAAGGGACCAGTCCCAGCATCACAGGATGCCTGGTTTCAGAGTGTTTCAGTGATTGCATTTCAGCAGTTCCATTTCAAGACTGGGCAACACAGAGACAACAGGGAGAGGGCTCCTCATCTCCCTTAAGTGCCAACCCTGCATCTCCAGTCTCAAACCGGACACAGAGTTGGATTCTTTTCTCCCTGCACATCACCAAGGAAATGCCCCACGGCTTCCACTATAACCATGTGAAAAGCCTGATGTTTTCCCACTGCGCTGCCTGCATTGCTTGTGTAACCTCGGAGCCTCAAACCATTTGCATGGGTGCAAGGGATGGGAACTCAGTGAGAGCAAGGCAAGTGGAATCAAATTTATCCTTCTTTTTGCTGTGTTACCTCAAAAAGTGGTAAACCCCACATTTATTCCCTGAAGCAAGGAAGTGTGAACTTACACAAGGAAGTGTGAAGCAATACACAGAAACTGCAAAAAAATCCTTTTCCTTATACTAAGGAAAAGGCTTTTTTGACCTGTCATGTTGCCTGTCATAACCACATTTTAACATTTTTCTTTCCTTGTCCTTAAAGGAATCTATACAATACACAAATGAAAGGCAAATTCAGAGAAGGCAGAAAATGCCAGGGCGTTTTTCATTGTCCTGAGGACAAATGCCAGAGCCCTTCTGGGACATTCAGAACATCTAGTCACTGTATCTTATTCAAGGGAAAAGCCATCTGTCAACAAACTAATCACTGCACAGATTCAGAGACAAGTGAAAATAAAAAGCCAATACAAACATGCAGATGAGGTTCCAGTCAGCAACTAGCCACAGAAAACAAACAAATCCCATCCACAAAGCCTGGCATTTGGGTCCAGCCATTTTTCGCTGAAGTCAAAACTGGGGAGGGAATAATGCAAAGTAATCTTCAAACGGGAACTTTCAAATCAATCAATATGACTGTGGAAAGATGGGCATGAACCAAACCTGGATCCATACCCTACCTACATAAGCCAGTAACAGCAGCAGAACAGAGTAAGGACACAGCAACTGAGCTCCTACCACACTATTAACAGTATTAAAAGCCCTACTAGTTAATATTTAAACATTCAATAATACGGAACAATTTGAGTCTAAGCTCGTGGCTGACTGCAGCCTTCATTTTTGATCAGAAACACACTACCCCAAGGGAAGGACTCCAAGTGACTAATGTTTCTAGTGGCCAGGATTCTATCACCAGTGAAAAGTGAAGCATCTGCCCCATGTGTGGGCCCAACTCTCATATTTTTTTCATGAGTGTCTTCTATGACAGGGGATTTGATGATATGTGGACTGAGATCTTTGCCAGTCTTCCTCTTGAAAAAGGAAAGCCCTCTCCTGGGCCACCACAAGTACACTTTCCTCAAGCAGAAAGGCACAAAGAACACTCTGCAAAAGAGTTCCTTGATGTTAATGCCCTGTTCCTTTATTTTTTAAGCCTCACTTCAGGATGTGCATGCAAATGGCAAAAGGACATCAACTGTTTTGATTCTGCACAAAGTTTGTTCTCATATTGGTGAAAAAGATTAAACAGCGGAGGAAAACTGGGATATTTCAGAACATTAGCATGTGCCATGTTAAATAAACAACTGAATTAGACTTCAGTTTCAGCAACATGAAACATGAAAGAAGTTCAGCTTAGCACTAGCCAAAATCAACCTGAAAGAGTCCGAACTTCTGAGAGCTAAAATCATAACTGCTTCTTTAAAGGCATCACTTGAAAAAAATTAAATGCATTTCTCCAAAAGCTTCACAAGCATAGCAACTGATTGGCCCTTGAGGATTCCTACAGATACTTGTCATTCAGCATGAAATCAGGTCAGCAGCTAAAATTAAACACCCACCTCTCCCCTGCACTGCATGTGGAGTCATCGCTTTTAGTATTGCTCAGCCTCTGCCTCCCCAAATGGGTTCATTCTTACCACAAGCTTAAAGGCTGTCTTATCAAGGAGCACTGATGGATACAGTCATTCCTGCTCCCAGATGAAACTGTTGGGAATCAGGCTCGCAGTCCCTTTGACTCCATCTGCATTGATTAGCTCTCGGGCAGCCTGCCAAGGCACTGTGCTGCCTCTTACCCTCGCCACTGTTAATCTGCCTCAGCGAGGCCTGCAAGCCCTACATAAACTGCAATTTCTCTTCATTAGTGTGATTCTGCCTGCGTGAATCTGATAACATATGGGATATTATCATAAAACAGCCTATTTCACCAATTCATTTTCTCCTTTATGAAGATTATGAATGTACTGCAAGTGCACAGGCAGGATAGAACAGAGGAGTCTACTGTACAGTTTAGCTTTGATTCAGTTTCTAAAATGCAGATAGCCTTCCTTTTAAGTTCACATTTCCCAATTATCCTGTGCTAATATATTATAAAAACTGCTGACTCCCTCTCCCTGATTTTCTCTAGTTCATTATGGCTGATCCACACTCCGTGTCACTTGCCTGGATTGAGACTTTATGATGAACAGAGCTAGCAGATGCCACACAATGGAAAAAATGGGAGCTACAGTAACTGTTTAGTCAACCCTAATCACTGCCACAGTCTGACTAAGCATGAACATGAAACATGATCACAGTTTGACTACGGATTATGTAATTTCAAACATATGCTTTATGCCCCCTCACTTCCTGCCTGGTTCAGATAACGCGAGTCAGTTGGAACGGGCAGTTTCTGCACAGCTGAGTGAGCACTTTGTCTGGGAGTGACACGGGCGCAGGTAGATTCCTACCTGCTTCTGAGGTTTATTAATTAGCATGTGTCCCCATTTAATGAAGTCTGCGTGCCCTCTGCTGGTCCACGCATGCACTCCTAGGAACAGCACCACTCAAAACTGGAATAGTCTTACATAGAGAGCTGCTGTTGCTCCTTGGACAATGTGTGTGTGCCTGTCCTGATGTGCTTACACGTGCAATATAGAATAAAATGAAATTAGAATCCCCTTTTATTCTAAACAACACAGCTGTTTTGCCCTTAAAACAGTTAGGTTGGTTTATGCCCCTGTTTTGAGGGCATTTTGGCTAAAAGGTACCATCCCACTCGCACAGTGCATGTCTCCTGCAGAGGAGATTTTGTATGCACTGATCCCTCAAGGAGTGGGTCTAAGGGGATGCTGCAGAGGACAGAGAACACAGGAGCCTGCAGCAAACACAGACTTGTTCTGAGCTGCCTCCAAGATAAAAAGAAATTCAGCTTTCCAGGATTAATCCATTATAAAATGCTACACCAACTCCTGGCTAATCTGTATCAATTACTGAGTACAGACACATGCAGTAAAGGTCATTGTAATAAGCAGTTCACTCCTTAAATTGCTTCCAGTGCCAAACTGAGTCAAGATTGCTAGGGATCATTACTGGGGGATCATTAGCTCAACTCATCTGACAACCTCTTCTGCAGACCCTTCTACTAACTCTTTATACTGCCAAACAACAGCAACAGCAGAATCTCCAAGACTATGGAATGGCTCTTTTTCTCAAGGAAACGCACAAAAACCACAGGAAGGGCAGGGTGAAAGCGGCATCAAATGAAGATAAATATGCCCATACACTACCAGATGGCACCAGTGCCCAGGGAGGTGCTGACAGTTCCCTTCAGTTGGATGGTTCCAGGAGAAATGGGACATACCCATGCACCATTCATACATGGTAGTAAAACAGAGGGGACAAAAAAACCCCCATCTCCCTGTACCCTAAACCATGACATATCCCATGAAAAAAAAAACCCTCAAGAAAAATATTTTTGTGCCTCACTAATGGCAATTAAAACAGTAGCAACACGGAAAAAGTAAACAGCTGAGTGTGTGGCTGACTTCGTGCCCTGGGAAGTGTCAGCACATCTGTTCCTGGCAGTGCCCAGCAGCACTGGCACAGGGAGCACTGTGAGACTGTCACAAGGGTTAACCACTGCATACCAAAGAGAAGGTGCAGGCATCAATGTCATTGAAAACTGGCTGGCTCGGAGCATATGAAAAGCTGTGTAGATTTTAAATGCTGCTCATGTACAAGACCTAACACTGAGTACGGACTGGTGACCGATGCCAGGGAGGTTTGCCCTCGAGAGGAAGTTATTGCTTAGATGCGTATCAATGACTCTATATTATTTCCTTTCCTTTTAAACTGAGCAGTAGCTATTGCAGAAATGTGTGAGTACAGACCAGTCTAACTGCTGCAGGAGACAGAAATGTCAAACAGGCTGTCAGGAGTTATATTCAGTCCTGCCCAGATGAAAGCATAGCATAAAAATGACCTACAGTGGCATCTTCTCTATCATCTTTCTGTAATTTCACTTTATTATTAAACTCCATTCTCACTGCAGTATCATCCAGACTAGAAGAGGTCACAACCAAACATGGAAGCAAACACAGCATTAAACCCAATTTTATGCCCAATGTACTGCAATTTCAGCTCTGTTAAAGTACTGTGATCCGTCTGAGAAAGGCGGGGAGCCAAGAGACAGGTGTAGGCAGATATTTTTCAAAAGTGCTAAAAAGCATGAGTTTCAAAGAAGAACATGGCTGGAAAGGAGAGAGGAGGCTCATTAACCCACAGGTACTAATATATTTTGAAACATGACCCATTTTACAGAGTCAGAGTACAGAAAATGTCCACACTGTGGCTCTAATAAAGCCTGTGACAGCAATAAGGGACACTGAGCAGGTACAAGAAGCTGTATGTGCAGGTGAGCAGGAGATGGAACCAGGCCAAACTTCCTGCCATAAACACACGCACATGTTATTTTTGCAAATTCAGACATAAGTTTATTTATTTCTATTTCAAGGATGTACACATTGTACTACAGACATTCTCAGTAACAAGTATCTGTCCCTGTATGGTCAAACTACCCTGCCTACAGCTACTCCTGCTGGCTGGTGATGTCTCTGTTAGAGCTGTGTCACCACCAGCGCTGGCAGCTCCCCACAGCAACAACCCAAACTGCACAAACAACTCATCTATGGCTAAAAACCTCATTCTGGTTGTATGTCCTCATTCAGTATTTGGTTGGACTGGAAGACAAGATCATCTTGCTTTCCTCCTTCTGCCAAGAAGATATAAAAGAGCCACAGGAGCTAGGAAACTGACTCTATTTTAATCTATATTTTTATATTTTTTAATATAAATTTATATGTATAGAAATCGTAGGCAGATGGGAAAATTCTGCCTGACACCAGGAACTCCTTTTTTTAAACATATATATATATATATATACACATAAAAATATAAGTGGTTCTCCTCCATCAGAAAGAAGATGCTGGTCCAGGCAGACCCATGGCAGTCCCAGTACAGCTGGGCTGGTGGAGCAGAGGGCTGTGAGCAGCCTCAGTCTCTGCCTTTCTTCCCACACTGCCTGCAGGCACAGCTGCTTGCCCTGCTGAAGAAGGTGCCTTTCCCACTGGGTGTTTGCAGCATAACTGTCAGACCTGTTTCTGAACCAAGCAGGTCAGCTGCCAGAGCCAGGGCAATCATTTTCCCATCTGGCCAGGATTAAAAACATGTTAGGTGGGTTTCCCGATTTCCTCCTACCACACTTGAAGCTGAGTGCAAAGGAAGAGGAAGAGAAGGAAATAGCATCTTTAGAATGAGGTTTGGTAATAAATATCAGAAACATGATTACAACTGCCAGCCTGTGAGGACACTAGCCAAGATCTTCAAAGAATAAGATGTTGAGGTGCATTTGTGCAGAAGACTGAGCAGGATGGTAGTGGGAGCCCAAGAGGCCTTTGTAGTTTGTGGCTACCTGAGCTCCTCATTACTAATGCTCTACTCTGCCTAGCAATGGGTGAACAGTAAGATCTTGGCCAACAGAAATAACCACACTTCAGTTTTAAAGCAGGAAGCTACTTAGCACTTTTCTGGATCCAGTTCACATCTGGGCATTCAACTTTTAAGATTAATGTTCATAAGGTTGCCTCCCATGTCTTCATTTCTCCTACACATCTTGATCAAGAAACAAAGAGTTCTATAAGACTGGATTTTATTCTCTTAGTCAAAACAAGTACAGAAAAAAGTTCTTCATTTCCTGTGAACAGATCTGGCTCACTTAGTGCCTTTTCATGTCTTAATCCTAAGATTACATGGCCTTAAAGCTTGGCAGTTGTTATTGCATGTATCCTCACTACCAATAACCAGCAACAATCACAGCATCCAATGCAGAATCAAAGCAAGGAAAAGGTTTCTCTCACTGGTATTTTAAAAAAAGGAAATAGACTGTTTCAAGATTTTAAAAGCAATTTCTGTACTCATAGAGATCTTAAAGCTGAAGTGAACTGAGAGTGCTCACTAACAGAGCCCCATTGATAAGCCCAGAGAATGAGGTCCTGTTCCCATCCAAAGAGCAGATACCCTCTGCACAGTACAAGTTCTCCCACTTCCACCTCAATCTTCTTCTGACGTCATGTCTAGAACTGAGAAAGTTGCTCAGTCTCCACAGCCATTCAATCATACTATTCTTGGAATTACATTTGTGCCTTCAGGCCTCAACCTTCAAGATTCAGTTGTATGAAGCATTCATAACACGAGACAGTCCCTTCCCCAAAGAGCTTTCCATATAAATAGCACTTTCTGAAAGCCAAGAGCTCAGAGTGAAGATTTGCATTTCTGTATCAGCCCGTCCGCAAGGATGCTAATTACTGCCAGGATAACTCTGGGTTTATGACGTGAAAATCTTGTCCACTGAGAATCAAGGCTCATATCCGCCAAAGCAGCCATCAGATGATAGTAACTATTTTTAGGCTACTTCTGACCTTTCAGAAAGTAAGGACTCTTCAAAAGATGATTAAAATACTATGTGAATTATGCAGAGAGATGAATAGTCTGAAGAAAATGAAACTTCATTTAGTCTTGCATAATGCCTTTGGTAACACGGTTAGATTCTTTTGGCCCACAACAGTCAGATTTTCCATTGAAGTGTCAGGATGTAAGTTGGGCTGGTTATTGAGTAATAGAGAGGGCTTTCTTATTTGTGCAAACTTCCTAACCTTCAAGAGAACAAAGATTAATCAACAACATTGAAGAGGATGTTGTCATGAGATCCAGTCATAAGATTTGTAGGGACTCCTGCAGGGCTTGCAATCCTTAAAACTGTTTTGGAATAAAATCTGAGAGATGGGAGCACATACAGAAAACATTTTTGAAATAAAATCCAACACAGTTATTAATGATGGAATCAAGAAAGTTCTACCATTGCAGTAAAGATCTGAAGAGCAGAGTTCCAGTGCATGAAGAAGATACTGTGAGGTAGAAAGAAATGCAGAGGCAGCCACCTGCTTCTGTGTTTGGTCTCTAAAGGACCCACTGGCTTTCAAAGCAAGTACACCTCATTTTGAAAATTACTCCTGAAATCATTGCCAGTGCACCCTTACACTGGCTTCTCGTGCTTCAGGCTATTTTTGTGCTAACATGGAAGTGACATAAAGACAAACCCCAAAAAACCACAACAAGGTACCCTCAGGGATTCACAGCCGTGTGGCCAAAACCAACATCCTCAAGTACCTGCAGCTGGTGTGGTTCCAAGAAATCAGGAGCAAGATTTCCAAAACTTCCAGGATTGCTGACCTCAGCCTACTCAACACAGATGCTGAGCAAGCTCTTGAAAACGGCCTCCCAGGGTATTTGGGAGGATTTGAAAAGAGGTGGGCTCTGTTGTTCATATGCTGTCTTTGTCTGAGGCCACATTGTCACATTGATTGTGACAACTGCAGCTAAAGAAAACTTAGCAAAACTTCCTAATTAAAGATGAGTTTCTGAAAGTACTTAATAAGGAAAGAAACCTGCTCTCCCAGCTTGTCATACAAGGCAGTCTGAGATAGGGCTGGGGCAACTTTTCAGATCACCTTTTTCTGAGCTGCAAAATGCCTTTAACTGTGGTTTACAGTAAAGCGCTTAACACTACCCAGAGGTGGTGCAGCACTGACAAGCTGAGGAGCTGGACAAGTACCAAGCCATGCTCATGTTAGAAGATGCCTCCTCACCTCCCTACAAAATCTTTACTTACCTACCAGGCAAAACCCTCAATCATCTGAGTGTTGAAACATCTGAGGCTTTGCTGCCAGACCTCTCAAAAGAAGGGATAAAAGGAACAAATAGCCAATGAGAGCCATATAAACAAAGCAGCTGAACTTAAAGAGAGGAATTGGCTGTCTAGATAACCTTGGTGGGAAAGAGATCCGGGGAAAGCTGGAAGCTGGAAATAGCTGATTGAAGAGCAAGTTCCTGATGAGGAACCAATGGAAGCAGTCACAGGACTAAAAGGCTGGGTTAGATGCAGCAGAAATGCTGTTCCAGCTGGCCTCTGCTGCAGAAAGAGCAGGTAGGTCCAGACATGCATGTTGTCTGAAAGCAGCACAAGCAGATCAGCCAAAGCCTAAAAGTCCTGGTTTCTCAACTATCCCCAATAAAAATGAACGTGGCACAGGAAAGGATGGTAAAGGCAAGCAAGTGATCTGTGTGGAATCTTTGCTGAGTTTTCCATGAGCTGTCAGCAGCTCTTTGAGCACTTTAGAGCAGACATAAAAACAACAACAACAACAAACAAACCCCAAAAAACCACAAAAAAAAACAAAAAAAGGAGGAAACAAAAAACCACAGGCCAAGTGAAGGCAAAGCAATGAGGGCTGAGCACAAGAGCCTGCAAAGGGCGCCCCTGAGTAGCTGCAAATCACAAAAATGAAGTGTGAAGAATCAAGACTTGCCTTTGCAGGATCCAGTGGCAGGGGACATGAAGGTGTGCATGGAGGAAGGGAAGCAGAACCCAGGCTCTGTGCCAATGCAGATAACCAAGGGGACCAGAGGAAGGAAACCACAAAGCTCTGCAGTAAACACAGGGATTAGAAGAGGCGGTAGATGAACCAGTCAGACAAAACAACTGACCCAAAACTCTCCTTTCAAAACTCCGATGCGATTTGTGTTTTGAAAATATACAGTGCTTTCCTCTCCTCCCATTTTATACATATATATGTGTGTATATATATATATACATAAACACTTTCTGGTTTTGGCCAGGAATGGGTAAGAAAGTGCCAGGATACTGCTAAAAAAATCTGTCTGTTCTCACAGTGTTTCTGGACCAATCAGGAGTAGGAGGGAGCTGGACTCCCAAGGGAGTGTCTGTTTCCATTTAATTTCCAGGCCAGTTTTGCAGACTCACAAGGTTAGGGTAAGGTGCCAGACTTCTGGGTGCTGCTGAAAAAAAAACCTTGAGCCCTTGGAAACTTCTCTTCTCAGCAGTCAGGAGAAATAGAGTAAACACAAAGGGAAGAGATTTGAGGAAACAATGATGTCACAATAGGAAACGCAGAAGTTTAGAGCCCCCCATGCCACTATAACCACCTCTTTTATTCTTTCCAAGGCTAGGTCTTTGTAAGAAAAGCTACATAAGCCTATTTAAAGCATTAAGTTAAAGACAACTCCTGAGTTACACAGTACAAAGCAGAGAGTAAATACAAATTATTTCATTAATTGGTTAGTGTTTCTTCCACTTCTGTATTTTACACTTAAAAAAAAAAACCACCAAAATAAACAAATGGAGAAACACTTATCATTGTGAGCAGGCAGATGTAGGTAACATCTGGTTAAAGTGCCAGAGGATGCCAGAGGGTTTGCCTGGCAAGGGCCCCTTGCAGGCTGCTCACTTACTTGCTAGAATTCCCTGGGGTAGCTGGGGGTGTTTTGGAGAGGCCAGAGGGGAAAAAATGTTCAGGGGCTGATGACTGAAAGGCAGGAAAAGCCTCCCTGAGAGCAAGCAGAAGCAGAAGCAAAAGCAAAACTTTGTGGGAACTGCTGGCGTAGGTGTAACTTGTCACAGACTTGGCTTTTCCCCTCCTCCCGTGGCAGCAGAGCCTGAATCAGGGTGTTCTGACTTTCAGCTCAGTCAGGCCCTGCTCTGGCTGCTCTACAGAACAGCCCTGGAAAAAGCCTGAAGAGCCTCGTGATGACTGTCGGTGTCACTGAGCAAACGGTGCTGAACCTGCCACTCCAAGGGCTCATGGAGTCAGCACAGGAATTTGTCTGGCTTTTCTTTAGCACTTCCTTGGGATTGAATTCTCAGCCCTTTTGAATGTATTTGTTTTCTTTCAGCATACCAAAGAAACCACCCATTTAAAAATATTTGCTTTAAAAAAACTCAACCCCTCCATTTTCAAAGACAAATCATATTTTCTTGAATTCTGGGGAGGGAAGAAGTAAGGATCCATACTTCTGGAGTTTGAAAGAAACACTCAGCTTACCTCTAGGTGCAGTTCAGACTTTTATTTTCAGATTTTTATTCTAATAAAAGGAGGTTGTTTCAGCCCAACTCCTTCTCTGCTGCCAGGAGCACCTTCAGTCCAGAGGAAGCTACACCTATCCTCACTCTCTGTTTACATAACTGGCACATCCAAAGCAGAAGGATTGCAGCAAGATGTCCCATACCAGGCACAGAGCTAGCAAGAAACAGGAAAACAGGATATAAAAGCAGTGCTTGACTTAAAATAAGTGATGGCCACACGACACATAAAACCCAAATTTTGAGAACTCCAAAATACTTCTCAGCAAAAGCAAATTCAGAGTAAGCTCACACTGACTTTATCAAAAGACATTGGATATGAATAGTTGTCATCTCCTAATACTTTCTAGAGCATATTTAAGAAACAAATATCACACTTCCCACTTCTGAGTCCCGCAGATACAGGAATTTCTGAATTCAACTGCATGTTTCAGCGACTTTCCAAGGTCTGAGCATTCTTGTTAATAGGAGAAACGTTTTTGAAGGTACAACCAGACCTACCAGATCTTCACATTTACACCTGCTTTCCTCACTTTACCCCCTACATGCATTTTTTCTCATTTTTTTTAGGAATTCTTCCCCCTTCCATCCCTCAGTTAAGACAGGCATCCAGGACTTTCTGTGGTCCAGCAGGTCTTAGAAAGCCTCTCTGGAGAAATCCCCCTCCTGAAGGATTTTGGCCTGTCTGGCAAGGACATAAATGCAAACGCAAGGAGCTGCTTTGGAGATAGCAGGGATTCAAAACCCGACTGTGGAGGCCCTGCCGTGGGCAGCCTGCTCCAGGTGACCTGCCTGAGCAGGGGCTGGACAAGGTCACATCCAGAGGTCCCCTACAGCCACAGCCACTCTCTGATTCTCTGGGTACGAGCCCAGGACTGTGGGTGACAGAGGACAGCAGACATGGAGACAATGCATTTTACCCACAGTGACATTTTTTCACACTCTCTTGTCCTCATTTGCCTCTGCACGATCCTGTACCTCTTTTCCCCAGTGTTCCCTGCTCTTATGTCCAGCCACTTCATTCCCTTTCTCCCCTACAGTGTTCACCATGTAGGTGAACCCTGACGACAACTTTGCAACAACTCACCAGGAGTTTCCACTCAGACACGGAAAGCAAGAAAAATCAGTTGGAATTTTGTCAGTCAAGACATTTTGGAGATATCCATGGGGAGACTGTCAGCAAGAAAATGCTGAAAAGCTAGCAATAGACACGCTGCTTAAAATTCATGTTCCTATCTCAAACCCAGACTTGCTTTCCTAGAAGACATCCTATATTTATTCCTTAAGAATCTAGGAAAGTTGTGAAAAACAAGCTCTTCAAGGCAAGAGGCAAGGTGCAATCCTGACTGTGAAACATCTACAAGATTTCCAGTTGCCAGCTATGCTACAGCATCTCCCCAATCTTTCTTTGAATCACATAAAAACCCCCTACAGGTTCTATTAAAAATTAA
Source organism: Donacobius atricapilla (assembly GCA_013397315.1). Lineage (NCBI taxonomy): Eukaryota > Metazoa > Chordata > Aves > Passeriformes > Mimidae > Donacobius > Donacobius atricapilla. Next base: position 665,729 of record WBMY01006632.1, read on the forward strand.
CAAATATTATACATATGCCTGATTTATCTACAAAACTATTTAATCGGAAACAAAGAGTGAAGGCTAAACGTTCATAAATGTTACAGGTAATGGAAATGTGGGCTGTTAATCTGCAGCACTGCACAGATGGTAGGAAGAAAGGGCACTAATGGATATCCAAAAACCAGCATATATGACATTTAATTTAAGCTTAATAAATGTATTATAATGTTAAAGTAGTCATAATATGCATGAATGCTAAAAGGTGGCCCAGAGCTAGGGGAGGAACCAAGGATGAAACATCTGATGGTATCCATTATATAAGGTGTCATCTACTATCTCAAAAGAAAGCATTTTAAAAACCTCCAAAGACACAGAGCATGTTCTAAAAACAACTTTTGAACATCAGCATCTTGGTTCTGAGATTATTCAAACTGCAGTAGCATCTTTCACCCACTTACTTCTGGGGAGAAGGGCAACTACACATTATGATATATAAAAATACATGACCTCTTTTATGTTACATGCTGCCAAATGATTACCAGAATCACAAAGCTAGCTTAATGCTAGAATTATTTGGTTGTGTTTAAGCATTGTGGGTTTTAACATTGGCACAAACGCTCAAGGCCTCCAACCTCCAAAAGTACAATTTTAAGTCATAACCAGTAATTGTAAATTAACATTGTGAATGTTCTTTGGTTACCCCATAAATTCTTTAGCACTGTAATACTTTTTTCAGTACACTGAGCCTTGACCTAATGACTACCCTTAGTGACTCAAGAATGGGGTTTATGTTTGTAGGTGCTGAACTTTGAGCAAAAGCCATAAGACAGATACATAATGCACCTAACAATCCACTGGGGAACTCAACAGAAACACTAATTCTTCAGCCAGTCAGGCAGCTGTAGGCTCCAGCAGATGAAAGGAAATACCCTAATTTTTAAACTGCCCATTCTTCCCAATAACTTCAAATCACAGAGGGAATAACCATTTGGGCTGGTTCAGTAATGCCATTTACCTGTCTAGGAAGAGAAGAGTTAATGGACACAGCAGATGGACTTTTCCTGGCCCTCCTGGAACCCCAGAGCTGCAGGCCCTTGCCAGCAGCAGCTGCAGCCTTGCTCTCTGCCTGCTCCCAGCTCAGCTGCCACATTTCATGTCAGGACACATGTCCCAACACAGGAACCTCTCCCGGCCAGCAGCTGTCTCTTGTAATGGACTGCCCAGTTCACTGTTCCAGACACCAGCAGTTTCTCCCTGCTCAAATTCTCCTTGCACACATTCGTGCTGTTGATGGTTCCAGGGTGCCCTGGGCGTAGAGGGATGCTCCTGTTCCAGACCATCTCTGCTCAGGTGAGGAACCAGAGTAGTTTTGCTCTGGCATTCAGGCTGGAGACCAGGCAATCCTGTGAGTGAGCTGAACTGGTCACAGTGAGAAGCTTTCAGAGAGAGAGCATTTATAATTTCCTAACAAAATTCACAATCAATATGGTAAACACGTGCCCAAGTCAAAGTCCTCTCTGAAGGATAGCACAGATAGCCATCTTCCTAAGTAGATTTTTACTTCCTTTAGTGGAAGCAAAATAGGGTGGATAAGTGCTGGGATGTGTCTCTGAGTGAATACACATTCAGAAGTGAGGCTCTTATCTCTGCCATCTCCTCGCTGCCATAGGAGCAGGGTAAGCAAAGCCAAGGTTAGATCCTGTTCAGCTCACAATAGCAGCATGTGGTGCCTTTCAGAGCATGAATGCCAGTTTTTTACTGCAGGTGCTCTTGTGGTGTGGCCACGGGAGGAAAGCGATAACTGACATCCTTTTCCATTCAATTTACAGTCAAAAGAGTGTTTGTAAATTAGCAGTTGACTGGCTGAAGCTCAGCCCATATGGTAGCTGTTGTTCAGTAAAGGAAAAAAAAGTACAGTACTTAAACTGGAAAGAACAGGCAGTCTGTGCATCAACTGCAGGCTTCAAGGGGGTTCTGGCCCACTTTTATTCATATTTAAATGTGCACATTCGCACTGAAGACAGGGACACCGAGCCTCATTTCCTAATATTGCAAATCACTGCTTTACTTTAGGGTCTTGTGTGTGATACATAAGGAAGGGAAAAAAACGTGAATGCAGATTTGCATCAGTGTCCCATGAGGAATACTGAACGTTAGAAGCAAAACCAGCTGGAAAGTACATAAAGAGCACAACAGATTCCAGTCATGTTCCTTTTACAGAATATTTCTCTCCCATTTGCCTTCTGATTGCAGCTCTAAGAGGCCCTGAAGTCACTGTCTACAGCACGTAACTCTGAACACAAAGAAAACAAACTTCCCAGATAATTTTAAACACATATATGAGGTGAAATGTAATTCTGAGTGGAAATGTCGACTTATGAGGGAAAAAAAAATAAATCACTGTTTCTTTCAGTCTTTTTAGACAAAGACAGTGTTATCAGTATTTCCTTAAAAACATTAAAAGTAGTTAAAAGTGGCAAATATGTCCCACAGAATAAGAACAACAAACAGAAAGAATGACACTGAAAATAGAAAGGTAGAATGATGATTTCAGGTTAGTTTTAGCTTGGGGAAGAGTACCGAAAAGAAATCAATACAGGGTACACTGGCACATGCAACCTTGCTGGTCTTTTGACTTACATTCTACAGCTATGGAGCTTCCCAAGAAAACAAGGAATAAAGGAGAATGGGCAAAGAGGAAAAGAGGAAGGGAAGGGAGAAGGGAAGGGAAAAGGGAAGGGACCAAACCTCATCTTTTTCACTTGGATTTCACTACTCCAGTCAAGTTTTTTATAACATTTATGGTACCACTGGGGACTAGGAACTGACACATGACTCAAAGGGGAGATGTAGTTATTAAAACTGTGATTAGCAATTACAAGTGTAGGGCTTGTGAAATTACGCTTTTCCTGCGCAAACACATCCCAGAGATAGGAGCTGCACAGAAATTGTATTTGCACATCACTGTACACATTGACAGCTACTGCTAGGCAGCTTCAGTTTTTGTCCATTTGCCCTTTAGTTTAGGATAGGACACAGACCACATTAACAAGCCAAAAAGGACAAGTGTCAGCCTAAAATAAAATAAAAACCTGTAAAAAGTAATTTCTGCATCCTTCCAACTGGTTCCCAAACTATCCAGTGTGTGTACTTTGCAATCCTGTCTTCTAAGGATCTGTTTTCTCTTCCTCCTGTATGTGAAAAGCCACACAAACATAACAGGAAACTGCCCGAATGCGCAGGAGAAATAGTGAAAGTGACTGCACACAAATGGCTCTCAGACACACAAAGCAGGTGAAAACTTTGCTCTGATTAGGTCATTTTAATGTCATTATACAAGGCATTAGAAATTAATACCGATAACACAGAAGACCTGGATTGCTCAAAAGGTAAAATGCATAAAAATCAACACATGGAAGGACTGAAAAAGGAAAAAGGCTTTCTCTGCTTCAATCCAGCAATAAACCATGGCAAGAATATTCATTTCTTTAGACTCTTTGCAGCTCCCACAGTATGGCACCCCCTACAACACCCTGGATGCCGACATGAAGGCATTACGAGAGAAATTGATAGGCACCATTCTGAGGTATTTTGAAAGAACTGTTTGCAAGCAAGCAATTTTGCATCCACTAAAACCCTGCTGTGTTAAATGACAAAACTGTCTTTGTTGGTTCATGTGAAATTGGCCTTTTCTATGAATAAAGGTCATTTTGCTGTGGCTAAAGTGATATGTCTATTTCTTACAGTGTTTCTGCAACTTAAAGGTTGGTCAATGTGGAAGAGTGTTTCCCTTTGCTGTTGTTTCAGGCTAATTAATACAGGTATTTAGATCACAGTATTAAAAGAAAACGCTGAAGTTACATCTGAGGAAGATACACATGTGCATACTATATGGGGTGGCATAGAACAGACATGTTAGGAACAAAACACGATTATTCAAGGTTATATATTCAAGCTTATCTGTACTTATCCAAGTTTATTACCTTTAAAAAGTAGTTTTGAGCAGCTAAGCATTAGCCACACATCTCACGACATCAATATAAACATTCTGTTATTCCATACTGTATTTCTGCAGGTTTCATTAGCAAGGTCAGGAGTTAACATTAGTGATTTACAGTCTGCAAAAAGGATGATGTCACTGAAATATGAAGAAGGTCAGAATCCCCAAAGAGAAATTATCGTAACAACAGAGTGAGATCATTGCATGCACTTATCTGCTCCAAGGGGCAATAATCAAACAGACCTACATGTAAAGCCTAAGCTGAGCATTAGATAAAAGCTACAGAGGCAGTACTTTCCCAAGGTAATAGAGCAGAGTGCTGTAAATTTTGTTCTGAGCTTCACTCATGAAAAAGCTTACTCTGCAAGGGTCTCAATTCCTTTTTTTTTCTCCTAAAACATTACATAGAAAATGTTACACACACATGTGAATAAAAAACCTGGTTCCATTTCAAATAGAAGCACTGATACCAACACAAAACTAATTAAAGGGGCTCATTAAAAAAGGAGTTTGCCTTTGACCTTTCATGCAAGGTTTAATACACAGCTTTTCCCTGCACTGAAATTCTACAGGCTGCTCAAGATCCCAATCTGCACGAAGAATAAAATCCCCCAAAGACCCTCAACCAGAATACTTAAACTTCCCTGATCCACAAGAGCTGCAACACTGGCTAACTAATGTTAGCTACTCAGACAAGAAAAATACACAAGTTTATACCATCTGAGAAAACATTTCTATTGTTCTACCTTCTGCAACATTTTCCTGTGGATATGGGGGGTAGAAGTTGCTATGCTGTGGTAAAAAGAAAATCTCTCTTTACAGAACAGAGTGCTGTTAATCATCTGCAATAGGAATGAGCAGTTCATCAAAAATTAAGTAAGCTTAGAATGAATTTGTAACCAAGGTCTCCTCTTATTTAGAAGTGGTGTCAAGTTGTTAGCTTGCCTCTTTCAGCTCAAATAAATATAAATTGCCAAAGTTCAGTGCTTCTGAAGTGAAAAAGATGTCCTATCAGTACATTTAATGAAGAATTGCAATTGTGCTCCCACATGAGAGAAGCAGCTTCCTGGACGTGGGTGTTTCATTTAAACTTTTAAGAGGACATCAAAACACATTTACATGAATATAGATCAGTGCTTCCGCTGGGTGATTTAAATGCATCTTACAGCTGTGGAGAATGATTTTCTCAATATTCAAAACATCCTTCTTAAAAAGAGGAATTACTAACTTATTTCTTTCTTTTTATACACATCAATATAATCAGCCCCACCTCTGAACCCCCACATTTTCTTAGCAGCAACCCTCATGCTCCTTCTGTTTGCCCTGTCCCCCAACACTTCTGCCTGGCAAACATTCCCTGGCACACTGAGTTCAGGGTGAGTGCTGGTGGCAGACACACTTCACACCCAAGTACACCAGAAGCCATCACATATCCCAGTACAGAAATCCTGAGTTTGTAAAATCAGGTCTTTCCACTACTAATATGGGTGTGCTGGAAGAATGGCCATCCTGGGGAAACCATCATCGATGGAACCTGCTGACTCCACGTGTGTCCTCTAGAACACTAGGATAATTTATTTTTATTTTCTTTTAAACAATCAAAGAAAACCCAAGGTTGTTTCTTCAGCTGGAATGAGAGGGTAGAAGATCAGTTTGGGACTTCTTTCCCGGGTAGTTCAATGTGTGCTCACTTTGCAGCTCATCCGTGTGGGCAAGGGCAGTGATCAGCTGATAGGGCTGATCTCGGGAATGTGATCCATTAGAGAACCAGCCTGCCCTGAGGGACCAAACAGAGGGTATGTATGGAAGGCTGCATGAATTAATGCTGCACAGACCGGTAATGACTTCTGATTAGATAATATAATACATCCCTGAGCAATCAGCACAGAAAAAAACACCCCAGATTCTGCCACCACTTCCTCCACTGCTACATGATTCACAAATCATGCACTTTCCCCAAGTACTCATTTCATTTTCTAAACATTGTACAGCAAAGTATGTAGTGTTCAGAAAAATATTTGCCAGGGCAGAATGAGAAAAATACATTTTTTACTGACTTGGTGAGTTCCTGGGATGTTCTCCACTATTTTTATATCTCCAGAGAAAAGCAGCATGCTCTTAGAGAGTGTCACTGCAAGTCAGTGATGAATATCATCACCAAGAAGTTTGACACATCAGAAAAGGAAATATGGCACAACAGAGGAAGCCCCCATCTTTGCCTTGAAAATATACCTATAATTCATAAGATTTGGTTAAATCCATGGAGTAAAAGGGATAGAAAATAAACTAGTTCCCCTTACTTTGCGATAATTCAAAAAAGAAGCTTTTTAAAGTATAACAACATAAAACCAACACAGCTCAAAGTCATGGAAAATATCTTTTGATTTCAAAATTAATAAATGTTGCAAAATTTCAGTCTCTTAAGTATCAGAAAATCATTATTCTGCTAACCTCCTCTGTAACAACTCCATCAACCTTTCCAAAATAATGTTTCTTGTAGCTAAAAGGCCTTGGAACTTACCAAATTCTTATTTCTCTTTATAATCTTACCTCTAGCTGCACAACTCTCAAAAGTGAAGTCTGCCCATTTATCCAGTAATCATCTTTCTCTCTTCAGCCTTGATAACTCCTTCATCTGCAACAGCATTTATTGTCAACAAAAGCTGAGTGAAAAGCTTATTCCATGACTTTTTTTTGCCCTTTCATTACTTATTCAGGATGATTAAATCTGATCTGGAGTAATTTCAAATCGATCTTTACATCTGAAATATCAAACACAACAACTAGCCATTTCTTTCCCTTTTGTTGGAGTGTTGAATAATTATGTTATGCAAGACTTAAACATTTAATCTTTCTCTCTGTGAAAAGAAGAATGGTCAATTCACAGGAGCCGGTGAGAGGAGGAGAGCTCCAGTTCAGACCCATCTGGTATCCCCTGCCCAGATCCACAGAGATCCAGCCTGAGCACTTCAAGGAAGTGATGACTTGACACTTCTCCAGTAAAAGCACAGCACACACACACACAGGTTTGCTGAGTCAAACTGGGGGCAAAAGGAGGGCTGTATCATGAGAAAAATCTCCAAAAAGTGAAATCCAAGGTCTAAAAATGAAAATACAACCATTTTTTCCTTAAACATTTACCCTGATAAAAAGCAGGGGTAACTCAGCATACATTGAGCAAAGAGAGAAGAATCAAGACTGGCATTTCCCTCCACAACACCTCGATATTTTAGCAGTTTTACTGTCAGCCTCCAGCCCTTCTGCTTTGAATCATGCAGACTCAGATCAAGAATTAGATCTAGGGAAAAAGGCACTGGTTCAGGGACTATTTAGCAGCTCTTTGTTTTATAAAATGACCAATGTTTCCAAAGGATGCAACATCTTTTCTTTTTCAATAAGGATTTTGCAAGAAGCTTATCTGCGATGAAAAAACACACCACCACTTTATAAAAAGTATTACAAAAGTAATTTTTACAGTTACAGTAAAAGACCACAACACAGACATTAAGAGTCTGTCCCTCAAAACCACAGGTCTTTCATTTACTTGGTGGTTTGGGATTTTTTGTTTGTTGTTTTTAAGTAAAATACTATATTTGGGGGTTCTTGTACGCATTTGTTTTTTTCTGCCATCATGGTGAAGCTGCAAACATTTTCCTGTTTTTCTCTAATTTGGTGCCAACACCAAACTGGAAACTTTTTTTTTTTTTTAAATGAAAACCAAGATTCTGATGAAATACAAGACCTGTGGTTTTTAGGAAAAACAAAGTATCACACGATTTGTCATAAAAACACTGGGTTGGCAGCAGTAACAACCTTATGTACAGTAGCCTGCTATTTATAGGTGCACTCACAAGTCTGCAGACATATTTCTGCTCTCCAGTAACAAACCTAGGAAGAAAAAAGGCTCAGCAACAATTATCACAGATACCTCACGTTTTTAGTCAAGAACAAAATGAAAGTGGCACAAAACTCAGATCCCCACCTGGCAGAAATCAAACAGGATTCAACTGCGGTCACATAAACAACAAATTACATAAAATGAGATTCCGGTCCTAAAACTCTGTAAAAGCCCTAAAAAATCCTGAAGTCCTAAAACCCAAAGCTCGGCTGTATTACAAAGGGCACTTCGATGCAATGGGCAGCAAAGGGAGGGATATCCACTCCTCCATATATCCCTGTGCCACACCAGTCCATGGCTGCATTGACGGGTGTCCCTGGCACTGTACACGTGATTTTCATATTCTTCTGTGACTGTCACCTGCTCAGTAACCTCCTTCACTGAGCAGCTCCTTTGTTCCTCACAAGCTGAGGTTTAAGTTAATATCCAGCTCCATCTCTTGGGCCCCCTGTTTTCCTGTGGCTGCTTGCTCACAGGACACCCTCTGGGGGTTAGCACTACCCCACAGCATGGACTGGGGAATGTGACTTTTTCTTGATTGTCTAAGAGTGATTCACACATAATATGACAACACTGCTCAAGTCCAAACTCCTAATATCAATACTAAATCTGTTTATACACAAAAGCAAGAAAACCTTTCAGACATATTTAGAAGATGCAGCTGTTTGACTTTTTTTTAGTTACCTATGAAGAAATGCATAGATTAATTCTTTCCGACCAGAGAAATGTGTTGCCTGCAAGCTCCAGAGCAAAAGCAGAGCTCAGCTTGTCAGCCACCAACTCTTTGTCTACACAGTTAAGTAACTGTGACACAGTGATGTTTATCACAGTTTTAGTATTTTCTCTTTGGAAGAAATGATGCCAATAAGCTCAAGGACAAGTGACAGATATCAAAGAGCAGGATGGTTACTGTACTTACACTTTTTATAGCTCAAACTCTGCCAGCCCAGGTTAGCAGAGGCTTCTTCATGTGCTCTGGGGTGCTAAACCAAGAATTTCAAGAACAAAAGAATAATTAAGGAATTTCCCTTACAATATTCTCTTACTTGAGGAAGAGGAAGCTCTGTAATTTCATGAAGTTGGGCCTCCCACCTTCAGGCAGTCTCAGAACTGCATCCTCAGTGAAGCTCAGAACACCAACCCTGCAAAATACACTTCCATTCAGTTCTTCAGGCTCTACCTGTCCCAGCAACAAAATTCAAGAGAAGCCATGATTCACTGAGAGGTCCTGGCTGAAAAGGGATTAAAAAGGTAATTTAGAGCTGCTTTCTGTAGTCTGTGAACAGGTAGCCAGGGAATTGCTGCTGCTGCTGGGAATGCACAGCTCCCTTCCAACAAGCTCCCCAATGATGAGCCTGCCACAGTCTTTTTATTGAAATTACAGGACAGCAAAGGAGACAGAGGCTTGTTTCTTCACGCAGTCCTTTGCAGAAGCAAGGCTACACAGAAGGGCTGCTCTGACTGGTAATACACTCTGCCTGACAAGGCAGCCTAGCTTCCATGGAGCACACTTGCACATTATCTATTACTGAACACTTGTAGTGCACAAAGCAATCTCATTATGCAATGAAAACAGTTCCTTTAAAGGCATCTATGCATGTGTGATAGTTTTTTTTCCACAACATTTTTACGTTACTCTTCCAGCCTTCCCCTTTCACACCAGCTGCAGTCGAACTACTCGCTGGCCTTGATGCTTACAATGTTGGATGTGATAGGAACAGACTAGACATTGTTTTAACACAGGAAGGTTAATTTAAAATAACCTTCCTAAGCTGTTCATACTGCAAGACAGCAACATTACAAGGAGAAGACATGGATTCATAAATAGGATCAGCTTTCAGTCCTCAGAGCAGTGGCAGCAGCACTTGTCATGAGCAGGCTGTGCCGAGTCTCCAGGGGAAGCACAGCCTCAGCTGCCGCTTACACAGCTCCTCCTGTCACTCACTCACAAAGCAACGCCAGCTCTTCCTACTGAAGAGCCTTGCTCTTCATCTCCTAAAGGTAAATGCTACCACCACAAGAGATGAAAGGCAAAAAAAATGCTCCATGGCATGCCTGCTACTGTATTTCAGCACCAGTTGGCTTTTGATATATCTGTATCCCCCAGCAAATGAACCAGCCTTTGAAATTAGGCTGATTGTTATAAAATTATCATTTAAAGGAGCCTTAGAAAGATTTAAGAAAAAACCCCAGGATTTACAGTCACGTACATGTATTAGAGGCAACCAAAAACCACTACTTAAGGGCTGTGTAAGTCCTGCCATAAAAATTTTTTGAGGCATTTTTGTCATCTTAGTCTCTACTCCCACATGACTGACCTTCACTTTGCATCCTCCCCTTTGAACAAAGCAGAAATAATATCTCAGAGTGCTCAGGAGGTAAGTCTAGCCAAAAAGTTACACTGCCTTTAGATGCAGCAAAGGATTAAAATTCCTGAAGCTGTCATGGACTTTGTCAAGGCCTTTTTAAGCATAATTAAATCTGAATCTTCCTCATGATCAACCTTCTTACAGGTCCACAAAGACAGCACTTAGGCAGCCTGGCATGACGGCCGCTCCAAACTATTTTCTTGAATCCTGCAATGCAAAGACCACTACATGTTGTTTTCCAAATGCCATAAAAATATCATACTGAGTTAAAAAGGCCAGAGATCATTTTGTATTACCCCCCTGAAAAGCCTGTTGCTTACTCCATAGCCACCTTTTTAGTTTAACACAGCCGTCTTTTTCTTCTATTTAAAGAAAGCTTTAATCCAGAATTACTGTTTTAATGAAAATATGGCAGAGGGAAGAATGAACCATATAACTGTCATGGAATCATCACTACAGTCCAGAAGTTTCTTAAGGCTTGTCTCGAACTCCACAGCCTCTGCTATAGCAAAAAAAAAAAGAGATAAAATACCCCAGGGTAGCAGTTCACACCGGCATAAATCATTCAGAAAGTAGTGATATAACAGTGATTTATTCATTACCTTACTTATTACAGTGCAAAAGAGTCATATGAAAAATTCTGGAAAGAGCTCTCCACAGATGGGAAAAAGCCAGCACTGAACTGGTGAAGATGAACAATCTGCCTTCCCTTTGTAATTCCACCTGAGAAGATGCAGATTTTAGCTGTGCTCTGTGGCCATTTCACAAAAAAAATCTTGTAACAGTACTGAATTCCCCTCCTCTTCAGGGGGTAACAAACCTGTATGAGCATGTAGGAAACACAGGGCTTCTGACTAAAGTTTTCTTTTTGCTGCCTGGGCAAATTATTATTTATTGTTATTTATTGTTACCCTTTTACACCAGCAGCTTTTCTGTGAGAAAAAAATGCATCCACATGTCTCAGTGGAGAACAGTGAGATGTCACTTTGTAAAGGGTGAAGGACAAGGCTCTTACAAGGCCATGAAAATGCTAACAGGAAATACTACTGAATTATTTTACTTCTTTTTTTTAAATTCAAATTCCAGAATCAGCAGGTCTTTACAAAGATAAACAGTTTCAGTAAAAAGAAGTAAGGTGATAATAAAAATATTCCTCTAAAGAACCAGTGGAGTCAGATCTTTGGTAAAATAGAAAATGAAGAAGGAGGGATGAGGGAAAGAAAGGATAAACTAACAAGCAGATAAATAAATAAATAATAAAGCTCCTGTAGGAAAACAGCATCTGTTGAAATAGAAAATATCTGTCAAACAGCCCAAACCACACTATTTCATGGTATCTATTTTTTTCCTCCTGTTAGTCATGGTTTGCAGGAGTTTTATAACCATGGAATGATGCAGCTGTAAAAAACCCACAACTTTTCAGTTTATTAATAGATGCTACAAAAATAAACACTAATTTTTATCTTCTCTACTTTTGAGTAGATCCAAAGTAGCACAAAACAAATCAAAAAGCAGATGCTCACAACAGAAGATATGACTAAGCCACATCAAGTAGATAAGAGACCAAACTTCAGTCACGCTGCTAAATCAAATTGGTATTTACATGTAAATATTTTATCTTGCACATAAACTATTTGTCTCAACACCAGTAAGATCAGCGAGGCCTACACAGACAACTCACGTTAGCACTGGCAGTGTTTTCCTTCTCAGGGCTGTACTGAGGCAGCACATCACAGATACTCCAGATTTGAAAGTAAAACTGGTGAAGAGTAACACAATATGAAAAGGACACACTTTTTATCATTATCCCAACATATCTATGTATGGTTAAAAATAAGAGATTCTACTCCAAGGACTAATTTCAAAACATTTTATAAATACCAAAGGACTATGTGCCAACATTACGACAGGTACTAAGAAGCCCTTATCCCTGTTTTCATGACTCTCCCTCTCCTATACATGATGCAACAAAGAAAACTACATTCTCTTGCCTAGTTTCAACTCTTGGGTTTTCACAGGCAGTCTGGTACGAACAAGAACCAAAATGAATCAGAAGCTATGTGGGAATTCAAACTATGCATTAAAAAAGTGGTGCTGACAAAATAATCCAGCTCATTCACATCCTCTCTTCTGTTTCTGCTTCCAAAGGAAACTAGCAAGAAGCACAGAAATTCTACACACAGCATTCTAAACCAAACTGAAGTTAGAAAGGAGAAACCCTAATAGAAGAAGCAAAACTATCAGATACTTTCCCTGAAGAATTTAGGTTGATGTGATCAGGGCCAGGAGAAAACTCACTTGAGCTCCCAATTCAAGCTCTGCTGCCAAGCCACACTGTGGGAGGTTTTAAGCAGACCTGCAAGTTTCTAGTCCCATCTGTAAATGGCACTTGTCTGGCACTCCGTTTAAAAATGAAAAAATGTTGCAGACAGATATACTTGAGGAATCCCTCTCTAACAGAGTGTTGTTTTACTTTCAGAGTTTTCAAGTAAAATATAATTTACTTTCTGCATAAAGTATGGGAAGAAAATTGATGTCCAGCTTCTCATTTGTATTGGAGATACTCACTCCCCTCACCTGAACTGTGGAAACTGAAGTTTTTAATAAGGTATATTCTAAGGAGGGAAAATAAGACAAATCTTGCTCAGCTTTTTGCAGTGCTGTCTTCCACATGTGCTATTTTTGCCCTCTGATTTAAAGAAGATATGTTACTGCTTGAAATAACTGCTTACATGAGGAATGGAGTAAAACAAACCAGAAATTCCTAATAGGCTTACAACTATTTATATATAGGTAACTATGGCAAGTATGGGTAAGAAACAAATAAATTAAAGAAATTAATTTAAAAAACAGTCAAAACCATTGAAGAGCTAAATTCAGTGCATGGTTTATTTGCAAAAAGCTAGCTAACCAGTTCTTACTGTAACTACATGTGACAGATCAGAAAGAAACAAATTGAATTGGGAGTTCCTAATACTTGTGACAGGATGTTCAATAGCACATTAAGTTTTAAAAATTGAGACCAATTGCAGTGAATATGCCTCTATTTTATTTCAATAAATAAACTATTTTCTCTGTACAAAAGTTGGAAAGGCTTAAGTTTATTAAAACATAAGCCACAGACAAAGCATGTAAGAAAAATGGTATCAAAGAACAAAGTCCAGATGAAATTTTGCATCTGCTGCATACAAAATACTCCACCCGCACTGAGCTGTGTCAGGAGAGAAAGGGGGCAGACACAGCTACTTATTTCTGCTGAGAGTTCTTTGCTTCTCAGCGTGCTCCACGATTTTTTCTTCCACATACAGCCCCTTTCTCTTTCTCACTGCATTCATGTACTTGCGGGCCTGGTTCTCCGAGTCTGCCTTCTCCCCAAAGTGCAAATATTCCTCCTCAGTCGTTGGGACCCAGAACGGGTCACTTGAAATGATCTACAAAAGGAAACAAACAAAAGAGTAAAGTGGTACAAAAGTTTATTAGCATATTTCAAGTAATCAACTGCCAAAGTAGAGAAACAAAAGTAGAGGAGTTCAAGTTGTCTGGAAAGCCTGCAATTAGCTATGGCAGCAGAAAACAAGAGTTGAGACACACTCTGCAGCGTGTCTCAACTCCTCTTGCCCTAAGAAGCCCACAATAACTTTCCAAATTCAGCTGCAATTATCTGCACGGTTTATTCTAAAAGCAATTTCAACTGCCCATCAGCAAACAGTACCAAATAATGTTCAGAAAATTCTCAATTTTCAAGAGAGAACTCCTTATTTAGAATATTATCACACAACAATTGAATTAGAATTTGTCAGAACTGAAGATTTGTGCTCATTTCTGTGCCTTAAGTTTTCCAATCCCAATCCTGAGTTGGACAGATGGTTTAAAAAATCACTGTTTCTGGCTCTAACATCTAGCAGAGCTGTTCTTGCAGCTTTGAAGCCCTCCTCTAGAACAGATTTTAGATCTAACATGACCAGAGAATAACTGGACGTGTCTTTATTTACGGTTCATCCTATATACCCCACACTTCTGGGACTACCACAGAGGGTATTACAAAGAACCCTAAATATGAACATTAGAAGGGATGGAATTGACCATACACAGGTTCGACTGCAAATGTCAAAAACATTAATTTTACTTGATTGTAGAGATTTCATCACAAGATGCAGTTACAGGTAATATATTTTTACGAAAAAAACCTAAAGATAATACCATATTCATTTCTTAAAAAAAATCCTCATGGAAAAAGCAGTCCAGACAAGTATTAGTTACTGCAAGAATCATGACAGTTGTAACAACTGAGCATATTACTCTGTAATACTTTCTGAAATATTAGCACTAGCACTAATAACTGACAAGGCGAGAACTAAATTTCCTAAATCATCAATTTTAGCTTAAGCCTTTTCTACCATAGCAAACCTTTTCTTCTGACAAATCCTTTCAATTGCCATATGGTACTTCAACATAAGCAAAATTTCCTAAAGCTCAGGTTACACAAACTAGTAAGAAGAAGAATTAAAAAATGATGACTGAAGATGGACGATTTTCCTCAGAAACATCTGCAATTGTGGAGTCCTAATTGAATACCTCCCCTTAACTAACTCCCAACACAACCACACAAATTACACTTTATGGGGAGTTAGAAGAATGGCTATGGCAGTCTCATTTGTATTAGGCAATACTGTAGGTTCAATCTTGCAAAAACGGGATGTAAAGCTAAACCAACAAAAGCAGTTCTAGTTCGCTACAGTTAAGCACATGCATAGACTTGTGAAATTAAGTGGGGATTACTCATGGTGAAAGCGACAGCCAATCTCAATTATTTACATGGGAAATGACTATGTACAGGGTTGTCTGGCTGAAAACCAAAAGCAAGTAGAGCCCAGAAATAAACAGTCTGAAACTCAGCTTTCCAAATTTTTCTGTGTTTATTTTTTACCATAAATGTAAGGACTGTCTAACCACAGAAGAATCTGCTTGAGTCATACCTACTCTGATGTCTTGCACAAGGCCTTATAACCAATGCACAGAAACTTAAAAGGTGATTCCTTGACAGCTTACATCAATAAAAAAAGAATGGTCCCCACGCTATGGAAGTTTGAACGTTTCACTGTTATTTTATGCACCAGAAATACAGAAAAAGGGCACTGAAGATTGCATGCTGACTTGATGAAGTTGTAGTCATGCTCATCCTGAACATCTTAATGATGTAAAGCCACCAGGGACTTCCCCTTTCATGATCTGCTTAAAGAGCTGAACAAAAAAAATTTCCCAAGTCTAAGAACACATGAAGAAGAAAAGGTGATTCATGCTCAATGGATTTGCCTCAGATTGCACTACTGAGGGAGGTTATACAGCTACAAACTGCTAAGTTAAATAAAGACTGTTACTACACCCTTTGATGGCTTTTTTCTTTAATTGGCAAGAAATGTAACACCCAGAAATTATGCCCAGAGAGAAGGAGCAAGACAGCGGTTCTTGAAAAATGAATGTAGCAGAGGAGTCCAAAAGTATACAAAATTGAACTTACAGATCTAATCTACCTGTAAATATTTAGATACTGTAGTGATGGATGTTTAAAAAAAATCCCCAGGTTTGACAGACTGACTCTTTCAATAATTGATGAAGACTGGCTCTACTGAAGTTCTGCACTGGATATTTCTTCCACTGACAAGAATTCTTTATGCTTCAGCAGGTCTCAGGGAAGTCAGAATAACAGCAGGCTTGAATGTACTATTTAGTATTTATTAGCCAGCAAGGGTAAACCTATTTCAGCACAGGGTTACAGAATCCTGAGTGAACCTTGTACTGCTCCATGGTGCAGAGCAGTACAGTAAAGAGGTTAATTAGGTTTCAAAGAACTACCCGAGGAGATAGCTCGGCTTATCAACCTGCCTAAATAATTCAGCCACTGCACACTGCTTCTAGCAAGATCTGGTGGCATCAGAAAATTTCTGTTAGAGGACCACACCTACCTAAATGTTGCAGATCCACTACAAAAGATGAATAAATCAGCACATGTGTTACCATGCCATGGTAAGCAATGGGAAATCATCTGGGCCATCATCTTTGGGAAGTCACTGTAACTCTATTATGACACACAGTGGTGTTACTGACACTGTGACCCAAACAAAAAAGCAGGAAGTTTTTCTTTTTTCGAAATTTTGATTCTGTGAGTGAAGGCAAAGGCACAAACTAGACTGTTCCTCTTTATCCACATCATATTAATGCATCAAGGCAAACGTTTATAGCAGGTGGCATCCATCATTCCCTGTGCTCTGTTAATACAGTGCAAGCATGCAAAAGGAGAACAGTCCCAAAGCACTGTCATCAATTTCCTTACAATGGGAACTGTCAGAATGGTGGGCCTGGGTTTCCTGGAATCAGAGCTAAGAAGCTTTTTAGGTCCTGAGCTATTGTTTGTATTCATAGGAACCACACAGGGACAGTTCTGGAATTTGTAACAGAAATTGAGTTTTTGTCTGGATGAAGTCCTCAGTGATGAGTAAGATTCTACATGGACCATTCCTTCTGGAATATGGTATAGTTATTTCACAGAGGGCATTTACTGTGGATCCTGAAAGATCCACAGTATCAAAGCAGAACAGACACCCAGAAACATTATTTATTCTATTTTACATGCCACTTTTAATTTACAATTACTTAAATGTTTCGATATACTACTTCTTCAGTACAAAACTAAAACATACAGCCTAAGACTCCTTTTAAAATCAGAAATGTGACAGCATCTTGACAACACTTTTTCAAAAAGTTACATTCCTAAACAAATCTTCAATGAAAAGAGAACCAGACATTCAAAATAATACACCTTCCACAGATGAAAAATCTTTAACTGAATCGCTTCAGTCTCTTAACCTTCTATCAAAGGTCTGCCTCTCTCTCACTCTGCCAGTGTGTTCTGTGTCTGGGAACCACTGAGCAGAGGAGAAAAGAAAATTACCGCAGCTAAACCCTATGCCCCAAGTATAACAGACAGAAGACGTCAAGAGGCACTAATGTTAGGAGAAAGATTCTGTAAAACCAATGGTATTATGGTATTGTTAGCATTATGATAAAGTACATTTTCAAATACCACCATACTGTGTGGGACTTGGTAACTGAAAAATTCAACACACCTTTTTCTCCAGGAATTTTTTAAGGACTTGGGAATTCTTCCTTTTATCAGCATGAACTAGCCAGTGGTTATTTATTACTCAACACCAGAATTCTCTGACAGGGACAACATCACCCTCAACTGCAAACAGCCCAGCAAACACACGATTACTCCTCCAAGTGTACACAACAAAGTCCTTCCTCTCTAACACAACCGAGTATTTCTACACATCTGCAAGGCTCTTCTGAAAGACATTTATTTTAAAAAGTGAGCTCTAAATCGAGATCCGTGCAGGGGATCACTGGGCCAGCATTTATTCTATTAGATAACAGCATTTTCTCTAAATGCAGCCATATAAAATGCAACACAGGAAAAGGAATCGGTGCACAGCAGCTGATAACAGTTTTTAAATCTGTTACTGCAAACACAATGCCTAAGTGATGGAAATGTTCCTATTAAAGGAGCATTGAAATTAAGGAACATTTTAAATTAATCTTCATTGATTTGTTTTCTGGAAGTCTAAGGTGATATAATTTGTTTAAAGTATGACTACAAGCGCACCCATAGAATTCCATTATGCTTAAAAGAAAAGCTCCCAGTCAGACGCATGAAGTGTGTCCCATCGCTCACTGCAGCGCCCACTCTAGGTATAAATAAACCTGTTTATAATGTAGTCAGCTGGGATTAGGTACTTCAAGAAGTAAATAGATGACTTCAAATATTGTAAGGGAGGGTATTCTTTAGCAGAAGAAAGCATTCTAAAGCAAGATGTTTCATTAAATATAACTATTCAAACCAACACACCCAAACAAGGAAGTCTCACAGGACTTGTATAAGAGCATGCAGAGTAGCACAGGCAAAACAGATGTCACTCTCTTTTAGCTTAACAACTACACATTAATTATTCAAGCTACAAATGCTTATATCTCTATGAGAGACGTCATTTGAATATCTGTAATAATTCATCAATAAAAACAGAAACACTATGAGCATACTATGTCAATACTGATAGATGATAGAGTGTGTACTAGTCCTGCAAATGATTATGTAAGCTAATCAAGCTTTTCAGTAAGACATGAGTTAGAGCAGACCACTTGTAATTCAAGAGGACTTGGAATTTTAAGGCTTAATTTGAGGATGATTTATTATTTGCATTTCAGTGTCACCCAGATGGCTCCAATAGTGATCCTGGTCCCATTGTCTAGTGTATTTCACAAAATGATGGTAAGAAACAGTTTCTGCCTAAGGCAGCCTAATCATGCAAAACAAGGTTGAGAGAAGCATCAAAAGCAAACAGAAGGGATCTGCCTAGTTCATCCAAAAGGTCAGGCAGATTTGGGAACACAGCTATGCTCCTAGTAGCATTTCCCCTACTGGTCCTTACTGTCTGATGAAGACAGAAAATTTCTTTTGAGCCAAATATGATCAATGTGGAAAATGCTTTAGCTGGACCAGGAACAGAAAGAGCAGTCTTCCACTGCCTGATAGAGATTTTAAGACCAGCAAGCAACATCATGACCTTTGTGAACTGCTCAAT
Source organism: Donacobius atricapilla (assembly GCA_013397315.1). Classification (NCBI taxonomy): domain Eukaryota; kingdom Metazoa; phylum Chordata; class Aves; order Passeriformes; family Mimidae; genus Donacobius; species Donacobius atricapilla. Next base: position 684,617 of record WBMY01006632.1, read on the forward strand.
AAGAAATCCCAAGAAACACTAAGGTCACTGTGACTGGGCACTACCACCAGCAGCAGGCAGAAAGCCAGGAAAAACATTATGGCAGAAGTTCTTTCTTGAGTTAAAAAAAAAATAAAAATGAAAAGAACTATTACGCACAATTTCAAAGATGATACGGGCTCCAGTGGATCAGAATCCTTTCTACCTTTGAAAATTTGATGGCATAAAGGTATTTCAAGAGCACTCACAGTTCAAGGGGTGTCCATCACCTAGTAATGACAATGACATAGACAAAGACTACACAACTGAAAATGGTGCAGCTGATAGGCACGTCTGAGATGTCTTAAGTGGCCCTGAGAAATAAAAACTTCTAGGGGAAATTTACTTTCAGGTAAAATAGCAGAACCTTGCAGAGGTATATGTGAAAGTTTTTCAAGAAAACCGTATGTAATATGCTGGTTAATGCTGCACAAGTGGTTCTGCACTGAGCACAGCCAAATTCAAGGCCACCTGGGTACTGGCAGTGTGCTTCCAGAACAGAGAATACACTACATTAATGTACTGGGTGTGGAGATACCCTGCATGTAAAAGCATCATCCAAATCTATCCCATAATTGAGAGCTTCCATTCACAATAGATAATGGGGACTGCCAAGGCCTGAAAATGCCTGGTTAGATACAAGAACTCCCCTTCCAAGAACTATTGTAATAATGAACATTTACACAGTTAGCTATAAACTCATACAAGTTTATTTTGGCTCAGGAGCATCATTCTTGTTTGTGTCTCAAACAGTGACAGCTAAGCTTTAGCCTTGACTTCAGCCAGGAGCTGTTAACGGGAATTTGGTGACTGGAAATAAACAAAGGAGATGTGTGGCTCTACTGCTGCATTTTTTCCTATTACTTAAGAAACATGTATTGAGACAGAGAATTAAAGCCACACCCCTACCACTTTTACTTACTGTTTCAATTAGCTTCAGATGTCCTTGCCAAAACAATGAGCTTTTCATATTTGAAAGGTTCCAGGTTACTCCTCGAATTCATTTATGTGCCTAAACTGTCACTGGTGCAATAATGTATGTAATATTACATCTCAAACCTAGAATAGATTCTCTCTTATTACCTCAGCCTGCTGCCCATTTAATGCAAGCCTAACAATCTCATCCAGCAACTTCCATACTAAGCCCCATCTTCCGAGCCGTAGAATGACTTACAATTCGAAAGGCAGGAATTAGAATTCAGAATATACAACTGCCAGATTGAGAAGTCTCATATTCCTAGCAATTATTACACACAGCCCTTCCCTTACCTTTCTCCAGAGAGAGCCCTGAGGCACATTCTAGGCACTATTGCGCTTAGAAGGGATAATGACAAAGAATTCTGATTAAATGTGTTTACAGTTCACTCATACCCCCTCAAGAATAAAAGTATATTTAATAGCTAATCTTCACACAATTTAAAAGATGTGATTTAACAGGAATGCTACACATTTCACAACTTTACAACTAGTAGATGTCTTTGACAATTCTTGCTGAAAATTCAATCAGCATCTGAATAGAGCCACATGCATTATTTTTTTTTTACTTTTAACACAGATTTCCCAAATGGGATGAGAGTTCCATTATTCTAAAGATTGTGCAATCACAAACACCTGCTTGTTCAAAACCTTATGATTAAGATAAAATAACATGACTGAGTAAAAGATTTAACTGCAAAGAACTGAGAACAAAAGAAACAGGCTCAAACAAAAACATACATTAACTGAAGGTGTGTTATTAATTCAAAGCTTAAAAAAATACAACTAGTTCATAATTATCCCAAAGTTAAATATTTTAAACTAACAATTAAATAAGAAAATTTATACTGAAATCTAAGAAAGTACTGCCAAGTAAACCCCACACATCTAACATTTGCCTAACTTTTAAAATTAGTTTGTTTAAGCTGGGACTAAACTGAAAGCTCCCACTAATGGTTACTTGGTGCTGTCCTTTACTGGGAGGAATAAATTGCATAAACATGCCAAAAGAAATTAATAAAAAAGGAGTATCTGACAAGACATGATATGTGTATTGCTCTATCCCTTGGGGCTGGAGCAATCTGAACTACACAAGATCCATTCATTAACTGAATTTTTTAAAAAATGGCAATATCATTTCCACAGAGACCAAAATGGCTTCATTTAAATGTAGGCTCTCTCACTGACCTTCCTGTGTTTAGAGTCTACAAATTATGGTAATGAAATATAATAAAAGAGTGAACTCAAACCTCATTTCTTTAAACTCTATGCATGTGATTTCCATGATCAGAGTGTTCGGAAGTTTAAAAATCTGCCCAACTGTCTATTTCTCTTTGTGTAAAATGGGGTTAACAACATATTAGAAGGAATTTGTGTAGACAAATACATGTCCCAGGTACTCAGCTAATGAGCTGAGCACACTAAGAAAACACCAGCAGCACAGAGTTCATTCAGAATGCCACGGGAGGGTTTGGAGAGTGCAATTAAAGCAGCAGCTACACTCTTGGTAACACAGTTTTAACACTAAGGAAAAAACAGCTTAAGATTACACAAAGATCATACCGTATTATCTTACACAATGATGCATTAAGTAGTAGGGATTCAAATAAAATGCTGGTGTTTATCATGAGATACATATACCATAATTCATCAGTAAAGTGACAACGTCAAAGTCATGTGCAACATCTGATGCAACTTTGTGCAGAATTCAAAGAGAAGAAGAAACAGGAGCCGAGATACTAAACCATTTCTCATGGTTTCTCTGTCATACTAACACTAGAGATTTTGAAAACTGCATTTATTTAGAAATTGTCTTGATGGTGTGAGAGTAACATGCACTCCTTCTGCCATCACTGCAGAGATAACATTACTAGTAGCTTAGTAAAAGGCTTATTTTATCACAAAAATATGTAAGCATGGCTTTCATGGAGACAAAAAAACTCAATCCTCCCCCACTGACAGATTCCCCAGGTGGAAAGGTGACCGGCTTACACAGTAATTTTCCTACTACCAATGCATTTAATATACTAGCTGCAATTATCAGCTCTCACGGAGGCCAGTGTTAGAAAATGCTGTCAGTTGTTCTAATCCCCCTGTCCTATGCAGAGCTATAAAAACGTGTGAATATTTCCTTATGTGAAACTTGTAGCACCTGAGAGTGAATGCACACACCAAGGCTTGGGGATAGAAGGGGAGGTCTGAGAGTCGCAGGGTTCATGTTTTTGCTTGGTGCTGGAGCACAGGAGCTACAGATCCTACAGGAACTGGCACAGAACAATGGCTAGCTGGAACTGACGTCCTTCTGGCTGCTATTCCTTTAGGGCACTGATGTCAGAGGTTCAGACAAAAGACCACGAAAGCCACAAAGCCTCACCAGCTGCACTCCAGAGGAGACCATCCAGAACTGACAAGATTACTGTACACAGTACAGCCAACACTCACTGGTTTGAGGTACCTGATCTGTAACAGGCTGTAAACAAGATCCAAAATATGTAACTACACTCAAAGGATGCAGTTTACCTAATTTTTTGTGTGTACATTATCTGTGAAGGGTTGTCCTTTTCTTTTCTTTTTGCATTCTGTGCAGCTGTTTTTCCTTGAGTGGTTCTACATGAGGTTGGACTTAGTTACAAGAAGATTAAATGAATCAATATAAGGGGGGAGAGCTAAGTCCTTGATGCCTGCATTTACTAACACCAGTAAGGTACCCCTGCCAAGCAAGACATAATGTGCTTTTCCAAGTGTACTGTTTCAAGTACTCTTTCAAATATTCTTCCTAACTCTTTTGCTAGCATGTGGCCAGTTTGCAGAGGTCCTCCTTTTCCATTATCATCCACATAAAATTCCTGACACAGTTACCACAGTTACTAACAAAGAAATACAGTTAGTGGAATATTTTACAGATACTACCTAGGGGGACAACTTAGCTGTGGATGAAGAATCCACACCATGTGAAAAGGCAGGACGTACTTCAGGGAAACATTGGTAAGCAGCCCATAGCTGGCAACTGCAGGGAGTGTCACTGACCTCAAAAATCTACAGTTGGTTGTACTGAGAGACTTGACATTTGAGGTGACAAAATCAGAAGATCAAACAAACAAAGATTTTTTTTCATCAATTTACAAAAGATTCTATTGTTTTCTAACACCAAATGAAGGAACACTTGACCAAAACAAAAAAAATACACACCCCCAACCAAACAGAGAGAAACCTACACTTTGAAGTTATTTTAAAAATTTAAGGTGAAAGGTTTATATCCACTGACTTTTGCCCTTGAAGCCACTTCTAGCTTCTTCAGTGGAGTCTTCTGAGGAGCCCAGCAATGCAGGTGTGTTTGTCTTGAACAGGGAGCTCTGATTTACAGCCCTTTCTTTTTCTCCCTGAAGACCTACTCTCCACATCATAGGAACAAACTACACTGCACTTTCAGCTGATGACACTCCTGAGCAGTTTTCCCACTTTTTACTTGCTTTACACCTGCACATTCAACTCTTCATTTCTTTGAGTGACAAGGATGCCCAAAAGGAATGATTTTGATGACACTACTACTTACTATCAACAGATTTAATTTTGAAAGAATGAAATCTATTCAATTTGCCTTTTAAGCATGAAAATTCATGTTAGCTTGGAATATGGAAGGTGTCTGCTAGACCTTAAGAGGTTAACTTCCATGTACATTAGATTTACTGATACATTTATTTTCTGTTACTGGTAGGTTGAAGCTGTTTTGTGGTTTTGGTTTTCTTCCCATTCCCCAAACAAGTTTACCAGAGAACTCATGAAAAAGGGCACATAAATTCAGGAAAACACATCTATAAAGAAACAGTTTAATTTATGAAAGACTTACTTTCTATTGAAATAAAAAAGCATCCTATCTAAACAAAATATAAATACATTTTTGAACAGCATATCTACAAAAACAAATAATTTAAGGCATTTTTCCTCATTTCAAAAAGCAATTAATCAAAAGTCTTGACCAAAACTTAACCTTTTTTGCTTATTATTCCAGTCTGCCACATCTACAGGAAATAGATTACCAAAACAGATGGAGTGAATAGATATTTTTACCTCCCAGTGGCTGAACACCAGCTGTGGACTGGCCAGGCCACTGGTTCTCTTCCTGATTTCATCAGCAAAGCCAAAGCTTTCTGCTACTGGCAGGACTGCCTTAATAATAAACACATCCGTCCCCTCTTTCATCTCCTCTTGTAGCACTCTGCCTTCCCTTTTGGACAGCACAGCATACACACGACCTGCAGAGACACAATTCTCGTTAGCTAACCAACATATTCACATCCTGCACCATGAAGAGAAATACATCAATATGTGTTCAGAAATCTTCAGCTTTAAGTAAAATGCCTAACTTTCTGCGGCTAAAATTCTTTTTTGTAAGTCAATCAATTAAATGGACACACTAAATTCAAACAACATATTCTGCCACACAATGTGCAGAACCATCTGAGTAACATTTAATACATTATTACTGCTGGATGAATCCATCCATGTCTATTCCATACAATCATATGACTGTTTAAAAAGGCACTTTGCCAAATTATGCAACCTAACTTGCTTTTTTTCTTATAATATAAAATATTTGAGAATCATTACTATGAAATACTATTGTGTTTTAGGAATTGTATCCAAGCTACTGTTAGAAATTTGCTTGGGTCACCATATGCCTTCATGGTACTTGTCCCAGATAGTGCAGTGCTATTCTAATCACAAAAAACTAGTTTATCTGAAATACTACATATTTATTATGTTTAATGAGTTCAATTGGTTTGTTAATAAATTCAGTCTCAAGTTAGTCATGGATAATTTCAATTTTCTTTCCCAAGTTAATATTCAATCTATTGAAATACAGTGTATATATCATGAAAGTAGCAGTGAAAATGCCCATATTTGACTTCATAGTAGGTATCATGTTTTTAAAAGTAATTTACAGACAAAAACTAACAAATACATTTGTGTTGATCAAGATAATAAGCACACAAGAAAACCACTTAAAATACTGTGTTCCTCTGCTTCAGTTCAAGTTATTTTCACTGTCAGAAAAGTCTGATGGAAAAAGTTTTATGTTCTGAGAACACAGAGGACCTCACATTCCCAGAAGCTACCATCTCAGAAACAAGCAGATCAATATGGAGATATATTAAACTTCACAGGATATTAACGTATGGAATGCCAAAGAACAGAATAAAGATACAAAAGCCAGTGGTTTGACACATGTCAACTGCTAAGCCTGACTGGATAGAAGGCCTGCTTTTCACTCCTCCTAATGAGGATGTAATTTATTAGCTTAAGTTTCCACAATAAAAATTAAACCCATGAATTTGTAATGAACTAAGTGCATGTCCATGGCTATTACAACACAATTCACATTCATTAGACTGTACTAATTCGTTTGCATGTCTGAGTCCTAAATTACATTCATTAAATATATATATACATATATGCATTAAAAAGCCATGTTTCCATTTGGGTTTATGGCACAATTGATGAGCCAATGCATGTTTATTGCTTCGCTGTAAACCATCATGTTTTTTGGGTAGTGAGTATTTTGGAAAACAGCAATTTATACCGTGTTTTCGAGGTTTAAAAACTGGTACCTTGCTTATAGCTTGATATAGAGACTCAGAAGTGCCATGCCAATGTGCTTCTGGAACAAAACACAGTCCAGTCTTGACAGCTATTAGTAATCTTACACATTAAATAAGAGTTTGAAATGCCCAAATTCCCTGCCACAGGAGGGGATGTGCAGGGTAATGTGCCCATAAGCCCATGGCAGCACACCCTTTGCCACACCTACTACCAGGTACCTCCAGCAAAGAACAGGATCATGCATCTGCACAAAACAGTTGCTCACTCAAAGGCATCTCTTTTCATTACAACTACTGTAATTTTTGATCTTTGGGCTGCTATCAGCATCATTGTGTGCACAACAGCTGAGATTTTTTTACAAGTAACCAAGCATTTAATTACTGTATGTGGGATATGCTGTAATTTCTGCCATGATTAGTACAGTCAAAGTAAAACCGTTGACAGCTTGAATGCATTGGAAGTTAGTTTTAAAGAAAGTCTGGTGCTTTGGATCAGATTCAGCGTGCAAGCAACTCCCATGGAAAACTCCAAGAACAAATACAGTTAGGTGGTGTCATAAGTAGGTCATAAACACAAGTTTAAGTAGGTGTAAGTGGTAAGGTAATATAAGTGACATCATTTGGCATGTGCTGGGTTGTGCAACTTGCATACCAGAAGGATACAGATGCTACTTAAAAACACAAAATTACCAACTGGACTGCAACAATAATTTAATATTCCTTTTCCTGATTTTATTTCTGTATTGTTGTATTAAAATATCTTGATATGGCATTTGCTAAGATCATGCATTCCCTTAATAAACAGAAGTTTCCCATCTCTTCATGGAACTTATGTTTAATTATGAGGCACACTGTTGATATTCATGGTTACTGAAGCTGGTCTTAAAAAACTTCATAGAAAGGCAGTATTTTGTATCTTGGATTTCAAAAAGGTGTAGCATTGTTCTTTATGCCCATGGTTCAGACAAGCAAGAAGAAGGCTGAATTCTCATTCAGAATAGTGTAAATATTACAGGCATTGGAAAATCTACTGGAGAACTATAAAACTCCTGACAAAACCTTTAATGAAGCTGTACCTTCTGATTCAGTCTTATTTATACAACCTCACCTTGGAAATCAGAAGGCAAATGCTTGGCAAAGGTTTATTTTCCCGGTCTTACCTAAAACTTCTGCAGTAGCCATGATTTCACAGGTGTACATCGCTGCCATGAGTCGCTGTGGTTTAGCCTGCAAAGCATAACGACAGGCTTCCTTCATGGTGGCAATCAGCTGTCCAGAGAAAGGGCCATAACAATCTGCAAGCAGTGATTCTCCTTTCTGTTTACTCATTTTCTCAGGTGAGTCTGTGACACTTTGGCTCCTGTCCTGGTCTTCATTTGCACTGGGACCTTCATCAGTGCAACTGCTTGCTAGAGTATTATCTTCATTTTGCTGATGTTCTGTGGCATCCAGCTCCCCTGAATCCTGCCTGCTATTTGACAGCGTATCTCCAGCTTTGCTTATTTCCCATTTTTCCACTGTAAAACAAACACCCATGAGAGGCTCTTCACACATGGGACCTGAAAGTGTAGCCAGCTGAAATCCACTTATTATGCTGTTGTCAAAGTCTCTGTATTTACCTACTTCTTTCACAGAGCTCCCAAGACACTGCCACACAGACCTGTTATAGCCCCCAAAATTATGTAACAAAATATTAGGCCCACACTTCCGTGGTCCAAATGACCAGATCTGATCAACAGCATTTCTCCACTTTCTTCCCTGAAGACTTTTCTCCAACTTTTGCTTGAATTCTTTGATTCTATCAAGAGTTTTCTGATTTATCTCATGTGTTTTTTTATCTTCATTCAGAGACGTGTTGAGTTGTTCCATAGTTCGAATTAAGTCACTGTTTTCCTCAAGAAGTCGAGTCACCTCCTCAGGAAGTGGCATTGCTTTTACACTGAGAGTAGCTTGTTTATTTGGAGTATTAATTGTAACAAGCCCATCTGAATCAACCTGAATTCCTTCAGGAATTTTATTTTGGTCCTCTTTTGTTTGGTGTATGACAGCAACTTTCTGCTGTTTTCCTATTTCTTCATTCACCATATCAACTTTGGGAGGTCTTGTTATGGTCTCTCGGAAGGGTATAATAGGAGCAGATACACTAATCTGCACCTTTGCAAACCTGCAAAACAAAGTTTAAGAATTAGTTTAAAACCTTGAAAATAATTTTAAACTTGGGGGTGGGAGGTAGGAAAACAGCCTTAATGTGGAACAGATGCTCATGAAGAAATCTGATTGCAACATAGATTACTAGGTAATGCATTTCAAACTCAAACTTTATGTACTTCAAAAAAGAAGCATTGCCTTTTATGTCTTCAGAAATATTTGGAAAGGAACTCCAGAAAATAAAAGCAAAAGCATTGCTATGCCTCTGCATAAATCACTGGTTCACCTACATCTTGGAAACTATGTGCTGCTGTTCTCTGCCCTCAAACGAAACAGAACTAGAAAAAAACTGAGAATAAAGACCATCAAAGGAACACAAGCACAAGAAGCCTACAGATGCTCAAGGGTGGAACAGAGACCTACAAAACCACGTAGGGCATGGGAAAGGCTGACCAGGATTAACTGACAACCAAACCACAAAGGGCCCTGGACTGAAAATAACAGAGGCCTGGGAAAGCATTGCAGTTACTCCAATTTTACTCCTCCTATCCCTGCTGTTGGCCACACTGATCAGACACAGCACAGAGATGCACACTTGGAGTGAGCCAGCACATCTGCTCACACAGGGAGATGCCCAGAGAAGATGAAGCCCTGGGAAAGCTTAACAGAGCTCTGTCTGTCACAATTACAAAAGGTCAATGCTATAAGGTGATGCTTTAAAGTCAGGTGAAACTTTTTAGATAAGTCAAACGTTGTGAAGGACAGCAAGAAAAAAGGAGGAATTACGTATTATCTGACAGACTCAAAGATCAGAGCTGTGTGTCCTTAACCATCCATGTGTTCTGAGCAGGTTCATTAAATGACAACAGAAGGACTAACCAAAAATTCCTATGCGCTGGTAAATTTTGGCAGTGATTAAAAAAAGCTACAGAAGAAAAGCAAACAAAATGGTAAGCTTTATTTCCATGGGAGCCAGAACCAGGAGATTTATCCTTTTTGCAGTTCTTCAAGGATTTGCATTATACCAAAAAACCAAACACAAACCCACCCACATGTCACCATTACCTTAATTCTCTTTGTTTCTCATTCTGAAAAGGGTAACTTAATCCCCTCATGCTTAGTATTTGAAATTCTCCTGGGACAGAAATTTCTAAAAATTTCTATTGCACAATACAGAAATAAAACATTCAAAGCCACAAGATCTAATTTTTTACTACTATTATCTGCTGTCTTGATCCCCAGCTCACCATTTGCTATTCCAAATTATGTGCTCTTAAAAGAAGTTAAACATTTATACAGAAACAAAGAGAACTAATTAAAACTAACATTTCAGAGCACAATTTCTACTTTTCACAGTTTAATAGTTAAGAATGGACAAGCATCCCATTCTGGACATTTTTTTCTACAAAATGGGCAGAGAAGGAAGGGACAATTCTTGTCCCACAGATACCTTAAGTTTTAGCTTTCAAATTTTTCAGATTCTTTACTGCATTAGTATAAAACTCTGAACTTCATATAAAGTGTTAGCAAGTTCTCTTCCCAGTTTAGTTAGACAAAACAATCCTTTTCCAGCCTGAGAACCAAGGACACTGTTGCAGCTTCAGGCCCAAAAAGTGTAAATAGCCAATTGAGGAGAGCAATCTGGGAGGATGGGACTTCATAACCTGAAGCTGTAATTGGACAATTAACCCCAATATGTAAATGGACCAAAACCTATAGAAGTGTGAAAAGAGTGACCCGTTGTCCATCTTGGTGTAGCCTTGGCCGGGCTCTTGTACTGCCCAAGGTCCATCCTTTGAAGACCTTTTAAATAAATACCTTTACCTAAAGCTTTATTGCTTTTACACTGTCTGCCCTCTGTTCTAGGTCACCTCCCAAGGCACCACCACCGGTGGTGCTGGTGTGTGAGGGATGGCAACTAGAATATGCCAAATCCTGAGCAATCTAGAAGAAGCCTGAGCTCCACAGTGAACACAACCTGCTCCCAAGTCCTTTTGGGAGCTGGTACCCAACGGAGAAATGATGAACCACAGTCAGGCAGGACAGTGGTGGAAGCCCTGCCCATCTGTGTCTCCAGGTGTTTCTTATTTCTGCTCACAATGCCACAAGCACAGGGATACAAAATGGTCACTTCTGATCATTCTCTTAACAAAAGTTAGATGACAACTCATAAAACCCTCCAAAATTATGTACATGAAACAAAAGGTTAGGAATGTAAATGTGCATAAATGTAAGTAAGTAAGTCCTACTAGCTTCTCACTATAATCCCATTACCCTATCATGGAGTATTATTTTATCTTTTTTTTTTTTTTTTTTTTAGATTTGGACCATTGCCAATAACATAATCCTGCTACACAAACTGCACCTAAAGACAGGCACAACCAGTTTTGCCTAAACACATTACATTTGAGCAAAATGTATCAATAAATACTACATTTTCAGAAGCGGTAAAAATACACTGCACTAAGTTGTAATGAGAATAACCATCAAAACATACATCCAGTTTCACAAATGATCCAGTCTAATTTTCATAAGAAATTACAGCTCTCTGATATTAACTGAAATGAGTATGGGTACAGTAAGACAAACATTCAACCATTCATCAGGTTTGCTCTTTGGTTTAGAAAGAAAATGCCAGTAAATGTATGTGGCAGAAGTACCAGAAATGTTTTAGCAAATGAAGTTACAGGAAGGGATTATTTCAGACATCTGTTCCTCTGCCATTTGAAGAAACATTAGAAGATACTAAATACATGCATGTGTGCTTGCAAAAAATACTGCTCATGAATGAGAACAGATTAACATTTGAAAAAAAAAGTCAATGAGAAAAGGCACAGGATACAGTGTGCACATATAATTTTGGTCTCGGTGCTTTGTAATTTTTCAGAGTTCATTACTAAGACACGATTCTCCTCAGTTTTTATTTTGTACAAATGCCACATTACATTCTTAATTAGACTCCTGAAAGTACTGCAATTTGTAATTTCTAGAAAGTGCCCCAGGTGTGTGTTAGATGCATGGAAGTGATAAGCCAGTGTCTTCTGCCCAACTGCAGATAATTTTATAGCTACAAAAAGGTGCATTTATGACTCAGTGGTAAAAACTGTTTGTGGATAAAGCTCTATTTTACCAGAATATAAATCAAAGATATCCATCTGACAGAGAAATACAACAGACACCTACTGAACTAAAAATATTTCTTCCTCCTAGCCCCTCTAACCTTTCTTTCAGGTCATCCAAGCAGCGCTGAAGATGAACTTCTCCTGCTGTCACCAGCACATGTTCTCCTGTCTCCTGGATTAAAACTTGCACACATGGATCAGCTTGGTTTAAAAGCTTCATCCCTCTGACCAGCTGAGGCATATCACCTGGCAAAACAGGGTATTATTAACAAAGGAATACTGTGAAAGAAATACTCCAAATAGGATAGACTTAAACTGAGAACTAGTAACACTCATTTTTAAGGAAGCCTGAACACAAATAGGTATTTTAGGAATACGCAAAAACTTTCAGTGGGCAATTTTCTGCCTATGAGTCACACAGAGCGGCATGGTTTAAGAGCAGCAACTGAAAACATAAGCTGCACTCAGAATTTGTCACCAACAATTTATGTACTGATGGGAAAATTCACATCATACAATTATAATCATATAACACCACACTTGAATGGATTGCACTTTTTTTGTTTACACAGCTTTACAGCAGCTTCGGTAGAACAAGTCACCTATTGACTATGACTGTGCTGTGTTGCTTCCTATATACAATTAACTTTAGATACAACTCATGAACTGCTCACACCCAATAAAACCCCTGAATTTTATCGAAATAAAGTGATTAAAAAATTCAGAACTTCAATCCTCATTTTCACAAATTATCAAATTATAAACTTTCTTATCTATTACAACTTTTTAAAGTCATCTTCGAGTAAACAGTTTAATTTCCTTGCAATCTTTCATAACTAAGTGTAGCAACTTCTAAATTGCTAATGCTTAAGATGCTCCAAATACATAAATAATAACATTAACTTTACCAAAATGAAAGTATTCCATATGGATTACTTAGAAGGCATAACTGCAAATAAAACACAGGAAGGATTCTGAAGTAGCTGTAAGCCATAAGAAAGCTTTAAAGTAATTAAAATCTGAAAAGAGGAGAAATCAGGAATGTGAGAGCTTTTCAGTGAAATAAATCACAGCTGTCCCTAAAATGAAGGTGTTTAAAAAGAGCTGTCTTAAAGTTAATGGAGACTGAACAAGCACAGCTGAGTCAAATTGGGCTAGATTACATCAAAGCTATGCATAAACACCTCATGTCAGCAGCCTTTCATAATGAACACAATTTAAAGAAATTAATTATGAATTCTTTTTTTATTTTACATACGCAGTAGAGAATACCCCAGGGGTTTCCAGGAATGTATATTCATATTCAGAAGGAAGAGTGACATTAAACTTGTCATTCACCTGGATACTATTAAAAGAAATATGATATTCTTTATTTACTGCTGAGCTTGTAAGGGTGTAATAGAAAAGTATCCTTAAAAAACAAACAAAAAAATAAATGAAAAGTGGAATACTGCACTGTTATTTCCCATGGCCAACACAGTTGAACAAAGACTTTCAACTTGGTCTCTGTATTTAAGCTCACAGAGTGGTAAGTATTTTTTTTTTTCTTTTGGAACTTATGGCAATCATAGAGGAAGATTTTGACATGAGTGTGAAGACAGGCAGCAATTTTGTAAAATGTACACAGGGAAATAATTTATAAGAGTCATTTTTCCACACAGCAGATGCAGTTTTGAGGCAGGTCTGATGTGGCAGTGCAATGCACACAAGTGACAACGTGTGAGGGTCACCTCAAGACTACACACAGCTCTCTAGGCAACTGCGATGGCCACATTTTGCTTCCTGCTATTGCAAGCAACAGTGGATGTTCAAGAAACGTACGACCACTTTTCAGGCTTCTGTCCCTCTAAAAGATTTAGTTCAGATCATAAACTCAAGTTACTGAGGAGGAGAAACTAAGTAACGGTGCAAGAATAGTCCAGCTTCATTTCTTAAGGAACAACAATTATCCCTAAACTGGTCAGTAGTTCTACAATTACATTCCTTTAATATTTTGAACTTAATACTACATTCAGCAGAACCAGTAATTTCCAATGCTTTCAAAACTACTTTAACAAATATAGGATGTACAATATATGATTATTTGTTACTCAAACACATGAAACAAATAGCTGCCAAGCTGTCCAACAGCTCTCTAAAAAAACATGTAATCTTAGTGTTAGAGTATTTTGCAACTGAACATAAAGCCAGTTATTTTGGTTCTACCAATGTTACAACAACAAATGGAAATTGGGCTGAAACTCAAATAAAGCCAGAGGTATCCCACTCTCTTTTTTGTGGGGTGGGGGCATCAAGGAGAAGCAATTCTGCAGATCTGCACCACAAGTTTAATGAAACACATAAAAGAATAGCAGCAGCCATGGAAAAGCCAGAGATCTGCTCACCTTCTCAGTGAAGGAACACTGAACTGACAGCCCATATAGTGCCTGACTTGTGAACAGCTGTCACAAAAGGGCACAACAACTTCTCCTTTGTCTCCTCACCTACTGAGCCAGGAGTGAGGCAGCTGGAACAACTCACGTTGCCCTCCAGGCAACCTCTAAGCTTCTTTTCTATTGGGAAGTCTCTGATTCAGTGGCTAGCTGAAGAGCCAGATCACTGAGGGCTGGAAGCTGCACTGCTGCCTCCCTGAGCTGCTGCTCACATGCCCATTCTCCCTGAAGCTTACTTGGATGTTTTGGTTCAACAGCGACTCGCACAATCGGGGTAGCTTCGAAGTTCAGAGGTGTAAATGGTGGACAAGCAGGTGATGTTGACAGTGTTGCAGACTTCAGCACAAAATCTTGCAGGCCTCCTATCCCTAATAGAAATTGGGGAAAAAAAGAAAGGCAAAACAAGAAAAAAAGATCACAAACTGTCATATTAAATGAGACTAAAAACATAATCAAGGTATGAAAAGGTGAAATCATTCTAATTACAAAAGGAGGCTTCAAGAATTCCTCACTGCTCATATAAAGTTTCTGTTAAGATACTTGTCCATAAACTGAGTTCTTAAGTCTCTGGTGTGACATTTGATATTTAGTCTCACAGTTCCCACTGCATTCCCTCAGCATTTTAAAAGGCATGTTTATAGCTCTGAAGAACAGAAAGGACATGAGGACTTCTTTCCCTTCTAACATGTCCAAGCCTTTGTACAGCTCAGACTTAACTCTGGTGGTTTAAGTTTAGAAAAATTTAGACTGCACGAGGCCTGCAATGGTCATCTGGTCCAACATCCAGGCCAAAGCAGGGCAAACTTCACAATTAGATCAAGTTGCTCAGGACCCCCTCCACTCAAGGTTTAAAAACTTTTCACACCAGAGACTGCACAGCTTCTGCTGGCAACCTCCTCCAGTGCTTCCTTATTATTATTGTGAAGAATGCTTTTTTTCTTCCCACCCCCTCATGCCCATTTGGGATTCACTTTTTTTCCAACTTGATTCTTGTAAAAATGAATTCATCCCATTGTAAGCTATTAATTCTCATTCTATATACATTACAAGGCTGACAAGTTGCAGAAAAGTAAGAATAAATTGTATTGATAACACAAAAATACAGAAAAAAATATTAGCTATAAGTCTGCAAAATAGCTGCTGTAAATGCATACTGAGTTTGGGCTGGCTGGCACATTTAAGAGAATGTGAAATTATTGCCTCCAAATTCCTAACCAACTGCACATCATTCATAATTTAGTCAAAGCTATTAAACCACGACTAGAAGTGTGTGAATAATAAAGACAACAGATAAAGCTGATATCAATTTATACAAACACTTTTCCTGATGCTCCTTCAATCATAAGCAATGAGTGCTGCCGTTCTAATGGAGTATAAATTAAATGAGCATGTAACTTGTAATGCTATGAGAAAACTGAAACCTTCAGTTCATAATCTATATCTGCTTAAAAATTAAAAATTAAATTCACCCACCAGACTGCAGTATATTTGTGCTCCTTCCTCCTTATTCTCTCCTATATGCCCAAGGACTTCTTCACCCCAACTCCCCATTATCACCCTAATACTTTTCCAGTTTTTTGGTTGGTTTGCTTTTTTTTTGGCTTAACTTTCCTCATTTGAAGCCAAAAACACAGAGGGTCAGCTTCCACCCTATGAGATCATGCAAGAGTTTGAGCTCTGGAGAGCCAGCCTACCTCAGTTTCATCTGCACAATCAGGCTGCTCCTCCAGCTCTGGAGGCTGGATGCCTGGCCAGCAGGGTAATCCAAAACCCAAAATGTCATTATGTAAGGAGACCTGCCTCAAAATATCTGGAAGCAGAACAACATTCAATGGCTTTAAATGCAGGATTGCAGATGCTACGAAGAAAATAAATCTGTATAAACTCTGTGTTGCACCTGACCTATGACCAGCATGTATTTCCTCTTTTTCACTTATTCAACATGTGGTCTGAATGAAAAACAAATGCTGGATCATCACCACCACCAGGGACTGAGAAAAGGGATGGGTCCATTTTATTCTGATCTTCTCCAGCTGGTAAAATGAAAATGATTTAGAATGGGAGGTGAACAGCTTCTTTGCACAGTGTAATGTGAACCAGAGAAATAAAGTTAGCAAATCTTACTTCGGATAAACTCACCCTTTTCTTAACATGTTCCTACACTCTTACTGTCATAAAGAAAAATTGAAGCTTTTTGCTCTTGCTGTGAAGGTAAAAGTACATGAAATGTGCCTCGCACCAGTAACACACTCATAAGGAAAAAAACTTAATAGTTTTTATGAAAATCTGTTAGGCTTACAACCTGAGTGTTTTAACTGCTGAAGTGTGTGAGCTTGCTCCGTGTTGAATCTACTTAATTTAAATTCTTAGTAACAAATGCTGGAAAAAAATTGATAAAGGTTCTTGGATACTGTTTTTGCATAACGTGATTGCTAATGTGTTTTCTGAATAATTTTAGAGGAAGAGGTAACATAACATTCCTAAGTACCACATGACATATCAATGGAAGAATTCCACTAATAATGATGACACAAATCTTCAACTTGGTTATTATCCAGACCACTGAAATTTGCACGTACTACTTGAGATCACAGATCTCAAATGTGTATCAATATGTTACTTGAAAGGTCTTAGAAAAATCACTCCAAAATTAAGCCTTAATAAAAGGTTGTGAGATAAGGCTAAGTAAGACTTTCAGAAGTTGGTGGTTGTGCTTTTAAAAGTAGACCAAATAATGATTCAGGGAGAATTATTACACAGGTGGTGAAATATGAGATTTCCAAAGGTTCTTCTTATTGAGTCCCTTCTCTGACTTGACCTAGAAGATAAGAATACTAAATCAAGTATATACCTACCTATCTCACCAGATTTTAGCATATGCTAGAAGCTAAATGGTAAAAAGAGATAAGAACATCATGACAGAAATTTTCAAAAGGAGTAGGAGTTTTAAGACAAGTCTCAATTTACTTTTCAATTCTATGTCTTGCTGGTAACCACTACACCTTACACAATAATTTTGCTGCCTTTAAAGTATGCTTTCCAGCTCAATTCATCTATAAAGATCTGAACACAGAACAGATCAACTTCAAGGTAATTAGTTTCTCTTGATGTAGAAAGATTTAGGCATTTAATGTTCTTTCAAGTTGCAAAAAAATGAAGCAGACACCACCACCATGCTGAAGTTTTTCAATCAGATAATGGAATAATTTAGTTTGCAGTGTGAAAATCAAACAAAGAAGAATGAAAGCTGTTTAAATTTTAACTTCTGCCACATTGTTACTAGCCTCAGCACATTAGTTCAGTCGATCTTTATCTTGTCTCACTGATGATATCACCACATAAGAATCCCGGGCTGCTTTGGAATGGAGACTTGTCAACCTTTGGACTAACACTGTAAGGAGCTAAGTAAAGAAGAAAGCTAACGTTAATCCTCCCAGTAAGGCTCTGTCTCCACTGAAATCTATCATTTCTTATCAATGATACCTCCTTAGAAAGATTAGGACCTTACAATATGTAAAGCCTCCTGGTTTAAATGCTCCATGCACTTCACTATTGTATCAGTGAGGAGCATGCAAGCTCCTACATCATTCATGTGAATTATGGAGGTGTGATGCAAACTTTTGTAAATCTACACAATCTGAAATCTCGAAGTGAGCAGGTGCCTGTTGTTTCAACGGGACTGTACAAACACAGTGACACCTCTATAATTTTCTTTGAGCAGTAATACAAATACTTTTATTATGCCCTGTGAGAGACATTTAAAAAGAAATATCTTTAAAAGGTGATTTAAAAAACAGGTATGAGAAAACAAATTCACAAATCCACCTTAAAAGTATGACTGGCTCTAGATGTTTCCGGTTCATTCTTGAAGTAAATATGCTAAAGGCTGACTAAAACAAACAGAATACCAAACTGTATTTGCCAAATATTATTAAAATAATAAAAAATCAAGGAAAATGCTTCCATATCAACCATCATTCTTCCTCACATCTATGCAAATAATTCTCCTTTTCCCAATATCTCGCTTAAGAGTACAAAAGATTATGCCATTAGCACACTGTTACCTATTGGGTGATTAATATTGGTTCACTGTAGCCAGATAAACCTTAGGCATCGGCCTCCAGCCTTTCATTCCTGTCCCTAATTAAAAAAAAAAAAAAAAAAGGAAAAAAAAAAAAAAAAAAAAAAAAAAAAANAAAAAAAGGAAAGGAGGGATTTTGTAAGGGAAAAGCAGCTTTTGGTAGGATTAAACTCAGTTACAATAGCATGCCTTTTACGTTTGAGGAATCTTAAAAGGTTTCACTAATCACTGTATGATTACATGACTGTAACTGTAGGGACAAGTAGCTACTATGACTTAAGAATAACTTGTATTATACATTTATCACATCAGTTTTAAGCGTGTGTCTCTTGTGTCTCATGGGCACTGCAGAGGGACATCTGAGGGCAGACTTTGACCTTTCTATATTAGAAACTGTTTCTAGAAGAGAAGAAAATCAAGACACAGACCACATTCTAGCTGAGATTTCATCAACTTTTTCCATAATACACACCACATGGTAGCACAAATTGCTGGTGAGCCTCCTCCTCTCATCTCTAATTGTGCACCCTCAATTCTTACTTGTTTCTGAGGCAAGTGAAATTGCTTGTATGGAAAAGAGAATATTGCAGGGTATGTGCATGGTTTCAGCTGCTCTTAGTTCCAATTATTTTACAGAAAAGTTAATTCAGTATTTTCTTTTTCCGCTTTCCCAATCTTTTTCTTGAGCTGAATCTCTAAAAATCACCAGTATCCAACAGACTGTAGAACCAGTTTCTTCCAGAGTTTCAAAAACAAAAGTTCTACCTGAGTATTAACTCAGGAGATTAACATGAATTAAGTTTCTCAATACAAAGGTGTTTAGGTGTAGTTTCATTATAAAACTTTACTTTTCAGTTCACAGTAGATGGAAGGGAAATTGAGCCTAACTTTCTGATCAGATGAGAGTAAACTCAGCCATATTATTAATAATGCTACAACAGAACTCCCTCTCCCCAAGGGGCACAATTGTGGCAAGACACTGAATGCAATAAGTGACACAAGAAGCAACTCAGTACTTTACTACTGAATCTTCAAGAAGTAAAAGATGAAAAAGTGCTGGAGCACCCCACTGAGTTCTTTTAGGAAAAACCAGCAGTTCAAAGAACAAAGCTGTCTGCTTTCAGAGCTGCAAGGAGAGCAAGAATACGGTCTAACAGCACGTGCCACTAAAAGATCCTATTACTAGACTATAGTTTCTAGAAGGACTGCAAACACATATAATGAGTAAACAAGCAACATTTATCTTCTGCTTAGTCTCTTTGGGAAAAAATACCATCTATTTCATTAGGCCCTTAGACTGCATGGTAACACACATTTCCCAAGTGTTGACTGAGCTGACAATTCTAATTATGAACATTCCTATACTTCTTCAGACGAGACTACAAACAATTTCAAGGAAACTGTAAAATAAATTCCTTTACATTAAACAGTAACATATTTAAAATGTTGAAGTTATGGCTTGAGATCTACCTGCACTCAGTCTGTGTGACAAAGGTGATATCAAAGGTGAGTCAGAAATTTGCTTGCTAAAATACAGATTTACCTTACAGTAAACAGAATTAAACCAAAATCAGTCAACATTCCAAAGCTGGATTCTGGATTTTTAACTGTTGTAGTCAAGATGAAATATTGATTTCCTTAAGCTGCTTAATGAGACCAATAACTACAGACGATGAAAGTATTTCAAATAATCATGTTTTCTTATGCTAGACAATTATTTCATTTATCATGCCATACTAATTTTTGGAGATCAAGACTAAAGAAAATGATCCCAATTTTTCAACATTTATGCTTAAGAGTCGTTTTAGCACAGAAACCTAGGAATTTCATACTTAGATCTGCAACAGCCCCGCATCCATCTTTATGAAATCAGTGCACTTGTAACTCCACAGGAAAAAAAAAGGAAAAAAATCTTTATTCCAATTAAAGCGACTTTAGCCTTTTAACTGTAAAGCATTCTTGATAAAGGCACTGAACAGCACCTTTTGTGGTTTTATAAAATGGTCAGTCACTGTCCTCAGTAGTATATATGCAATATATTTTGCCTGAACCCACACATTAAAATTCCTTTCCACACACCAGCTCAACTTGACATCACTTGATACTGAACAACAGTAAATATGTGGATGGACCTTTGTGCAATGCGGCCACATAGGCACTGGAACTCACTTCAGTTACAGCCTGTACATCAAATTAATGCTTCCATTACTGCATGTGGGAAGCATTCAGCACCATACAAAACTCTGCAAGGGCTTCTGAAACACAAACCAAACTTTAGATTTATAATTACTTCAAATAAATTATTTTAATTTGACCCAACAGCAACACATCTGAATTTACTCAATTTTTGAAAAAATTACTACCAGAACTTCAGCACCAGTTCAGAATGGCTGCTGTCCCAAAGAAATGGAATTTAGGAATAGTCATTTAGGAACAGCCATTTAGGAATAGTCATTTACTTTGATAATCTACAAGCCTTTTGAAATGCTGATTTGTTGTTGAGGGTTTTTATTTAGTAATAGTAAATGTGCCTTTATAAATAAACAAATGAAATTGAATGTTGTACTGGAAAACAGATCAGCTGAATTCTTATGGAGCATCCTATGCTGGGAAAAAAATTGTCCGGCCATCCTCTTGTCTTCTAGTCAACATAGCTTTAACTACACTCTCTGAGGACTGTAGGTATCTTTCTGTGAAGATGAGAAATGTTTCAGGTGTAGCTTTGGAGGCCTGCCTGCATTGTCCACACATGCTGGCCACCTACTGCTGGCTCCGACTGGTAAAATGAAAATACTATTCAACAAAAAAAACCCAAAAACACCATAACCCCCAAAAGCCAACAACATCAACAAAACTCTCATCCATTAACAAAACTCAAGAAAACACTGAAGTGTTTCGTAAAATACTTTAGACTTAGGCTTAATATGAATATCTAAGTTTCCAAAAGGAACATATACCAATTGATCCAAATTTCTTCCCTGAAGCAGAAAGAAAGAGACAAATTTCCACCAGTCACCTAGCAATGCCACATGTTGCTATTTTGGTCTTTAAAAAGGTGAGAAATAAAACCAACTTCTCTGGCTAGTTGCATTAGAAAAAAGTAGAACAATCTTTTGCAGGACCACCATCAAAACATTAGCTGTGCACACCTACTCAGTTCTGGAAATCCATGAAGAGGATGGTGTCTTATAGGATCATGAAAAGAATAAATACCAGAAGTATTAATCCAAAAAATCACTTCTCAATTTATTTCAACTTTTTTTCAACTATTTCACCTACATTGAAAGGTGTGGATGTTCACAATGCAGAAGAGAGGGAGGCAGCAGCCTGAGGCTGAGAAGGGAAGCATGGAATCACTTGTGCTCTATCGGATTGAGCACAAAAACTATTTAAAAGAAAGGAGATGGAGGCAAAGCCTTTCTACTTGAACATGTAGCAAAGTTCAATAGTTATTTTTAAGTAGACAACGGGAAGACATAAACGCCCATATAATAATTTACTATTTTTATGACAGTACTGTAGGCAAGATGCAACTGAACAAAGACCTAAAATTCATTAGGATTTTCCGCACAATAGAATACTTAATTCTTTTAATTTCTTGACCAAATGCTTCCCGCAACAGAGCAAAATAACTAATCTCAGCTAATAGATCAATAATATCAAACGATTTCTTCATAAATCAGACTAGTTATAGCATAGTCTACAAACCACCCAATGAGCAAATGCCGTTTTAGGCTTTATTCAGTTTTTATAATGTCTCCTGGAAATGGGCAGACTTCATGTGTATAATGTTTTCTGAAACTGAAGACTGTAAAATATAACTAACATCTGTTACTTCCCAGAATCAATTATAAGTAGTGTTGAAATTAATGAGGCCTTCAGGCACTGATCTTGCAAAGAATTTATTTTAATCTGTAGAAGTCTTGGAAGTTCTGTCATGTTTGCCTAGAAAAAGCTACATGAACATATTCCTACAAATTCTATCCTACATATCCCAGGTACACAGGGAATTTAGAATCAGCCACTAGAAGTGTCAATTACAAAAGACACTGGCAGTTAGTTTAAAAGTTCATTAAATTTTGTCTGTCCATGTGCTGATTTATGTTTAACTGTGGAATCTCAATATATGTGATTTGTATTTCATTACTTAAAAAAAAAGAACATCAGGCCTCTATCATTCAATACATCAGATAAATGCAAATATAGACTAACCAGTTATGAGGATATTCCAGATCATACAGGCAGAAGCAGCACACTGATTACCAAATGTGAATATCCTGTGGGAAATGCCTGAGCCATTGACCATTTATCCTGTTAACTTGTAAGACATGTAAGTAACTAATTAAAATTCAATTTTCCAAGACCGGACCCAATGCCTAATGCTCTCTTTTAGAGGCAATCTCCCCACCCCCCAACACATCTGTCTATAAGTGATTTATGCGGCCTGATTTTGCTGCCTTGGGAAATATGGCTTAGAGTCCTCCAAAGCACCATGAATAATGGACTGCTTCAGTCTGCATTATGCAGAATTGGTGTTTACTTTAAATACAATAATTTTTAAGACAGATAAAGAAGAATATAAAACTTCACTTCAAGCTAAAAGAAACCTTTAAGTAGTTACACAAGCATTAATATTTTGGGAAATAATCAATCAGAAGGATTCTAACCAAATAAAGCACCTTTCCAATGTCTCAGATAAGGACTATTTGACATAAGGGGTGTAAAACAGATGGCATGAGAGAGAACAGGAATGTCTTAAATACACTTGTTATATCAGCAGCCTAGGAAGTTATTGATAAGGAGTTGTTTATCACATGCTCCACTT
This sequence comes from Donacobius atricapilla, assembly GCA_013397315.1. NCBI lineage: Eukaryota > Metazoa > Chordata > Aves > Passeriformes > Mimidae > Donacobius > Donacobius atricapilla. The sequence goes on from WBMY01006632.1 coordinate 707,818, forward strand.
TAATAGCTAAACTAATTAAAAAATAAACAGAAAATGCACTAAAAAAAAAAAGTTGCTGCCACATGAAAACCGGTTACAGGGGCATTAATACTGACCTCAGATTGAGTGTAGTTCTTATTTTTTTCACAAAATTATATCCAAATAATGGATTTTAAAAGTCAGGTTCACTTTAAGAAATACTGCCAGTCTGCCTCTGAGTAAACTAAGCATACCAAAACCAAGTATATTTAAAACATAAAAAACCCTTAGAAGTTAGGAATGCTATTTATCCTCCTTATCCCCTCAAACCTTTTTCCCCCAAAGGAAAGAAGACTGTAATTTTCACCCTAATTTCTGATTACTTCAGTTAATGTATCATCGAGAGTTATTATTGTAATTTGCAGTCTTCGTAATTTTGACTTCCTAAAATATTACAACATATTAACTTTCATTAGCTCTAGGACAAGAAAAAAATGGGAAAAAATACATAGATCATTCCTAAGGTGGGAGAATTCTTAAGACTGGTGCAGAGGACCATATCATTAAACTGGGCTTTAAAACATTCCTCTATTTTAAAATTAAAATATTAAATAGAACTAGTCTTGATTTTTGAGGTCATGTTTGAAAAAAACCCCCAAAACCCAACAAAACAACTAATAACATCTAATTTTATTTACATCACATGAGTCTATATGCATTGAGAACATCCCCAACTCGGTTGTCTTCATTTACTTTGTAGTAAATGGCATGAGCCTCACACTGACAAAAGATACCAGGGAGGAAGCCTGGAGCTTTAATACCTCCACATCTGGAAAAGCCTGTGTTTTAATTCCCATTTTTACAGGAATGTCACCAGTCACTGATCAACTCATTTGCATTCAAGGATAAAAGGTAAAGAGAGCCCACCCCAAAAGGCAGCCTGAGAACACCATCTCAAATACACCTGGGATGATCTACAGCCAGCTGCCCCCAAAAAAACAAGCCTGTCCCCACTTCTGGCTCCCCAGCACCAGCATTTGTCAGACACAGTGAGACAATTCAGGATACTCAATAAACAGAGTAAAACTAATCGAACAAAAAGCAATTTTCCCGCTCATCCAATTTGTGCTGCCTTAACCATCAACCCATTACGAGGCTGCTTCTGACATTTTGTCCAAGAAGAACAGGCAACTCAACATATGGATCCTAGAGAAACCCCAATGGCATGATGACACCAACCAGAACACCAGGTTAAACAACCAGCACCGCCAAAACCTAGTTGAGAGACCTTTTCCCATCTGTGTAGAGGGAGCAGCTAACTCCTCTAGGTTGTGAAAGAAGTTCATTTGTCTCCATGCCCCACCTCTGTGCCCTCCCAAAGGCAGCCAGGCTGGCTGGCATCGCGCTGCCTAAGCAGCAGAGCCCGCAGATGAGGTATCGAGTGTCACCCACAGGCAACAGCAGTGGCTCGGCTGCTGCCTCAAGACAAAGCAAAACCTTAAAACACACACAAAAAAAAAAGTCAGTTGCTTTTCTGAACAGAAGTAACGTGGCTATTTGCCACTGCTCTGCATCAGCTTTAAATACTCTGGTAGAGTTCCAGATAGATAAACCGGTTTTACTAAAAATGAGAGACATTTCTGCTAAAAATGCCTGAGCACTGAAATGATTCTTTTTGGTTGAGAGGCAAGGGTTTCAACACAGTATGTCATACTTCCTGATGGGATTGCGGACACAAAAGAATCTGTTAAAAATGGAGTATGTTTTTAGTCCCATTTCCAAAGTAAACGCAACTCCTGTAATCACACAGGCTCCCCTCAACAACTTTTAAACATGCTGTCAACTTCCACTAAGTTCACCAGCCAGAGACAGCAGAGGGTTCAGGCGTAATTAAGTTTCCACAAGTTATGTAAAATCGATGGCTAAGTATTGAAGGGAGACCAAAATTGGTGATCTCACTGAAGAAAGGGCAGGCAAAACACGATCATTATAGATCCCGCCTGCAAGCAGCTGCCTGGCGACCAGCACGCGCATCCCGGCGGCCAACTGGGACACAACTGCAGCATGGAGGGGAGCTGAGGATTTTAAGGACATCAATCCACAGGAATCCAGGCTTTGTTAGTAACACTGCTCAGAGAACTTTTTTTTTGAACATCACAAAACAATTAGTCTTTTGTGCAAAAGCTCCGAAAAATGTAGCCATCAGGAATCCAGACATTTTACATCCCATTTTGAGAGCTTCTCTACCCTGTGCTTTCAACTGCCTGGTCCTCATCAGCTCCAGCAGGCTAAGGAGTGGGGAATGGGTGCAAATGTCTTTGTGTAAGTGCAATAACTGATGGAACAAGAACTACCAGCGGCTTGCATTTTCATTTACAGTAATGGGTTCACAGCCATGCAACTCACACCGGCTGCTGATCCAATACTTCAATATTGGACAAATCTTAATCTATGACACTTGGAAAACGTCAAGTCTTTGAATGAGTATTTGTTGCTCAATACTATGTCTCAGAAATTCAATTAGTCACTGAAACAGACTTGTATCAAAGCTGGCATTTCCCTGAAATGTCAGTAACAGACTGACTTATGTCCCATACGTTAACTTAAAACAACTGTAAAACTCACACACTCAGAGTGGAGTTTTTCTGTTTTCCCATCAGTACATTGTCTTGGTGCAGGTCTGGCAACATTCAAGACCGTAATACTGCACTTAAATCAACATCAAGTGTCTTAGAAAAAGTTCCCGACTTCAAATTTCTGTCATCAATGGGATGACAGAAATTACCTCTATTCTGTCCAGAAGAACTTTGACTCACATGACAGCTGGGGTCCTCACACTCACTGCAGTTTTCCTACTACAGTCTCACTGTTTTCACACAGGACCAGAAGTAAAGACTGCAATATAAAACTCTCTCCACCAAATTGAGTGAATTATCTACCAAAGCATGCATCCTCAAAGGAAGGTTACCAAATGTAAAACCCCACAAAGAACATTAGCTACAGTCCATGATAGTCACAACAGAGCAGCAGACTTGGAAAAGGGAGCTTTTAATTTTTAAAAATCACTCTTGAATTTTGCCCCTATACATAACAGACCTCACTGGAGGTATTTAGGTGGTAAGGAGCAAGAAAGTTTAGAAAAGAACTCTACTACTTTTAGTCTTAATTAGATGCAAAAAGGCATCTAAATTTGGTTCCAGGCATTAATGATAAAATTTCAAAATACAATCAAGTAAGGTGAGCAGGTGTTCTGCATCTTAAGACATAAACTCAATGTTAACAGCCCTTCAAACATTATTTCTTGTCTATCTGTGACTGGAATTTAACAATTCTTTATACATAATGTTACCCATTCAGATTCTGAAGCATGTAAAACTAGAAGTACTATCTAGGCTTGCTCTTTTCAAATCATACCGTTAGACAGTGAAATTAAAATAGTTTTTACTAGCTAAATACAACTGGTGTTGAAACTTACACTGCCTGGTTTGCAAACGAATACTTCTAGTAAATATCAGCTTTTCCAATTATTTACTAAATCAAAAAGCACTACAAACAATCTAACCTTTGAGCCTAAAGTATCCAGTGCTGCCCCTTTAACACAGTTGTTTAGCAGCGCTCCACAGTTTGACATCAGTTGATAATCCTAAATATAGCTCTGCCTTAAGTCCCCCCCACAGTTCACAACTCCGACAAAGCCAGCTCCATGACTCACAGCCTGACACCGGCCAAACAACCCTCAACACTTCTGCAATTTCATCTGAGACACGAAACAACATCAAAATTTCGGGAAAATATTTAGAAAATAAGTCATTAGAACACAGCCTTTGTTAACAGTCTCTTGACTTTTTAACCTTCCCGTTTGTTACACCGGATTGTGTTTCTCCGTGAATCACATTCCCTCAAGTGGGGTTATGTGCAAAAATGACTCCAAATTGGTCTTCCCCACTCAGATTCCCGCGCCCTCAGTGCAACCCCTCACTGCTTTTTCTGAACTCCTTGAAGAAACTTTGGTAACAACAGACAAGAGATTCAAAGCAGAAACGCCCAAAGGAATAAATGAAGGTTTCAGTGCCTAGTTCAAATGTAGAAGGAGGGGCATTTCACAGCCACAGACGGTATTTATTGTAAGGATGCTGTGAATTACAGGCACCAGGGCTACTCCAAAGTGAGAGGAACGCTTCTGCACAGCAGGTGTGAAAGCAGGTATCCATCCTGCTCCTCTCGCTGGCTCCCATGAGGAAGTGCTCCAGCAGGAATTTAGAACACATTCAAGTAAATTGCCCTCACAGATTAGTGGTTTTGCATAAACAATGCCAGTTAAAAGAAGAGCTTTTTCGTCTACTTAGCCTGTGGTTAACTAAAGTATGCTCATATAGTCTTACTTTATTGACATGGGATAACTAGAGTAATACAAATTAAAAGTAGAATAACATCTAGAAATACAGAGAGAAAGGTGGACTAGAAAGGGAAAACAAGAGGTTAACGCTAGGATTTGGGCTGGGGAGCTCAGGGGGAAAAGGGTCAATCTCAGAGCCACGTTAATACTCCAGGAACAGCTGAGGGAGGTCCAGCCCAATTTCTACAGTCCAGCTATTACTCTGAGCAGAAAGCAATTAGTGTAGCCATGAAAGTTTAAGAAACATTCAGATAGGAGCTCTTTTTCATATAAAACAGCAGCTTTTCTCAGGACAAAGAAAGTGTCAAAAAAAAAAGAAGCTGAACAAGACGTTTTCATGGCAGTGGCTTTGCTTAACACTACACTGCCTCTGAAACCTGTAAATTTCCAAGCTGAGCTAATAAGTAGGAACCATGCTGATTGCTGATTTTTGGCTCTCAGACTACTCAGTGAGATTAATTTAATTTAGAGTCAAAACATTTGTAGATTTTCTGCATGAAGAAATGTACAATAAAAAACCATAATCCAAAGTTTTCACTACACTGACAGTACTGTGAATCCATACGAGACATTCACCCCAAGTTGAAATAGCAGCACTTTTTGTATTGTATGAAAAACAGTGCCCTCTGGCTTCACGTTAAATGGGAATAAGAAAACAGGTAAAGGATAAAACAAGTTAACTGGTTCCTATAGCCAGTTCTTGTAAAGAAACATGGAAAATTACATGACAATTCTCTAACTACCCTAATTTGTCAAGGAATCGTCATAACTCAGATGCCCTGAATATTGAGATAGATGATACATAAATTAAAATATAATCCTTATCAGACAGTTTTTACGTATGTTTCAAGAAACTGAAACTCAGTGAAAACCAGAAAACCACAAAATTTGTTCTTTAGAACAGTTTTGTTCACAGGATATTTGTTTTAAGTATAAGATGGGAAAAAGCCTTATTCAATCAAATCCACATAAAGGAGTTTTAATTTTGCAGAACCTTAGAAAAGATTTTATACAAACAGAGAAAATTAGATAATAAAGAGAATTCTAAATTTTTTATTGCTAAAACACACATATAGAGAGAGCAACTTCCTGGTGTACTAAAGCTGAAAAGGGAAAGATTTAAAAGAAAATGCTCAGAAGTGAAGAACCATGCAAAAATAGTAACAAACTAGATTTAACTAATAAAGCCTACACTGCCTAGAAAAACCATGTCTATTTATCCATCACTTCAGGGCACAGAAAGGACAACATTTTGAGACAACTAAACTCATTTCTAGATCCAAATTTCTCTTCCCCTGCCCCAAGTGGTAAATTTCAGCAGTGATAAAAACCAGGAATGAGAATATTTTCTATCATAAATACAATTACTTGAGTTATTTGGGGTGTGTTGAGAAAAGCACAGTGTCCTGTATGAGACTGTAAAGGATAAAGAAGGAGGACTGTATTTGAGACCTGGCAAGAGAGAAGCTGTGTTAGAAACAGAGGGGCACACATATGTGAAATACATCTCTATGATAAACAGTGATTAGCCACATGGATAACTTTATGATTTAATGGCATTTTTTTGCACCCTTCTGTATCTTTGCAATTGCCACTTGAGTAAAAGTCCGGCCAAAATAACGCCTATGAGGCAGTATTCCAGTTAGAATTTTATTTAGTTACCTGCCCCCAAGTATACTATGACTTGATAATGAGCAATGTGTACGTCACAGCTGCCTTTTAGTACATGAACTGACTACGTGTGCAATGAAGCCGCAACTTAATTCATCTACTAGAAACTGAACTTTATCTGCCAAAAACAGATAAAGAAATAGCCAGATGATTAAAAGTACACACATCTTTTCTAAGATGTCAGGATTTGATTCTTTTACACCATCACAGTTGCAAGAGAGATGTATTTTCCATAAATAACACTGCAAAACCCCCAATCCTTTTAGAACAGAACTTCTTTTCTGCATTGGTAATTGGACACATTCCTAAATAGATTTGATTTGTGGTGTCTTTTTCATGTCTGAGTGACTATACATGAATTTACATGCAGAAAGGCATGTATTTTCTAACTCATTTGTGCTTAGAGAGATTATTTTGCACCTATTTCTGAAATGACACTGAATGTTTTCAGTCTGAATTTTAGAAAACCCATGGTCACATTAAATAAAGGAAATGTTCCTTCACAACAGGTTTCTGAAACAACTTCTGCAAAGGCAATTCTCTAGCATATTTAATTCAGAAGGAAGAAAAGCCTAATGCCATTTTGTACAGGGGGATAAAAGGTTCAATTATATAGTCTAAATACAGAGCCTTGTTAAATCAGATAATTTACACCTCTGTTAAAAACTGAGTCTCAATCACTAACTCCTCAAGTGAGGCCTGTTTGCTGAATCTCTGGAACATTTACACTAATGCCCTGATGTCCCAAACTGATGTTTCCCACTCTTGATAAAGCATTTCAAACCTGCACTAACACTCAGGATTTTCTTAGAAATGGAATGCCATTAATTCTGAGTACAAAACTGAAGTCACTGTGGTTCCTCTATTATAGATCCTCATTTAGTAATGGATACAAAAGTATCTTTAGAGATTTTCCACCAACCAAGGCAAGTTAGATGATTTCCCTTAGAGCCACATCAGAGGAAAGGAAGGAGCAAACAGTTACACTACAGACACCTACTAAAAAATGCTGACATTCTAGTTTTAAAGAGGATACTGGGTTTAAAAAAATACAACACACCAAAGAAAAAAGCATGCTCCAAGCAATTTTTATAAGCAGACTAAGGGGTATGGAATTCAGGCTCTTCAAATGAAAATATGAGGTCATTTCCCCAAATGATCACTGAGGTATCTCCGTGTGCTGTAAGAAATCCCAAATGCAACACTGCAGATGTGAGCTCAGCAAATAATCTCAAAACTTCACCTTAAGATTTCTCTTACCATTTTACATTGACGATATTAACTACTTTAACTTCTTCTATTCATAGAGTATTGGAAAAGAGATTCATTAGCCAAGTAATAAATATGGCTATTTCTGTAGACAACTGTTCTCACTTTATTTTTATATGCACTTTCCCAGAGGGAGAAAATGAACACAGTACACTGATGCTGACTTAAAGACAGTAAGTGTGAAATACTGGGGGAAATCCCTTTTCATTTTAAAGAAACTTGCAAAATTACACCCATCCAACCACTCAGAGAAGATCTGGAGATTTTGGAGATAAGCCAGGTAGTATCTGTGACCTAAACTCTCAGATAGCTACTGAGAGGCTGAGTAACACCGGCCCAGGGGTGCAGTGACTTCAGAAGTCAGGAGTCAGGCCCCTCTAACACAGGCCCTGAAATCTGAACAACGAACAGCAGTGTGATAATAGGCAATGGACAAATTCGAAGTCTCAGGGCCAAGAATCACTTTGCAATAACCACCGGGGTGATAAACAGATAAGTGCCTGCGCCTCAGCCCCTGCGCCCGCCCCATTTCTCGATGTGCACAGACAGAAGGTGCCGAGCATGTGCCTGCTGCTGTGCTCCGAGCTCCTTCAAGCAGCAGGGCTATGAAATTGTCTTGATTCTCGTTAGTCCCACTGCTGCCCACAGGCACACAGGCAGCAACAAGCAACAGCGACAAGTCTGGGCAGTTTTCCTTCTGGTGTCATTTGGGAAACCTCAGGCATCAGGAAGTAGCTGTCTGCATACAAACCCCAAAGAATCAGGAGTGCCTGACTCGCATTCGGGAAATTATACTGAAATCTAATTTCCATTCACACAAAAGCTCAGCTTTTAAAGATTATAAAAACTAAAAGTTGCTATAAAACAACATAGAATGTTTCATTGCTTTCTCCCCTTTCCTCAAAAACTTAATCATTTTCATTTTTTGACATTATAATCCAGCAGGGGTCAAGAGCAAATTCACAGGCATTGTTGGGGAGATGACTGTATTATGACTTTAACTTAAATAGTCTTATATACTTCAAATTTTTAAATATGATTTAAAAATCCCTTATATTTCAGTGGCAAGACTAAACACATTTGTAAGATCTCATAATCAACTTCTGAAAATTAGAGCAGAGAACATTCCAGAAGCACTAGAGAATTTAGAAGTGTTTTGCTTCAGAAAGGATTACTACACTTATGATTTCCTTTTATAGTCTTAATAAGCTTCAGTCAGAAAACCAGAAAAAATACAGATACTCAAAGAGCAATTTAAATTCTCAAAAAAACCCTCAACCAAAAAGACTCACCAAAAAAACACACAACAAAAAGGGCTTTATAAGGAAACTATTAACCATTTAAAGCATCCTTCAAAAAAAATTTAGTTGAGTCAACAAAGACACATGTCAATGCTATAACTCTGACCTAAGACATGGCATATTTTTTTCCTCTCAAGTGATATCTTGATATTGATTTGAAAACAAGGTAAAGAATCACTTATTTCTTTTGCAATAAAGTTTGTCAAGTCAAAGCCCCCAAAATAAAGCACATGAAATGGTAAGGCAAACGGGGCAAAGGAAACTCAGCAGATGATCAGCAAAATACACTTCTAATTTCATTTGGTGCTAGTTCATTAGTTGTGCACAATGTCAGGTTATGTTGACCTCCAAGCAATACAAATTTCTCAGCCTGCCTTGCTAGAAGTACACACAGTAAAGAGCAGGAACTGCAAAGGGACTAAATCCACTATGGCAAAAACAGGGTTAAAGAAAATGGTTTCACTTTCCAGCTCTGAAAGAGGCCAAACAACAGATTAACTACTGTATCTTTAGCTCGAAGAAAGAACTTGAACATATTCAATTTTTTCAACAATTTAACTACTAATAAAACACTAACTGCATAGGAAAATAATATAAATACTATGGTGTCCGGTAAACGCAGCAGTACATGGAGATTAAATGTCTTTCAACAACAAAATCCATTCAATTATATACCTTTTCCTCAACAGTGCTGGATTACTAAAAACAAGTTAAAAAGGCTATTTTAGCCTTAAAAGGCTATTTTATAGACATTATAAGATGGCAGTTACAGATAAAAATTGTAAGTATTCCAAAACTGTAGACAAAGGTTTGGGTTTTCTTTGTTTCATTCAGTATTTTGGGCTAATTTCAGTGATATTCTGGAGGAAGACTGCCCTCCTGTGTTCACGGACCACAGCAGGCTGCGATGAGACAGCCCCTGCAGCTGGAATCACTTCAAGCTGGCGATTTTTTCTTTTTTTTCTTTTTTTTTTTTTTTAATAATCACATTACTGATTCAGAGAGTGAAATTAGCCCACCAAATGTTTGCACAGAAATGCAAGGCTGGTGAACAGCAGGCCTGTTCCTAGTGCTCTCACAGAAGGTGGTAATGCCTGCTAGTTGGCATCAGGCCTAGAAAGCCATTCTGGGCCTTTAAAATGGCATTGCTGCTCGCAGCTGCTCTTTGCTCTTAACAGAGGCTGCTTATTAAAAGCGCCTAAATTGTTCAATGAAGTCCTAAAGGAATAAAATGCTTGTCAGACACCTTGTAATGAGGTTAGCTGTACTCCTTCACACCAGCTCATCATGCTACTGCAGCTCTATGGCACACATCTTCAGAAAGGTACCAAAAAATCCAGAGGTATGAATCCATCATCACCCACATTTCCTGCACCACACTGTTCCCATATCAAGAATCCTGTAAGTGCTTTATAAGTAATTAAAACATGAAAGAACACTGTATGGGAAAACTAGCATTTTAGAAGTGGAAACACCAAGGTACACAACAGTATGTCATGTAGGAAGTCTGACAGTGAGCTGGCAACAGCAGGGACTTCCAGATTCCTGCTTTTAACGATGTCATTTGGTATGTTAAAAAAACAAAATGCTAATTTGGTAGAACACTTGATATTCACATAGCTAACTGCATTTGAAAACGTTCAGGAAAGCATCTAGCCTCCTATGAGCCCTACACTAAAGCACTACAAATCTAGTGGCAAGGGAAAAGCTTTGCTTTTAACAGTATTCAACAAGACACAAAAAGCACTTCAATAGTTGTATAGGCAGCTCTAAGAAAAATCTAGGTTTTGTATACTAGCAAACACAAGTCCACTGTTATGGTACTTGTGGATAAAAAGCAGCACACAGATCAATAATTCTGAACTTGTGTGTGTGCATGCACAACACGCCTTTTATTCCAATTAACAAAAATGTATCACTGAATGATCCTTCAATTATTCATGCAGAACAAACGTGAAACTGAGCCAACTTTTAAAAAATCCCACATGATTATTCACTACCCAAGTACCTAAACCAGTGTTTTCAAAAATGTGTGTTAGTTTTTATATCAGCACTTGTTTATATCATTTAGAGACGGTAATCAATATCCCGTATAGGAATCCTAAACCCTTAATCTGTGCATGATATGATCACAAAACAAACACTATCTCTTTCCTCCCATTTTTAAAATACTTTTTTACACTACCTCCAACAACCCTTTTTTTTGCAGAGAACAAAAAAAGGCATTTTGTTTTCAATTATAGGACAGCAACAAGAAAAATAAAAAGAGGGGAGGGACAAAAAAGGAAGCTATTATTCTGTACATCTGGAGGGCATGCACTTGTTAAATCTTTACTTATGAGCCCAGATTACTTTTTCCTCACATATTGCCTCATGTTTTTTCCTTTGTCACTTCGGGGATCACTCAGTTCTTTTTATAGTCCTCAACCACAAGAATTTCCCAACAACTGTTACAAAGCGATGCTTTTCCTGTGATTGTACTTTTTCTTTGACTGGTTCAAGCAAATAAAGTAAATAAATAAATAAATAAATAAATGTATTTATATACATAAAGGGAGAGAGATTCTTCCACGGGAGCAAGCAAATCAACCATCCCATCTTCTTGCATTCCCCATAATTCAGGCTTATTAATAGTTCAAAACACTTACTGGTGTGAGAGTTTAAATTAAGACCAAATGTTCTTAACATAGAAGCAGAATTGAAATTATTTAAAACTTGAATATAATAATCTCCTTTGTGGCGCTTTCAACACTGTTTCAATTTAAGTTATTGTTTTGCTTTCTTGTAAACAAGCAACATTTTTTTCTTTCATGGAAAGACCTAGTAAGTGCAGCTTCCCCACAACTTTCATTAACAAAAAAAATTAAAAAGAGAAATTGTTTATGGTAGTGTTAATTCTTTTATTTGTGTGCCTGCATTATCAGTCTCTACAGCTTGTTAAACAATATTTAACACTACTTAGCAAACAGAAGGCCTTACAACATCCAAACTAAATCAATTAATGTATTCTAACTGAAGCATTTCTGATTTTCCATTTGAGAAAAGAAACCAAGCACTAGTAAGAAGGGCTATGATAATCAAATTAAAGACCAGTGGATTTCACACTACAGCCAGGGCTCACCTCCTGTCAAATCCACCACCTCTGGAGACGGCAGCGTGGCAGCAGGAACCTCCAGTGCCACTGATATTCCCAAGGGAAGTGTCCCAGCAAGAACCTAAACTAAACTAAAGAAGCTAAAACCTCTGGATAGGCAGATGATTGTCTACATTGAGAGCTCCTCTCTCTTACATTTTTGCTGTAGGAAAGAAGGACAAGCCTTTAAGGAGCATGGGTTAGAGCAGCTTGCTATTTGCACAGATGATATTCTGGAAACCAAGGCAAGTGTTAATTTTAGTGTCACTCAGTACATACATCACTCAAGTAGGCTTTGGAATATAACATTGAAGTACCATTTCTTTCCTAAAAGTTCCAGAAGGACAGTATTGTCAAAAGAGAATATATTGTGTCCGAGGTCTATGATACTGGACTTTCTTTCCAATAGGTATTCAGGCAGTTTTCTAAAAAGGGAGCACTGAGATGTCTTGGAATCAAAAAATCAAATCTTTTGAGACAGGGATTTGGATGGCACACATAATCGTCACATTTAATGTCTTCAAGTACAGAATACTCCTATATTTGGAATTTAAGTATGGTTCTGGTACACCAAGTTAGAATTTACAGAGCAGAACACTGTTTCTGATAAGATAACACGGCCTCAGCCCAAGAGAAGCTGGTACAGAAGCTGATAGGGCCCTGAGGTCAGGACAGTGACACAGGCAGCCAGCACTGCAAGCAGGACACGCAGGGGACCATTGGCAAGAGCAGGGTCTCACTCCAGAACTCTCAGAGCTGATGCCCACAGGGAGGTTCGAATTCAGCAGCTGCACACCTTGGAAAGGCACGTGATGTGACAGAGGAAAAGAGGCCATTCCTGAAACAGTGCACCAAGGCACAGGAGTGATTTTTGGATCAGTACCTCAGCGTTTTTCCCTATTAAGGCTGAAGAAACCTTCATGGCCTATTCCAATGACTACCATGTCTTTCATTCAGCAGTTTCAACTCAATACAAATGCCACTTGGAACCTGAGGGACAGGCTGATCTAGTATAACCTTATCTGCTGCTCCAGTAACTAGATTCTCCTCCTGAAAGGTCTCTGCTCATTCAGAGTACAAAGTACAGCCTTGCCGCGCCAGTTAAAAAGTAAAATATCCTGTCTGCTGGCACAGAGCATCCCACAGACATGCTAGTGGGGAAAAAGGTGACAAAAAGATGAAAAGTAAGAGAGTACCCTTCTCAGAGGGCACTTTGTTCACATACTACTTTTTAGTTCTCAAAGAAAACAACAGTCCTTCTAAATTACAGATTCTGCAAATTGGGTATATTTATCTAAGACAAGGATTTTATTATTTTCATGGAATAGTCTGACAAATAGTTTCTAAAAGAAGATTTATAACAAAGACTTTCTTACCCTTGGCCCCAAGAACTTTTTGTTTTCAATCATATTTCAGCTCCTACTCAAGGCCTACAAAAATGCACAGTAGTCACAAGTTTGCAAAGAAAAATTCTGAATTAGAAACAGCTATATAGAAGGGGGTCTATTTTGTATTTGCCACATTACTTGAAAATTACATTTTCCTTAAAGCTTTTTGACGAAACAGTTCAGCTGCAAACTTGCAACACAATTTAACCAATTAAAAACATTCTGTCTCTCCTAACTTCCAAGAACTCAAAAAAATACCAGAAAATAACTTCCCAAGGTTTCCAGAATGGCTACACATATCAGGTAAGGACATAGTAGCTCTTTCCAGCTTGATGTTCTTGACTTCTGTTTGTCACAGCTCTGCAGTTCAAACACGCTATGCTTCACTGCCCTTTCTGCTTGGGGTGTTTTGCAATCTCAGATTTTCATCAATTAAAAGGAGAGTAGTATTTTAAGGAAAAATTAATTGAGCAGAAGGAATAAGTAAAACAACCTCTGTATTGAATTTTGTCTTTGATCACTAAACCTTTGCATATGTCAGTATAAAGGATAAAAAGGCCGCTTACTTGGACCAAGCAGACCCTCCCTTGTAAAAAACAACACATAAATAATAGCAAAAAAAACCCAAACCCTGATGAAAAAATCTGTATCATGAATCTTTAAGTGCAAATAGGCTGTTATGATTAACTGTGTATTCCTTATGGCAATAACTTAATTATACAGAGTGAAACCACAGAGCTTTCAGAAAAGCTTCCTTAATTTACTGGATAATCCACAAGCAATTTCCTTATATGGCTGGTGAGAAATCACTGCTGTATGCACTAAAGCTGGAAGACAAATGGCCTTACAAGCAAAAATCACTGTCACTAACTGAAATAATAAAATTCTTGCATCACCATTGTCACACATTCCTTTCATATAAATGCATTGCATTTTCTTCCGAGTATGATAAATCACAGTCAAATCATTACAGTTTATTGAATTTATGTAAATTAACAATGCAGCCTTGCAGGAAAATGGGAGAAACAAAGGAAAGGCTTTTAGGATTTTTAGCCTAAAAAAAAAAAAATAACTAGAATTACATTAGATGTAAAAACCCAACATACAGACTTGATCCTATATGCTTCAGGTGAAAATGAAGACTTGCTTGGTGTGATCACTTTATAATAATGTGATGATAAAAGATGAAATACCAAACATAGTCTGGCTAAGATTGACTGCAAATTCTGATCTTAAAACTCTAACGAATTCTTCTAAATATGACCTTTTAGAACTCTTATTACTCAAGTAAGGTGCTTTTCTTTACGGAAAAGTTAGACCCCACTGAAGAGCAGCCTTCAGTACTAGACTACCAACAAATTCTGGTAGAATTTGATGGTTACATAGACCTTTCTTAAAAAAAACTTGGTCCAACTCTTAACACTAAAGACGTAACAAAATCCTCATAATATATTTTTTCTCTGCTGGAGGTAGCTCCAGGAATATTTACCGTTTGTTATGCACTTGAAAGACCACATCCTTTCATTTTTTCTGCAAAGTGTTTTGGGATGGGTTTCTCTATTTTTTCCCAACTCTTAATCATTTTTAGAAGTAAACAGTCAATTTACTTAATGTATTTCCACACATTCACACAGTTATATACACACACTCACACTCTCATAGTTAAACACACACACACACACTCAGGCACACTCACCATTTTCATACTGCAAATGGTCAACTACAATCAGATTACAGTAAGACAAAATTCATAATTTTAAAACCTCAAGCTTCCATAAAAAAGTAATTCAGATGCTTATATTCTGAATGCTAGGCCCATGATAAAACAGACATAGCATGGTTAGCTGCCTAAATTTAAAAATTTCAACCCTTACAGAGTACACCTATTTTTCATTTACTATGTATATACACCATAAATTTCTAAAAATCAGGCAGTACTTATTCTAAGGCAAAGCAGCTCAGAATCTGGCACAAAAGAGCATAACTCAATGATTAGATTGACTTTTACAACTTTGTCCATGGAGAAAGTGAAAAAATTGCTACAGCCATAAAATAAGTGATTTTTAGCACCAGAGTTCAAACAGACCCATAAATAAAACTACACTCATCCACATCACTAGAAAAGTCACATTAAAGAATTCCCACTGTTGGGAAAATATTATAAATAATCCTTGCAATCTATGAAATATGAGAACTTACTACTGCCTTTGGCAATTCCTGGCAGCAATGCTTACCTGGCAATCATCCAACCTGAAGATAACAGGCTAATGTAATCCCTACTTTTCTCCTATTCAAAGAGTACAGAAATCCCGATTTAATTAGACTGCCTTCCTTTTCTGCACATATAACATGCTTAAAAATATTCATGGATTTAAGTGTTCTTATTTATTAATCACATCAAACCAATTTCATTGTATTCTGGACAACATAAGGATTCAGGCTCTAGAAAATTAAATCCTAGTTCTTACCCAGGACATTTCCAGCAGGTACTTCCTCAAGATCTTCAAGCTCTCTTCCCATCAGTAAGTAGAGGCTCTCCAAAGTGCAGCACGCCATATGAGGGACTGCTGGCAGATCATCTGTGGCAGAGCACTGGGATGACAGCTACAAAGAGCACAAAACCAGCATTTGGGTATCTATCACTCAGCTCTGATAAAAACTTCTTCCACAAAACCTCTTTGCATTCCAAAGTGAAAAAATACAATCTAAAGCATATTCGTCTCAAACCTCAGATGTTAGAAACCAACATACATTCCCAAAAATCCAGACTAGAGGCAAACATGTGAATGTGACCAAGAAGATAAAAAATAATGCCTTCTTTGGCAAATTTTAGGTCTGTACTACTTCCACCTTGCTTTTCATTATAACAGAAAAAACACATGTTTTGAAGTAATTTCAAAAGTAATGAACTTCTTTGATCAGAATCTCAAAACATTTAACACCGGTTTTTCCCAATACTATTGTGCACCTTGTGTTCCCTGAAAGAATTGCTTTTTCCTTCACATTTTTTAAAACAAAATATACACGTACTGGATTTATGGTTAGTTAATATAACAGTGTACTTAAAACTATTTTGGAAATGTTATGGTTTGTAATGAGTTTACAGTCACAATCAGCTATTAGCACAGTTCCCTAAATTACTTTGATACTTTTTGGAATTATTCGCTTCAACTTTTTTCTCTTTTGAGAGAGACATGTGGAAGAAGTTAAGTCATCAGTGTTTCAGAAGAATTTCAAGTTATTGCCACAGTTCACAGTCACCTCTTACCTTATGCAAAGACTCAGCAGGATCATATTTTGGCCCTAAAACAAAGATTTTTTGCCCTCTTTTCACCACACCGCTGAACACTCTGGCAAAAGCAATGAAATACTCCTTGTTGTCTGCTTCCTGTTTCACTGCCTTCGAGGACACGGTGTCTTGTTGACCAGTGAGCTGTTGCTCTTCACCTAACCAGTCAGAAAAAATATATTAAGCATAAAAACACTTTCTGTCTCATCATCTGGAGGAGAAAAAATAAATAATGTATTATATTGTCACATCTGGCAAATCACAGAATTGTTCCAGTTAAAACTGATCTTTAATATCCTGAAGTCCAACCCAGCGCTGCCAAGTCCACCACAAACCCGTGTTCCTTAGTGTAATATGTTTTAAATAACCCCGGGGACAATGACTCAATGACTTCCCTGGGCAGCCTCTTCTAATGCTTTATACCTCTGGTCAAGAAATTTTTCCTCTAAATCTTCCCTGGCACAACCAGAGGACTTTTCCTCTTGTCCTACCTGTTACTTGGGAGAAAAGACCAACCCCCACAACTGTTACCCGTAATCCAGTCCTGTTGCTCACACCCTCCTTTTGTACCAATTTTGGCTGCTGGGCATTGAAAGTTACTCAGTTTTTAGCGGAGCATCCCCTGGAAGCATCATGTCCCTTCAATGACTCAAAGTACTGAGGTCAAGCACGTTCCCAGGCCAAGGAACATCGATCTCTGGCACCATGTCACCATTTATGAACTCCAGCTGTCCTTCAGATCCCTCCCCACTCTCTGTTCAGTTCCATGTGCTGCACTTTGGACTGGCACGTGGATGAGCCACAGTCTGGATTTGTAAGGTGCCCCTTGGCAATGCCAAGACACTACTATGAAACATTTTCCCAGAAAAACAGGTATTAAGGTACCACACACCTTTGGTATCAACTGCGCCCCCAGATGCTTCAGGTGAATTCTCACTTGGGGGCTTTTCTGGCACCTCCTTCCCTTGACTTGCTGCCAGTTTTTCTGCATGCCTTCGTTTGGCAAGTTCGCGCCGATGAGCAATTTCTTCTTGAGTCAATGGCCTACGTTGTATTTTAGAACATCAGTATTTGGTAATGTCATTTATTTTAAAATATATTAAATAACAGTAATTAGAATACTATATTTGACATAAGTAAAAACTCATGCAGAATATCTTTTGTCTCCCAATACTGTAATTTTAAGTCAGCTAAAATTAGCCAACTCTTCCTCTACCATATTTAAACTTTCATTTTTCTTCCAAACACATAGAGATCAAATACTGTCATTTTTAATTACTCGTGTTATCTTCACTCCTTTAAGGAAATCTTTACAGTAAGTGTTCAAATGCAGGGAAAAGTCTTTGCCTGTTAAAGCTCCCTTTCATAAAGTGAATAAGCCCATTAAGGCAAAAGATTTAAAACTGACAACCACAACAAAAAATAATTTTAATAGTCTGACGCATCCATCTATTCACTGGTACCCCCTGCCTTAAAGCAAAGTGCTTCAGAGTATGATTCAGAGCAATAAATAATAAAAGATAAAGAATATTATCAACATTCGTACGTAAGGCAATATAAAGAGACTTGTTTGTCAATGCAAGCATTCCAAACAGCCAAGTGATATTTATTACACATATAGGAAATCTTTCAGCATTACCCAAAACTGTCCATTTGATTTTTAAATTTAGCCCTAAATAAAAATATGTTATATGATGTTATCTTCTAATTTAATGATTTTAAAGACAGAAAATAAATTCAGATACTAGTCATCTTCTCTTTTCAGTTATTACTCTGTTTCCATTAATTTCCCATGTAAATGAGAGGAACCTAATCACTACAGATACTTCTGTTTGCTAATTTCAGTACCAACAGATTCCCAAGTAATGTGCTGTTATGTGCCGACATTAAAAATAATCTTTAGTGCTGTAACTTAAAAGCAGAAGAAATAAGTAAGCTATATAGACATAACTTTTTTAATGGAACCAGAATGCTTTCAATGTTGGTTTTGTGGGGGTTTTGTGGGGGTTTTTTGTTTTTGTTTGTTTGTTTGTTTTTCTTTTTTGACTGGGAGCTATGGACATATATATTGCTTTCCAGCATTAATGAATTGCAAAAGGAATAACCAATGTATTTTTTTTATATTATGTTAGTATTCTTAATGAAATTCTAACTCCAGAGAAGGAACAGACGTCTTTCTATCATAACACAGGCATTTCTACAACACAACTGGACAAAGTAATCACCAAGTCTTAGACCTTGAGTTCAGCTGAAGAAGGTGAACATAATCCCACAGCAAAACCTCACCTACAGGATTTGTCCTGCATTTGCTCACATGATGGATACAAAACCAACAGTCCTTACTGTTAAGATGGTTTAGGATTTTTTCAATCAACTGCACCAAGCACACAGCATTAAAACAAAAAGTGCCCCATTAGTAGTTTTAGCTTGTTAAGCAGCCTTGGACAAGTCACTTCTCCTCTTCAACCTCCACATTTACAAACAGGTCAAGATTTCCTGAACAGCACCAGCAGTAATGAATGATGGTAAGAGGAAGAAAACCACAGGAAACACTACAGCAGTAGAGTCATTTTTGTTTACAGAAGAACCACATAAATATGATCTCTACTAAAAAAAAGGCACAAAAACATGGACTCACTTTGCCATATCAACTATTGCACACTTTCAAACAGAGAAAAACCCTGTTAATCACAGGTCAAAGGTTTTATGTGCAGTCAGTAGAAAGAGTTACTGGACACCTACTCTGCTCTTAACTGGATTAATTAGGGGCAGGAAGTCTTGAACAGATTAGATGGCTGAGACCAACTTACTGCCAGTAAGATTTTTATTTATATCGTAATCAGGACGGTTTTCTGCATATAACACCTTCTCTCTGCAGAGACTTAATTTAAAAAATGAGACACTTCATTAATCAAAATTCTTCACAGAACTTGAAGGAACCGCTTGGAACAGTTGCTTATCATGAACCCAAATGTTCAATTTGAAAGAGTAAGAATACTATATGTAAGTTAAAAATCTCTCTAAAAATTACCTGAGAGAGGCCCCCCGGATAAAATGTCAGAATTTGAAGCACAGACTTTTAGAACTCAGAATCTGGGACAGACACATTGCATGTTATAGAAAAGGAGAATGCAAGACAAAATCACCACTTCAAACTTCTTAGCAACTTAATTTTGTTTTTTTTTTAAACAGGAAAAAACTGTCCCTTAAACAGTCATGACAGAATTAAGAATATGTATCTCTAAAATTTCAAACACTGTGGTATTTCTGCGTGGCATGTTTATTTTACTGCTAAAGAGAGTGGGGCTTAACAATACAAAATGCAAAGCAGATGGTGGAGAAGAAAAGTTTTTTAGGATTTTTTTTTTCCTGAAGGCAGCTGTTCAGAGTTATTTAAAGGTTTGGAATGTCAGAAAAATTTCTAGAGGAGATAGATTGATAGGGAAAGTACAGATCAGACTGCCAAGGGTGTCATAAACACAGTCTATATATGATGGCATAGTATACATACAGGGACTATGTATGCATTCCAACACATCTCATTGTCCAAAAATACTCTTCATTTTTGTAAATAATCCTGAGAGTAAGAGAAAAAAGTTTCTTTGCTTTTTTTCACTTTATATGGTATTTTTCTAAGTACCAGTATATTTAGGTGTCAAACAGCCCTAAGCACAAATATTAAAGGTACCTTAAGATTCTGAATGCACTGGTCTAAGTTGCAATATATATAAACACACTTAATAATATTCTCATTTTGATAAAAAAGCAGATTGAGCGTAGGTGGAACTTTTAACTAGCAGGTACAACCTAGACTTTCATCCTGGTTTCTGTCACCATCAATTTCTATAAAATTAGTCACTCTCAGTAGTATCATTAGAAACTACAAAAAGAAAATGCGGTCAAATAAACCCTTATATGGAGTAGTAACACAATCAACCAGAACACAGTACAGGATCAATGCACATAAGGTACTGGATCCGCAACAAAACCAGTTTCAAATTATACCGATTTATTCAATTTCTCCAGTTAACAAAACCAATCAGAAGTAAAATCGGTTTTGAACAAAAGCTGCCCACACCAAAAGAAAGGTTGTTTCTTCTTCTTCCCCTCTTCCTCTTTTTCACTCCATTAGAAAGGAAAAACAGCCTCATAATATTGGCAAAAAAAAAAATGGCAATATGCAGTCACACAAAAACCAGCAAATAAAAATTCTGTAGCAGAAAGAGATTCCCTGACGCTAGAGAAATGCTAGAGCACCCAGACACTGGAACCTAGCACAAGTAATGGAGCTGGCATGAATGGTGACCACATCATTACCAACTCATCTTGAACTCAAACATGTGGTAAACAAATGCTATGGAAATAATAATATGGGACAGGATATAATACACATGCTATTGACATTGAGTAGATTGCTGATTAAAGGCATTAGATTTCAGGTAATGTAAGCAAGCTCCTGCTGACTACTTCTGAGAAGTGAATGATTCCCACATTCCCACATTCCCCCAGGATAACACATTTAGTTCAAATTGAATGACAACTCAACTTCCTCATGCAATCAATCCTCTGAACATGACAGCTTGTCTACTCTTTCACGTTATCAAAGACAGACTCCAATCCAAAGCAGTTCAAAAATTCAGAATGAATAATCAGAACAAAACTGCCAAAGATAAATTTGTCTTTGATTGTTGAAGTGTTATGTTTATGTTTTTAACCTCCAGACCATTTTAAAAAGGAAACACCACAGTCAAAACATCAACTAATTTCCAGAAGACTAATAGTACTGCCAACAAACGTCTGTGATGCATCTCTCTTGCCACGAACAATAGTTTTCAAACTCTGAGAATGCTTTCTCTCCATATAGCTTTTTCCAGTTTAAACTGCATGAGCTCATGGACAGATGCTTGACTTCACCAGGTGTGGATGCAGTAATTTCTGATAACATCTTTAGATCCATGTAATTTATAGAGAACCCTATTCATCACTGTTTTACAGATTTAAGTTCTAGTGAAATCACTGGCTGCTGCTCTGCTCACCTGGCACTCCAAGAATCCTGCCAACATCCCTAAGGACAGCTTGGTCAAGTGCAGTTTGCTGCATTTCAGCACAGTGGTCTCCCTAATCCTTTACAAGCTCACTAATTTCTGGATTGAACTATTTAATGTCTAGGGAACAATTCCAATTCACAAACTAATGTACATCTACTAAGATCATTTACTATCAGTTCTATTGCAATGAGACTGGTACACAATTCACCGTAGAAATAAATGTTGAAACACAAAAGGAACAACTGAAAATTATCCGAATCACAACATACATATAATTTTATACAACAGTCTTACAGGATTCTTTCAGCAGGGAATACTGGACTGTTTGTGTTACATTATACAGCAGTTATCATTCATTCTGAGACACGTAATGAAATAAGGTATCAATCCCAAGCTGTCACACTCTGCCTGGAAAAACACTCCAGACTGATAGAGTGATCCCTGATTTATCTCACATGCTGAATGTGCAAAAAAGAAACTTGCAGCAAAACTCTTCTACAATGTTACAAGCTTTACTCACTTAAGGTCACCATTACACAAACTACAGTATGACCAGAGACTCAAATTTCAACCATTACTCCATATTTCTTGGATCAGTTGCCAAGGTCTTAGCCAGATTCAAATGTATACTATTACTGAAATCTATTTCATGATAACCATGTAACAGGTGTTAATTTTTGAAAAGCATTTATTAGTTATGCAACTGGATGCTAAATTCAGATGCTAACCTGTAAATCTGACAGCCCATTCAGATGATACATGCCCTGTTCATTTCTCATGCACAAACTACAATTTAGAACAAACCGCTAATGAAAACAGATGATGGATTCTGATCACACTGAAGCCGCTGAAAGTCATATTGCCTTAAACATGGAAATTAATTTACTTGCAAGAAGATAGTAATTTCGTACAGAGCTTGGAGCTTTATACAGGTTCTTACTTTGATCAATGTCATTTTAGCTGAAGATTTGGCAAAAATCACAGGATTTTTTTTCCAGTACACTTTTTATAAAACATTAGAAAAAAAACAAAGAAGCACGCTACAGTCTGTTTGTTTAACACATGCTAACAAGCTGTAGCACAAAACAATGAAACAACTATCACCATAATTTCATGCAGAATTGTATGGGGAAGTGTCTATTTCAGGGTGACACATAAGAAAAAAAACAGTCCTGATTTCAAGCTGACTGAGGAGAAAGAAGAAACTTTTGTATTATCTGGAGGAAAACAGTAGAGGTATTACAGGTTTTATACCCCCCAGGCAGTAATGAAACCTAATTTTAGTGCACTGTCTTATCTGTTCAATAGACTTTTCTTTATTACCACTGGAAAATAGAAATAGAATTCTTCAGTACATATTATTTATTTACATCATTCAGGGTTATAAGATGGACTTGAGGTAGCATAAAAGGTTTGCTTCCTATTGCTCACGTGGCATTACATGTCTGCGAGATTTATGCATAAAGTAAGTAGATTATTTCATCATAACAAACATAGGATATTCAGTTTATATTTTCTTAACATTTTTCATTAAACACCCCTAGGAATTAGTTGGAAGCGATTGCAATTAACTACTTAATATTCCTCTTTTACACTGGGTTATAAAAAGACAAAGTTCTGAATCTCAAGAAAAGCAAACTAGTACATTTATATACCCTGTACACCTAAATGCCAGGCTTGGCTTTTATTTCTACACCTACACTCGAGCATTCTGTCTTAGACAAGGGTTCAATGTCACACACCAATAGAAATGACAGAAAGAAGCAGCACATGCTGAATGAACACCTAATATTGCACACAGAAATACTTTAGAAGAAATAACCACAGCCATCATCAAATAACATCAGCTATTTGATTACACCTGTGGTTATTTATTCTATGGTATTTTATGTTTTATGATTACATAAAGCAAGTGGAGGAGGGGGCTTAATCTGTTTGTCTTCTCTGCCCAACCAACAATTTACATTTGTGCCTGACTTGGTGGGAATTAGCAAATAATTTCAGAAGATCAGACAGATGAAACTGGAAGACAAAACACTTGCAATTCTAATTTCTTTACAAAACCTGGTAAAGACTAATGACATAATGGTACCATACAAAAAGTCAATTTTCCAGTCTTTCCAAAGAAAGATAAATACAAGCTGACAACCTGTTTTAACTTGACAATGAAGAGTTTTCTCATGTATTCTGCTATTTAAACAGTAAAAGCAAAATCATACCAGCTTTAGTACAGAACCTATTCATTTTGAAGTGACCTTCAAGGAGATATTAGTTGCCAACAGCAGTCTCAAAGGAGGCTGTTTTAATTAAAAATCCATCCTTTGTTATAATTTACTGTACACCCTGGACTTAGAAGAGCTTTTTGCTTTTCCCAATTTATGCTTACTAAGTATTACAAGCAGATGGCAGAAATAAGGCAAACTATTAAAAATTACAAAGTCAGTTTGAATCTTCTAACAAAGTTACAAAAAGGTAACTTTACCCAGTACTACCTCACAGAAGGAAAAAAGATGCTAGCACAGATCTGCATTTTTTCCCTCTGGAAGTAGAAGACAAATCTTGCAAAAATAAAATCTGGAGAAAATTCTTAGATTTTTTCACAGCCTTTAAAAAGCTTAAAATCAGTCCTTTCCCACTCCCAAGGGATGCAAATAACCTTAGGTCAGCCCAGCAGGCAAACATCAAGATACACAGGAGCACAGTTATAGCTCTCTAAAATTAACATGTAAGTGAAACACACAACATGGTTTATGTCCTTCAACAGGAAAACACGAAACAATTGCTAATAGACGTAGTGTAGATATTCCCTGTTTCTCCCCATGTTCAGACATTGTTCTGGAGCACCCTCATGGAATGCCAGTTTAAATACTGGACCTCACATGCTCCACACAGCCATCACTCAATTCTGTCAGGCATAATCTTGTCTGAGTAACTGTAAATAGCACACAATGACCAATACAATTTAGAATATGCTCAAGAACCACAGGTACACAATGTTGTGTTTTTAAAACACTTGGATTTTGTTTCATGGAAATTGTTTTCCTTCATTAGAACCTCCTTGTCCAATTTCTTCAGAACTGCTTACCCTGATTAACAAATCAAGTAATAAGAAATACATTTTTAGCGCTATTGCTGTTTTGCAATTAATGGAAGCCAACTGTCACTTCAAAACAAATCATAGATGTTACCTAACCAGCAAAAATCACACAGTACTAATAATGACCGGTTCTCTCAAAGAAAAACACATGTGATTTCATTTTAATGTTAGCTAATTAGTAACTAATTGAATTATTTAATACAAAGGCCAGCAAGAGATACTTTCCACACAAACTACAGAGTAAGACACTAACATTTTCAACGCACTGAATGAACAGGGAGAAATGAAAGTAACTACAATCCTAGAAATTTCTGTGTCTAGCGTAAGTAAATGCCACCTTTGCCCCTATTTCACGTACTCATCACCTCAAAGACTCGTGATTCTCCCAACAAATAATAAACCAGGTCATTATCAGTGACAGAACAGCCAAAAAGCGCTGGCCTCAGCGCGGTTGTCTCTGCTGAGTGGAGCCCATGCCCAGGAAAGGAGACAAAGCAGGAATGGCGCTGCTGTGCCCCACCTGAGCGAGAGCTGGCGCTTCAGAGACACCTCAGGACAGCAAAACTGCACCATCTAGTGTCTGCTCAGCCCATGCACACAGGGCACCTTTTCCCGCACTGCAAACAGCGCAAGCAACATTTCTGGTGGAACATTCGTAGCTGGTAACCTTGGTAAGAAAAAAATTGAAATAAATCTAGCAAGTGCGAGAAAAAGCTAAGGCAGTAGTAAAGCTTTCAAATATTACTGCAGTAGCAGAACTGGTTTTTGCACGAAGATTAAACACTGTCTAATTTAGCAGGAAAATTATCATTTTCTGTATTACTTCACTGTACAATGTGACAAATAACAAAGTGACAAACCTCCCAAAAACGAAAAATGGCCAGTTAACATAGAAGTTGCCGACTGAAAACATGCCAGAGGCTTGGAGGGATGAGAGGTTATGATGAACCTCATTCTTGTAGACTCATCAGAAAAATACATTTCCTCTGCAGAAAAAGCTGGTGCTTAAAGTAGTACACTTAAGTGTGCCAGGAAAATGAGATCTAGAAGGACCTACTCCTCAAAGAAAATAGGATGGCTATTAAAAACCAAAAGGCTGTAACAAAAAATCTTCCAAATCGCCCAGAAAAAAGATCTTTGGAAGTGCATTAATGCCCTTCAGATCACTATAAAAAGTCAGTCAAGATTCGGACTACTCTAATCAACCCATTTTATTTTGCTGTTGCAATGGACAGGATGATCCCTGAGCTATTATGCCCAGTTTGAAGGGAGTGTTCCTTGGAACAAACACAAGCTGCTATGATCACGCCACCACAACCTTGCTGAAAAACCAGGGAAGTTTTACAACCCCATCATTTCCACCAGACATCCTCAAACTGCTTACACTGCATGCATTAGGATGAGACCTTTGGACAACAGTACTATTTCCAATAGATTTGCTGTATCTTCTAAAACTACTATGATTAAACAAATCACCTCCTGAACTCATTCAGAAAATATTTACTTGCATAAAAGACTTTACTGCATTTCAAGAATTCATTAATTATTTTCTCAGGTCTAAACCGACTTAACCATGCCTTCTAGTAATTTTGTTTTCCCAGAAGTAACTGACACAGATTAGAAAATAAAATGTTACATTTTTCCTACCTTGGTTTATTCTGCGGCAATGCCTTAGCATCAACAGGAAACATTTTGGAAACAAAGACAATAACCGGGGCTGTTTCTTCACTACTGCATTTCATAAAAGCTGAAAAAAAACCATAAATGGAAGTTATTTTCACTTTTTTTTCCCCCAAAAGTACGGACAAAGCTATGACTTTACATTGATTTTATAGGCATTAATGTTTATTTCCACTTTCAACAGATGATATGCTAAGGACAAACCAAAAGGAAAAAGTAGAAAATTTCTCTGGCCTAATCATTTGACAACACTGCCTTTATCTTCAAGTGTCCTTCGCAATAAAATGAGCAAGACTTCAAAGATAGAACTCTTGATAAACAAGTATATATACCCCAATTAAACAACTTGAATTTACAGACTGATTTAGATCACAACGGAAACCAGAGAGCAGCACAGGATTTTATGACTGAACACTATTTATTCAGTACCTCAGAGTATTCTCCTTCCTTTCAAACTAAAGGAGGAAGTCCTGCAAATGCCCAGATGCTCACAAAATCCAACCAACTTCAGTGCAAGAACAGCTATTCCTCAAAAGATGAAAGATTCACACAAAACTCATTCGATACATTGGGAATTCCCATAAACTTTCTTATCCAACGAGAAACCATGAAATTCAAACCAGACAATACCATTCCAAACTTCTAAGATAGAAACTGAATCATCTTCTCCTACACTTCTCCCTTTTATCTGAAATACGAAAAGACCACAGAGCCAAGGCAAACAAAAGCCTAAGATTACTACTAAAAATTAGCAAAATACTCACTAAATGTGGAAGTCCACTACTTGTTCATAACCAAGAAAAGTAAGACTCAAGGTTACAGAGGCAAATTTCTTCCAATTAACTTACACTAATACAGTGTTGAATACTGTCTGGAGAATACCATGTTTTTAAATGTTCAATAAAGGATGAAAAGCCAGTTTTCTTCCTCTTGGGAAGCAATTTCTAACAGCCTGTCAATTTGATGCTGACATCTTATTTTTAATTGACATTTGATATCTGATCCTCTTAGATTTCTTGAAGCTCTCCCCAAAACACTGCGCTACAATTAATAATTAATTACTAAAAGCTAATCAGTACACTTGCAAAAATTAAATCCAAATTCAAACCACTTCTGGCTAAAAATTAATGACTTTAATACACAAGTTAGCGAAATATTAAATTCTCAATTACATAACTACTTCTATTGTTCAAACTAAAAACAAGTCTTAACTCTGTAGAACTCCCAGTTTCAGAGTCTTGGACTTTACATCACTTGCAGCTTAAGCTGTCTAAAACCCAGGAATATACAGGGTGGAAGAAAAAGGCATTGACATGTCATAGAACTATGACACGTCAATGGCAAACACCAACAAAGTTACTGGAAGCGGAATATTTATAAATTTACACACAGATTACTACACATCTTACAATCCAAAGACAAACAAAACCACCAGGACCACCACCATTAACCTTCATGTTAATGGGAGAACACCTACTCACCAGTTTTCAGTTCCCGAGTTTCTGGTGGCAAAGAATCAAATGTTCTTGCTCCAACACACATCAGCTTTTCCACTCTCTCTGCTGTGATGTCCAGAGGACTGGGAATTTTATTACACACCATGGCTAAAACACGTTGTTAAGGATACATATTTGTATTTTCTTATTGAATGCAACCAACAACACAAATGCTTTCAATGCTTCTTTAACTGAACCCCATGCACGAACTACCAGCAGCAGCAGATCCCAAATCCAGCTGTTGTCAGTGCATTCAAGTCCCTCTCTGGTCAGCAACAATTTTTTGCCATTTAGGAGGGGTGGCCCACCCTAAGTGCAGCTGGGAAGCTGAAAACAGCCAAATTGGGGCAAGATTTACAGAAGTAGTTAGTATTTATGCATCAATAATTTGTGCACATCTACCACAATGTAAGATATATCATATTATAAACAATGGGCACAGTTGACAAACAGCAAAGGCTGATTTTGAATTAAGAAATTTTATGCGTAAAATATAACACCAGACATCTACAGAACTTCATGGACAGAAGACCTGTAATAGTATTACAAAGAGGAGATTGGTTTCTACTTCAGGAAACCACTAAAACTTGAATATAAAACTACATAACTAAGGTGTATTGTCAAATTACCTCCAGTTTGTTTCCTAAAAATAAGAAGTGCAAAAACCACAGAGTTGGGAGAAATGTAAAAATAATGGCAGATACATAATTTGTAGTGTTATAAGCAAGAAGATAGGTCCAGCTAGCTTAGGCACAAACATTAAGAAAAAAAAAATTATACCAAATCACACAATGAAATATGTGAGCCCACTCTGAAGTCTGAGAACTGCCAATAGAAAAAAAAAATCCTATGTTCTTTAAGGATACAGAGGATGGCATCAGATATTGGTAGCCACTGGCTACAAATGGCATTTAGATGAACCTTCGGGTCTGCATGCCGTGACTCCCGGGCACCAATTCTCAATCCCAAAGAGCTGACTATCTTCTCTATTTTTTCTTTGTCTCTGTACAGAAAATAACAAATAGATTAAAAATACACAGAAGCAATATATGACCAGTATCTATTATTTTTGAGTATTTAAAAAAATCACCAAAGCACATGGAAAGAGATGCCATGAAAACTTTATAGATGTCCTTACCTTTTCATAACAGCCTCATATAGACTCCAAATGTTGTCCAGCACCAGCTGCACAAACAAAGGTTTCTTTCCTTTTGACTGGTAGAAGATAAAAACAGCTCATTACCAGCAATTCCTCACTATTTCAATAGGCTTAAGACTGCACTTTTCACTAGGAACATGCAAAACCTTTACCGAAAATCAAGTCGTTTGTCTTATAAGAATGGTATAAAGCACAAAATAAACACGAAATTTAGAAGTGGAGGACAAGGGTTTCAATTTCAGAAAAAGAACCTGATAAATATGGCACATCTTGAGCCTGCTTATCACCCCTTTTGTAACTATTAATCATCACCTATGTAAACAGCAAAAAAATCACGATTACATGAAAATAAGGAAACTACTCTCTCCTCCTTTAAATTTTAATGGTGCAAGTGCTTAATACTGGAGAAATGTAGCTTTCAGACCAGGGCCTCAGTACAGCACTCAATGGAAAATCCCTATGGCAAAAAAGGTTTTTTAAATCCTAAAATGCCGAGATAAATGTGAATACCCTAAACCATTAGCTGTGGAAGAGCTCTTCAGAGAGGACAGAGACCCAGCTCACTACTCTTGTTTCTACACTGTTCATCTTCCCTTCATCTTGAGAGTTTCACTCAATGCTGAAACCTTAAAGCTGCAATGTTCCTTATTTAGTGAGCACTGTTAGATGAGATTTCCTCCATGCAGCATTTGAGTGGTCAATTTTGGAATGTTCTATGCTCCAAGAGTTGTTGCAAGGCTGGCCTGTGACTTTATACCTCCAGTAACACTGAGTCAACAGGCACTGAGGTCAAGTTTCAGAATACAATGAGAAAAAAAACAAACTCCAAAATGAAAATCAGGTTGTATTTTTGAAACCCTCCATACCTGATCACCTTTCATTATCTTCTTTGCTTTTGTATTTAGATAATAATCTCCCCACAAAGTCTTCAGAAGTACTGCAGGCTTGATTCCAATTTTTTGGCTGTACAGTTTGGCAAAATGTTCAATTCTGAAAGCAAAGAAGACATATCTTGATGGAAGTGTAATGTTTTTTATAACAACAGCTTATGTGCAAATCACTCAAAAATCTCAAATCCTTGTTTTACTCCCACTTTTCCAATTGTCTTCACTTTAGTTCACATTGTTTAGCGTTTACACTTGTAAAAATAGTCATAACAGATCAAAAACATCAACAGTATTTTAATGGATTTGTTTTAAGTCAATTTCAAGGCTTTACTTGAAGTAAACATTTGTGTACCATCCCCTCATCAAAAACTCAAAAGCCTCACACAAACCTTATAAATACATGAGTGATGACTCTCAAACATTCTTTGAAGGACTTCCCATGACACATTTATGGTCTGGGACCAGAACAGATGATGTTGAAAAACAAGCATCCTTTTGAGCCACACTTGAGCCATCAGATGGTGGTAATTATTTTTAATGAACCACTTACGAAACTTCTTGTTGTCTGAATCATCACTTTAATAATGAGTAAACCCAAGAAAATGATATGAAACTGTAAAGCCGTAACTGTGTTGTAAAGCCAATTGTGTTGCTCAGCAGCCCCATGAGTTAACAAAAGCTGCCTGCTCAGGTCCAGAGAGAGAACATTCTATGGCTTCCTTGCTGAAAATGTTCAATGAGCAGTAATAGAAAATATTTCCACATATTTGCCCCCTGTGCATGCAGAAAAATGTACACTACTGCAACAATCCTGTTTAGAAAACCGTGCTATTTGATAATCTTTTCTCTGACATTCAGAATGCTTGAGTTTTTACACAGCTAAAAAAAGGCCCTGTCCATGTCAGCAACACATAAGCTGAGCGTTCTGAACTAAGCCCAAAGAGATTTATTTTCCAGAAACTACCTAAACTCTCAATTCAGGGAGAACTTTCAAGATTCTTGTGCCAGCAGCTCCTTCATATATACTTAATGGCATTTTTCAACACTTGAAGATTGTGAGAAAAGCGTATGTACCCACCACACTGGATGAGGCTGGCACTGCCTAGTAAGTAATTTTTTTCTGCTAATACCTTCAGGAAAAGAACCCACAACCAAGAAAGACCAGTCAAGACTTTCCACAATTAAGAAAAAGCTCCATGATTCATATTTCAGCACGCAGTACTGTAGCTGGCAGTCTAGAAGAACCTCTTGAAAGTAATTAAGAAAAATGTTCTTTTTTCCCCCCTCCATTATATGATTTATCAGAGCCAAGGCCTGACAGTTCATTGGAGGAAACAAAACAGTCTTGAAAGATAATTAAACTAAAATAGCACGTTTTATTTTCCCTTCCCTCGGAAGGCACAAGAGCTGTTTGTGTTGGACAACAAACTACACATGGCACCTGATTTACAGTCTGATTTTAATTTAAAATTCCTGGAGATGATTTTCTTTAAGTGTGACATTCCCTGCGTCACCACTGAGCACAGCCCTCTAATTACGATTGCAGGATGAAGACAACGCCTCCACCTCGTGGCCAGCGACCAGAACACTCCTCACACTGCTGCCCTCCAAACCAAAGAGTGAGCCCTGAACCAGCTCCTGCCCGGCTGCACCCTCTGGCCTTGTCTGCTACAGTCCAACAGCAGCAAGTAAGAAAACACTGTTCACCAGAATAGGCTGCACCCTACCGTGGACTCAGTAGCTCCTGTGAAACTAAAACAGGGATCTGTCACTCAGGTAATTTATACACAGCTGCATATCACAGAAAAATCTAACAAACATCTTTAGAAACATGGCACAACTGAAATACTTTACGATCAACAACAGTAATCATTTTTTTAAAAAAAAGTCAGTAATTAAATCTAAAACTTACCCAAAACCCCAGCCATCAATTGCACTGGCAAACACCACATTTCCATGTTCTGGTGAAAAATAGAGATGTGAATCATCCGTGTCTTCCAATCCAGTACTCCAGTCATAAATTTGGTCTCCTGGTGATGTGTCTGAAATGCTTTCACTTTCTGTTTCTTTTTCAGCTCTTTCTTCTAGCACTTTGGAAGTAAAAAGTGTTCCAGTGACTGCATTGATCTAGAGAAGGATACATAAAAACACCCTCAGATTCATTCAGTCTTTCACAACCCTTGCAATTAAAACATAATTTTCCCACCCTCAAAAGCATAAAAAGAGAAGTTTTGTTAACAAGGTAGCATGCCTGTAATTCACTGGCAATTAAAACACACCTAATTCTACACATTTAAAGACCACAGGAGTTTATGAGACTGACATTTTAACATAAACACCATGCAGTTTCCAAGTAAAGTCAGCCACACCAAGACTGAATCAGAGTATCACATGTAACACACTTTGTCTCTCACAACAAGGAACGGTGAAAGAGCAACTTGTTCCTGCCAACAAAGCAAACAACAGAGGGCAAAGGGAAACCAGGCAGATAAATGCTCCCAGGTGAACTCAGGGGGGAAAAAGGTTTGAGAGCAACTAAAGCCACGATTTAAAAGACGAAACAAGTTTATTCCTATATAAATCCATCAGTATCAGGAACAGTCTAACATTTGTCTACCTCCAGTAAGTCTAAGCAATTTAACAGAAGAACAAAATATTCAGCACATTACTTCTGAAAATGGGGACTTTTACTGATGACCTGTCAAGAGGCATTAACTACTCTTTTATCCACCACAAGCATTCTGAATGAACCTCAGAACCAAAGAGGAATAAGATGAACCTCAATTCTAAAAACCAGACTGGATGTTAGATGGTGCCACAAAATCTGCTGTGTGAAATGACACCTCAGCACCAATACCTGTTCTAAGATATTCTTAAGGTGCAAATATGCTTCCTGAGGGGTGAGCTTCAGCTCCACAATCAAGCGGTCGATTTTGTTAATCACCAGCACTGGACGGATATTCTCCAGCCACGCCTGACGCAGGACTGCTTGAGTCTGAGAGGGAAAGAGTTTTTAAAAAAAAAAACATTACAGAAAGCCTGATTGCACCAAAAAAGACAGAACATCAAAAGAAAAAAAATCAAATGTAATTCTAAAATTTAATAAACATATAGTAAAGGACAGGTTGACACTCAAACCAGAAATCTGACTCCCATGGTGTACAGTGTTAGTTATTGAAGAATTCTGCAGAATGGTGGGATTTCATGGCAAGAATACCCATAAAAACAAAACCAAAACTATTAAGAAAAATAAGCCATGAAAAAAAGCAACCTCATTATTTTGTGTATTCTTTTCCAAACCCTGAAAGCCCAAATAAATATATGAAATTATTTCCTTGAAGACTTTTCTCTATCAAAATATTTCATTACCTGAAAAATGGCATACCCACTGTTTCAGCCTTGCATCTCTACACCCATTCACCAGCACAGTACAGTTTTCCAGCACAACTATGATTTTTACTACTCACTTTCATACCTCAACTGCATTGTCATTCATTAAAAGTTTTGTATAACTTCTTAGACAGCTCATCTTTTATTTCTATATAACCCACTTCAGACTTTGCCTACTCCCCGCTTTCTCTACTTAATATACTTTATTTCACCTGTGGACAGACTCCTTCAACAGCATCCACCACTATGATGCAACCATCACAGAGTCGGACAGCAGTAGATACTTCTGAAGAAAAATCCACGTGCCCTGGGGAGTCTATTAAATTAATCAGATACTCCTGATCACCTAGGATCAAACAATAAATTAATATTTCAGAACAGTTTTCAAAGATAGTTCTTCCAGTTACACTGCTTCAGCTATTATTTTTTAATGTCCTGACACCAACTACACTATAAAAACCCTTATGGCACAGTGTAACAGGTATTTCAACAAAGTAGTAAGACTGTACTAAAACTTGGTTTTTTTAAAAGAAGGTCTTGCCTTTAAGTGACATTAATTCATGACTTTAGATCAAAATATACATATTTATATCAAAAATAAAAGATGAGGCAACTATCTCATGACCTCCACTCGGAGATACGATTGAAGATGCTTTTCCTGACCCTGAGATGGAACTCAATTACCTTGGCTGACTTACTTACCTAAGTCTCTGCAGAATTACAGCCTAACACTGAGGAACACAAAAGTAAAAGTTGCACACAAAGATCACAACAGCAACAACAAAGAGACACAAAAATTAACAGAAACATACATTAAAATTTATACATGCCAGCATCAACAACCTACCTTTCACAAAGTGCAGTGAAATTGCACTAGATTTCATTGTTATTCCTCGGATCTGTTCATCTTCCCTACTGTCGAGGTATCTCAGCTGAGTACAGAAACAAACGAAAAGATAGTAAGTCTGCAGAAACATCTTCACAACCAACCGTCAGAGTATGATGGTGAGAAAACGAGGTTTAGCAAGACTATGGATGGAATTTCCTTAATGATCAAGAATTTACGATCTCAGCATGTACAAACCAGAATTCTGTTAAAAGTGACAATGTAACTCTACCTTTCCTGCCAAGCGGCTGGAGATTATTCCATTGCTAGATATAAGGCAGTCAGCTAGAGTAGTTTTGCCTGAAAAGAAAAATAAATTACTTAGATTAAATGAATACGAACAATACCAAAAGAGTCAACATACAGTATTTGAAGATATCAACATTAATAAAGACTGTAAAGCGCCATGAAAAGTACAAATTAACTTCCACAAAACAAATCCAATTCCTCCTGTTACATGCAAATAAATTTATTTTTGAAGAGCAGGTGCAAATTTACCTGTCAGAAGTAACTGTACCAGAAGTACAGTTAAAATAACAAGCAGTACATCAGAACCTCTTTATAACATTAGACAAACTATTTCTGTTCTAAAAAAGCGTTTAATATTTCCACCTACATAAAAACTTGTTCTATTAAGAAAACACAGAAAAATATTATTCAGCCTTGGAAACATACATTAAATTCATGCTGACATTCACCATCATGGAAAACATTCAATTTCAACTATTTCAAATTATTATAGTGTGATGCTCTTTTATGAAAAACAAGCTGAATCAGATCAAGAAGCTGCATAAAAGCAGATTTACTTTTCTGAATAATGTTCAAGACAGTTTAAAGCCAAATCCACAAAACCCCAGTACTTCAGAAGAGTGCACAAAGTACCTCACCACCACTTAAACACTCACAAGTCTCGGAGACCCCAGCGGCGGCCTTACCGTGATCCACGTGGGCCAATATACAGATGTTCCTGATGCCCGACGCCGCCTTCTGGAGGCCAACCATCTTTCCCACGCTTGTGAGCACCATTGCTGGCTAATTCTGCGAGAGGAGCAAAGCGTTTTACCGAGGAGTCAACCTGAGACAAGGTTTTTAATTACGCGAACTGCGACCGGAGCTGCTCCTGGGGGAGCCTCCCGCGACACGCGGAGCGCGGCCCGAACCCTCCGGCCCCGCGGGGCCCCCGGAAACCACGGG
This sequence comes from Donacobius atricapilla, assembly GCA_013397315.1. Classification (NCBI taxonomy): domain Eukaryota; kingdom Metazoa; phylum Chordata; class Aves; order Passeriformes; family Mimidae; genus Donacobius; species Donacobius atricapilla. The sequence continues at coordinate 743,060 of WBMY01006632.1, forward strand.
CCGCGTCTGCGCCGGGACAGCCAGCGCCGCCCTCCCGCGGCACTCTCGCCCGCCGCACCGAGCTGGTGCCGGTGCCGGTCTGCGGCATCGAAGGAAGGCTCTGCAGAGGGACCGGCGCAGGCTGGATCCACGGAATGATGCCAGTGGTATAAGGTTCAACAAGGCCAAGGGGCGGGCGCTGCCCTTGGTTACAGGCACGCCCACACAACANGCGTCACAGGCCGGGGCAGAGGGGCTGGAAAGTGCCCGTCGGGAAAGGAGCCGGGGTGCCGGGCGGCAGCAGCAGGACACGAGCCGGCGTGTGCCAAGGATGCCGCTGGACCCGGGCCCGTGTCAGGAGCGGTGTGGCCAGCAGGGCCAGCGCAGTGACTGCCCCTGTGCTCAGCGCTGCTGAGGCTGCACTTCGAGTGCTGTGTCCAGTTCTGGGCTTCGCAGTTCAGGACGGTCACTGAGGTGTGTCACTCAGTTCATCTGAGCGTGGCCAGAGAAGGGCAGCGGAGCTGGGGAAGGGTCTGGAGCACAGGTGTTATAAGGAGCGGCTGAGGGAGCTGGGGCGGTTCAGCCTGGAGAAAAGGAGGCTGGAGGTGCCCTTTCCACTCTGCAGGAGATCATAGCCAGGTGGGGCTCAGCCTCTTCTCCCAGACAACCAGTGACAGGACGACAGGACACAGTCTCAAGCTGCACCAGAAGAGCTTTAGGTTGGACAGGAGGAAGAATTTCTTCACAGAAAGGGTGATTGGGCATTGGAATGGGCTCCCCAGGGAGGTGGTGCAGTCACTGTCCCTCGGGGTGTTAAAAGAGAGACTGGATGTGGCACTCAGTAACAGGGTCTGGTTGTCGCGGTGGCATTTGGTCACAGATTGGACTTGATAATCTCAGAGGCCTTTTCCAACCTCACTGATAATGTAAGCAGCAGCACGGGCCACTGGGGAGTAGGACCCAAGTATGAGCACATTCTCAGTAAATGTGAAGTAGTGTATTTACATTTAAATCAGGTAAAGGTAAAAGAAGGTCTTAAATGGACTAAAATAGACCGGAATGGAGACGGTCTTTAAAAGCCACCCAGACTACATCAGATTTCAGGCTTTTCCAGAAACCAGAGCCAGCTCCGATTGAAGGAGTGCACCAAAGGAACCTTCGGAAGAGTTCTGGCAACCTTGTCAGAAACCTGTGCAAGCACTGCAGCCTTTGAAAGAGATTTAATAGATCTGTCCTTCTGCCATTACATCCAGTAGCGCTCACCACTTTGCTTTACATTCCATGATCCCATAGAGAAACAAACAGCCCATCATTGTCCTATAGCCTCTTTGACCCAGGGAGGCTGGCACCAGAGGGTACAATAGGCAATATTTAGTAGAAAATTACTATTACAGCTCTATAAGCAATATTATCAATGCCATAGGTGAAAAAAAGCACACAAATCAGATGTCCCAAAGTAATAAGGGACTTGGACCTTTCAAAATTCATATGTATATATTTGCAGGTTGAAGTCACAACTGTTAATATTTTCAATTTCGTCTCTGTCTACTTTAAAAAAAATCACAAAAATAATCACCCTAGGAGTCAAAGATTCAGTTCATGCTGAAAAAAAAAAAAAAAAAAGAGAGAGAACCTAGAAACTACATACAAGAATAGTCATCATGAGATCACAGAGGTGTGCTCAAAGTTTTTTGGAAGTTTAGAGCAAACCCTATGGTTGCAAAGTGCACCATGATCCACAGATTTCATATCAAGGTCTGCAGAACAGGCACCCTCCATGTGTTTCTGTGTGGGAAGTCTGTCTATCTCTTCATCAGCCACCTTTTTTTTCATCTGTAGACAGAGGTGTGAGGCAGGCACCGAGTAAAGCTCCTCATGTTCTTTTTGGCCAAGCCTGTGGTGAATTTTGCCCCATAAATTTATTTCTTAAGTCCTAGATTAATGAAGAGTTGGAACACATTGTTTTCATGATGAGATAACAAACCTGGCTTGGGCTCAAGTAGAAAGATGGTGAGATAACACAATGAGACAGCACAAAATGAGGCTCAACTCAACCAACAATTCTCAATCCAAAAACTGAGTTCAATAACATGAATAATTGAATTAAATATGCATAAAGTTTGTGGTTTAAAATAAACCTCACTGAAGTTTTTACAGTCAATAAACCCTTAAGCCATTATTGGTTTAGGCAGCACATTGTGTTTGCTTCAGTGTACAGTGTTTCTGTTTTCAGGGGAAGGCTGCTTGGTCACTTGGCAGTGTTACCTGGACATTGGAATGTATACACAGCTCAGCAGAGACTTCAGAGCAATTATAAATATCTAATGTTTTGTAGACATTATCATTTAGCTATTTGCAGGAAATTTATGGAGGTATAATTACAGCTTAATTCTAAATAATAAAATAGAAGGAAACTATCTCCCCTATCAGCAGAATTTAAAAAAAAAAAACACTGAAAAAACTTACAGGGGAGCAAAGCCAGTAAGAGAGAACTTCATTCTGCTTTCTCAAGTACAGGATGTTAAATCTGGCTTCCAAAGAAGAGTAAAGCCTGTGTGGTAGATGAACTTTCTGCACTCAATAATACTATTTGTCTGCTATAAAAGACAATCACAACCTGCAAAAGCTTAATGTTTGTTTTGAGACAAAAATAAACTACTGCTTTATCTCCTTCTCAGTCTGTCAGCCTTCTCCCATTTCTTGCCCTTTTGTTATCATTATCAAAAAAATCTATATTCCTGAATAAATGTAAGCTAAAAGGAAAGAAGATTTCTCTGAAATATGGGTTACTTAATCCGTCATACTGACCACATATAAATACAAACCCAGTAAAAACTACCAGATCTCCTGTCAAGAACAGGAAAGTAGATGACTCTCAAAAAAAGTGTCCATCCATCATTTCTGTCTTCCAAACCTAGTGTCTTCCAAACCAATGCATAGTGTGTGCATTGGCAAAAAATAAAAAGAAATTAGAAATATAAGCTTTGAGCTGTGTTTGCGGAGGGCAGTAAGTTTTCTAATATGACAAATAAGCTTTTCTCATTATTAGTCTAGTTCTCTGGGAGGAAAATGCTTTGTGGTAGAATTTCAAGGGTCTTGCTAGCATTGTATATAAAAAAAAGTATGTATGCTAGGCTTTAAATAAGTTTAAATCAGCAGCATTCTACTAAAGTAACCAGAACAAGAGCATTTGGCACAAGAGAGCTGAGGTACTGTCACTTTTATTTAGCTGAGATTCTATTCAAGCCTTATACAAGATACAAGATAGTCTCCCACAAAGAAGGGAAAGATAATAATCCATCAAAGCAAGTGCCAGTCAGGCATGGGAAAAGGAATATTCTCACCAAATTCATTTGAATTACCAGTAACTCTGGAGTGGAAATTACGATAAATACAAGGAAGGAGTTAAAAATAAACAGTGTCTCAAGGAGTGCAGACCAAACTCTAAGCAACACATTTCATTTATCAGAGCTGTAATCTGTCTTCTCTGATGATTCCTAGCACTGTGATGCCTTGTATAGTTTTATAAAATCATTATCTAAATGAAAAATTTTGATTTAGCTATTAGGCAACATCCTAAATTTGACAATATCCTAAAGCAGATTTATCAGTCAACCAAAAAACCCCTAATCTCTTCTCCAAGTCAAATTCACGAGGTAATTTTGCATTACCCTTCAGGCCAACTGAAAGCACTTTCACAGCACAGAGTATGTAGAACCTTCCTCAACAATCTCATCTGATTCCAAGTAATCTTGTGCACAGTTAGAGTGCATTCAGAATTATCTTATACACTAGAAATGAGTGGCTTGAAGGACATTTTTGGATGAACAATGAATTCTAATAAAATTGCAACCCTGTCTTTCCTTGAAGAGGTAAGAGTAGATTGCTTTCATCTCTGTTTTGTATTTGCCAAGAACTACGGGCTCATTCAGTAGCACTAATTATTTTTCTAGCATCTGTTTCAGTTTGTAGCATGTCCATTCAGCAATACATGGGATATACTCACAACATTGCTTAAAAATACTCAGAATTAAGTCCTTAAAGAATGGCGACCCCGGCACACAGAAGGGGGTTTTTTTGGTGGTTGGTCTTCCAGACCAGCTTATGGCAAACTGAAGATTGTCAAAGTGAAGCTTTTGCAGATGAATGTTTGTTTCCAGCTCCTTTGAATTGTATGCCAGAAAATATGTGAAGAACATTATAACTTGATAACCCATATTTCAAACAGCTTTCAAACCATCCATTCAATGTCTTTTGTTTCTGCTTTGCTGTTACTTTGAGATGCTACGTGACACAGCATGTGCTGTTTGTACTTGCTGAAAAAAGCATTACTAAGGTGAAAATGAATTTCGTGACAAATGTAATGACAGGCAAACATTGCAGTCAGAAATAGCACACACTTACCTCCTTGTTTTCCTGCCTTTCCTGTTCTTTCCCTCTTCTTCCTTTTTCCTTTCCCTACTGTGTTTTGAAAAGGTCTCTCAATTGTTAATTGACTTGAGTAAGCGGTAAACACCTGAGGCTTTGAAAGGATCTGGATTCTTAGACAGGGCTACTTTATTTCTCATTTTTTGAACTACTGAGCTGGCAAAATCAGGCAGCACGAACTAATACCAGCTTCAGGATCTCCAGCCTCCAAGAGCTTCTTTCAGTGCTCTTTTCATTTTATTTTTTCATTTTCCCAGCAAAAGTCCTTCATGTCTGTTTCTGTATTCTATTTTACCTTGCTTTAATTTATTATTTTCCATTAAGGTATTCAGTCCTAGCTAAAATTCTCTGCAGACCTTTGAAATATTCTTTGGGTATCTAGCTTCCTGAAGCTTGAATTTATTTGTCCTTACTAAGAGCTGTACACTTCTACCCTTCTAGGGGTTTAGATATTTTTGCTTTTCATCACAGAATTTTACAATACTTGTTTATTTGAAAAAATACTTGTTTTTTCCCTTTGCACTGCAAGTTGTCCATCGTAAGAGGAAAACCTGTCCTTATATATTTCCTTGAGGTCAGCCAGAGATGTGCATTGTGCAAATTAGAATTAATATAACAAGATTTTCAAAACGGTAACATTTAAATTTTAATTTCATGGAACATTAAATGGAAACAACAAGGTATAAATAATGAATTATCATTATATACCTCCCAACACCTTTTTGCACAATGGTGTCATTGATAAAGGCATTAATGAGAAGCAGGAGGAATTGAAATAAAACCTATTAAGAACAAGAGATGTCATTACTTTCAAATTACCAAGTTTTTTGGATAGAGAATTTAGTCAGTCCGTGGAGAAAAAATAAGACTTGAAAAGTTGTAAATGGCCTGCAGAGCACTAGAAGTGCCCATGAGAATTCACACCACTAAAATTTTAATCAAAAAGTGTTAATCAGTAGTGGTGAAAATAGGTGAGATGTACAGAAATAAAAAGACAAGTGATGAGGTAATAGCAGTAAAAAGGAGATGACATGAGACAAGAAATGAAGCATAGGTAGTTACTTTTCCAAATAAAATTAAACATTACAGACAAGAAGAAAATGCATCTTGGTGGTAACACCATTTAGAGGACTGAGATAACTGTGCCCATCCTTTGTATTCTGCACCAAGGACTAACTCCCAGCTGATACTGCTTTTATTACTGTATTAGTATGATGTGCTCTGGGACCTCTGCCATCAGCACAATATTTTGTGGTTTTATCACTCAGAAAAGACTTTAAACAAAAACTACTGACATTGTTCAGTCTTCCCCATTTGTTATTCACTCCCAGTAGACAGAGTATGGGTTTTCCGCTTAAATGAAACAATTCAAAAGTCTCTGCTCTGCTGTGTCTGACCCAGACGCCATCGCTGCTGCCACAGACCCACAAAATTTTATGATGATGGAGTGCATCTGAGCCAAAAAACAGAGTATTTGGAGAACTACCCTGGCTATGGCAACGTCTGCCCTCCCGAGAGCTGCAAGCCAAAACCAGAGTCCCAAGAGGATCGGGGGAGAATGGACGGCACCACAACATTCAAGTAAATATTTTCAAACAATGTTTTGTAATTAGTCTGTAAAGTTTTTCATTCTTTGGGCTATTTTTAAGTTGGGAGTAAACACTGTATTGCAGTCTTCTCAAAATGTAGTCATTGCATCCTTTGCTCTTTTTGCGTATTTAAAGTATAAATGTTGAGTATAAAAATACAGTTGCCACAAAAAGCTTGTAAAAATAGCAAAGCCTGCATACAGCAAGATTTCCATTCTTTACGACAGCCTTTTATCCTGTAAAGTGAATCAAAAAATTTTGTCTTGTTTTCAGGTTGTTAGAAAATGTAGATCTTAGGGAAAACCTGGTAAGCTGGGGAACTTTCTGTAATACATATGTAGAATCCAAGATAGTGGGAAAATGAAATTTTAAGCAAAAAGAACTGGGATTCTCTGACTGATTTTTTAAAATTCAGATTATTAGTTTTAAGAAAACTCTTAGTTTTAAGAAAGCAAAGGGGTTCAGTACATCTGTCCTGTCTGTGCACAGACTCTGATTTTAAGCTTTTTGAATTAAACAGTGTCTTTCATAGAATTTAAAAAGAAAAAAAAAATCACTCATTCATTGTTAGTGATGTTACAGCGGCATCAACTTTTGCTTTTTTCCATTATTGTTGTTTTCTTTTAAGCTGTGAGGGCATCTGGTGAAATTTGTTTATTAAAAAAAAAAAAAAAAAAGAGACTTAAGTAGACAGACCAAATGCTTTTCTGCCAGACTGGTCATGTGCTTTTATGGACTATTTAAACACCCACATATGTAATATACATCCTTTTAATGTAATGTGCTCATACAAAAACAGTGAAATGCTGTTCTGATTATATTCCATTCTCCTCACGCAATCAGTAAGTGCTACCACTTGTAGTAATTTGAGCTTTGCTCTGCTTCTGCTTTCTGATAATTTTGCAAAATTATAGCAACTTTGTAAGTCTCTTTTCAGATACTTTATATAGTATTGTTAAACTGTGAATGGGACTTGGAGTGTTAAAAAACTTACTTCACCATCTACCTTTGAGTAAAGACTCTATGATGCATCGCAGACCCTAGATTTATGTACTGTGGTTTTCTCTCCTTTGTGCTATCCCTCCAGTATATGGTATCTGATAGACTTTTCTGAGTAAACAATTTGTTATTTTTTCATATAGTGAAGGAAGGAAGAAAAGATTTTTGACCAGTGTTTCTTTTCCCCAATTCAGATCTGATTATTTACCATATGAAATTCTTACAAGACCTTTTCGGCCACAAGCAGAATATAGACCAAAGTCCGGGAAGATTGACCTGGGAACCATATACCAGAGAGATTACAGTCCTCATAAAGTAGCGCCAGTGACATTAGCAAGGCCTCGAGAGAGGAAACACACTTCAGATGCAAAAGTGGATACCATCCCAACCTATCGAGGTAATAATGCGCCCCCCTAGAGAAATAACCAAGATGAAGGTAGCAATTAGAATTACCTATGTTAGAAACTGGATTTGTTGGGAGTAAAACATATTAGAAAGCAGGTGATGGTACCCTAAAGCATTCAGCACTCCAGTTGTTGAGGGGAGACCTATTGCTTCTAAACTAAAAGCCTTCTCTGAGGTTTGCTTGGCTACAATGAAACCAACATGCACTTGGTTAGGGTATCTCAGGCAAAACTGGATGGAAATTAAGGTGCAGTGTATTTTCCAGGTCGTTTTAGTTCATGTGACTTATTTTTCCACAGAGTAGGTCGAAAGTGGAGTTTGGGCTTCTGGTTGTTTATGGTATAGCTTACATATACATCATCCTAGTAAATGATCTGTCTTGACACAAATTATTCCATTGCAACAGTCAGCGCAAAGGTGCTAAATCTTTTAAGTAAAATGGAAGATGTTGTATTTAAAACATGTATAAGGCTATTTTCTGTATAGTTTCTGTTGAGCAAATAGGTACAATTCTGGGGGTCTGCTTTTATCACACACTATAATAGAAGTCAGTTTCATTAGATCACAAACGTGCAGATAAAATTACCATTTTCACTTACATCCATTATATTTGTTTTGCAAGATTTAATACCACAAAACTTTGTCTTCATTTTAAAGGAATGGTCTTAAGTAATAACATCTGTGTGGTGGGATTGTGGTTTTGCCTTACAGATGACTACAGGTTATGGAAAGGTGAAAGAACGGAATCCTGTAAGGTGGAGCGTGTATACAAGCCACCTTCAGAGAGGTTTGGGAATCCTTCTACATTTCAAGATGACTACCTCCCTCAGCAACCCAACCCCCCCCAAAGCTGTAAGCCTTGTGACACCAAGCTGCCAGAGGGGCCTTTCGATGCCAACACCATCCACCGCACCGCCTACGTGGCCCATGAGATGGAGCCCATGTTCGTAAGGCCCAGAGAAGAGTACAAGCCAAGCGACCAACCCTTCCAAGATCTCACAACCCACCAGAGAGATTTTAAAGGGATGCCTGGGGAACAAGCAAAAAGCTGCAAGCCTGAAAGTAGAAAAGTTGGATCTGATGATCCTTTTAAAGGAATCACTGAATTCCAGGATCGCTATCAGCCATATTTGGTCGCCGCACCCGAGTTCCACAAACCAACAGAGTACGTTCCACCCACAGACAAGATGGATCTCAAATCCTCAAACCGTGTTGATTACATTTCACACAAGATTGCTCCTAGAGCCCCCATAAAACCAGCTCCTGGAAGAAAAAGCAGTGCCCCTTTTCAAGGGAAGACTACCACAAAGGAACACTATCAACCCTGGAGCACCTGCCGGCAAGGGCTTACTAAGAAAGCAGAGGAAATTCAAAAACCCACAGGAAAAATTTCTGGTTTAACTACATTCAGGTCCCATTACATACCACATCAGCCCAATCCACCTCAGAGTTTCAAACCTGTACATGCTGTTGCTACTGGCGTTCCTTTTAAAGGTGAAACTCTGTATCGCACTGAATATACTCCAAAGAAGCCAGAGGTCTGCCCAGGACTTAATCCAGATGCTATGGGTTATGTCTATGTAAACACAGATTCTCAGGGTCACAAATTCTACCACCAGGTGTCTCCAGAACGTTCCGAGTCAAACTGTAATCCTATTACAGAGGAAGTACCTGCCGTGTCATAATACTTACATGCAATATTTCAAACACCTTGGTTAAATAATTGGAAATCAATTTGTTCATTTTCTCTTTAAGTAACACTGAAAGCAAATTAAATACTGAAGATTTTGCTTTAAGAAGTTTGAAGAAAACCAAAGCCAAACTAAAGTTTATTACGAGACTAATAAAGATTCGCCAAATGCTGAAGGAACACTACTCCCTACATGGCATCTGTCCATTCTCTGATTGTGCATTCTAGTTTCCTTGACTCCCCAGATTTTATCATCATGCTCCAGCTCAAGCATATTTATAACGTTTAATTATTTGATATTTTCTGCAATCAAATTATTGTATTTACGAAAAAGCAAGTGTCTTTTGCTGATAAAATATTTTTCACAGTAAGCAAATAATGCTATTTACAAATAATCTAAGAAATCAGTAATAATCTCAGGAATCTGTAAGATTTTTTTTCTTTATATTTTACTGCCCAGATCACCAGATAGCACGCCATGACACTTAGGCATTTCTAAAAACCTGGTTTTAGCTTTAGTCATCACTATTTTAACTTAATTCAGATCTGCAGTGAGTATAAAGGACCCAGTGTAATTTCTGGTAGCAATTAACAGGTGGTAACCTCACTCTTTTTCCGTACACATAGTTGAAACCACTCACCCACCAAAAGCAGGTCATTAGACTCTGTTTCCTAATTTCCCTGATCGTGCTCTTTCAGCCCTACTTCCAAAGGAAACAAAACTGCTGCACCTTGGACACACTGACACACTAGCACATGATGAATCATCGTTAAACCCAGTGTGCAAATTTAATCAAATCTCATGATGAGACTGCATAGATTTACAGAAAATAGAGTAAACTCAGGTAAAAAAAGAAATACCAGCTGAGCTGCAGAAGCCTGTAGGCAGCCTGGCTTCAGTCAGTCTCCTCTTCAAAGAATTGCTTGTTCCAAATACACAGACACCAATTTTTTTACAGAAATTTTACATGTAATTGCCTCTGTATGAAATATTTAGTATTTTCTCTATGTATCTTTAGCTGATTTTGAGAAATCCAGATGAATCAATTTTAGTTTTATTACATTCATGATTTAAGCAAGTGCCAATTAATAGTTCTGTAATTAACTGTATTGTCATGCTCTATCACACTACTCCAGTATGATTTTTTTCTCAGTATTGCATATCTTGTACCCATTGGCGTAGAACACTATCTGGGTTCTGCAGAATCATGTGGCTGTACTTCAGAAACAAAGTCTTTTATAAAAGGGCTATGATCAATGATGGGAACATTTTTAAAGCAGGAACTTGGTCATATGAAAGCAAGAAAGCTGAACTGAGCTAATCAGCTGTGCACAAAAGCATTGCATGAGAGGGATCCAGACATTATTAGAGCATCAGCCACTTTTACAGAACTTTTGTCTTTGTACTGTGTTTTTGTAGTATCACTTACTCTATTAATGACATGGCAAATCAGTTTTACTTGTCTGTCAGGAAATCATTCACCTCCCTCAGACTGTGAATGAACGAGGATAATATGAATCTGTGAGATCCTAAAAGCAGGACAGGAGAAAGTCCAATTGATTGTCATCTTTCTGTACCACAAAAGAAAAAAATACACTCTATTGCATTATTCTCTGTCATGCCACAACCGAGGAAACAAAGCCAAAACTTTGCACAGTGACACCTACCCAGGTCCACATCCTATACACTGGTGCCTCTGGAGCCGTTTACAGAAGCTCCCAATGCCCTCCAGCTCTCCTTTCTAGAGAGGGAGAAGTGCAGCCTGAATCTGTGAAGTTACATGTGCCTGCATGTTCTGCTCAAAATGGCTCTTCTGCTGGGTCTGTGAGGGAGCCCAGATGCTTTTTTAAATTTTCACAGCTGTTTTTTCAGTTCTGAAGTCACTTCCCTCCCTTCAGTTATGGAAAGTCATTTGCTGCCACCTACCAGCACGGTACAAACATTTTGAGGGGAAGGGAAGTGGAGGGCATACTCAGATACATTTAACAGTTCCTCTGCAGATGTTTTTGGAGGTTTTTTTCGGGTGGAGGGGCATATTCCCTTTCACTTTGTCCTTAATGTTTTCCCCTAAGTTTAATAGTGAAAGAGAGAAGCCTATATTACTTCACAATTGAAAAAGCCCCAACACACTGATTGTGCTTCCAGGAAAAGCATCAAATGATATTATAAACCTTCAGACACTATTCAATACCTGACGTCAACTTTTTCATAAGCAACAAATTACTGAAATGCAGACCAAATGAAGAGACGGCTGGAAAACTAATATTTTTCCAAAATAACAGCTGTTAAAAAAGCATTTTATGATGTCATGCTACACCAAGATGTAAAAGCAGAGAAGTTATTCATTGATTCAGTTGCTATTCTGAGAGTGCTTTCTGTGCACTCTGCCATCCAGCAGCAGGCTCCACAGCACTGCTGCACAGAGCCTTTGCTTTTTTTAAAGATTGCACAAATGGAATTCAAAAGGAAAATTAAGCCTTTGCCAATACCGTTACTTAGGATAACTCTGAAACACCACCATTACATTGTAAGACATTTATTTTCTATTTAATAAAACAATTTAAGGCTTTTAAGTGTTCATACTATTTCTTAGACTATTCACACATAGCAGGTATTCTGAAACAATTTCTTTTTCATTGTCATCACTCACTAAATACAAAGCATGGATCTGTTCTGTCAGATCTAAACAAACTCTGCTTGGGGAAGGCCCAGAAAAGAAATGCAATATTATTCCACCTTTTAAAGAATACTGATTTTGGATTTCAGGGAATCAGAGCTGACATTTGGATTTTGGCAAATTATCCTCCCACTTTTTCAGTCAGGTTACATCTATGTTGTCTCTTAATAGCAGTGCAAAGCAGACTGCAGTGAAGTTGACAATACATCTGATTTAACAGATTAGACTGTTAAACATAAGAACTAATCTGAGGCTTTCGAAAAAATCCTAGAATTACAAAGTTGTGTGAAAAAATAACAAAGAATGAAAGCACAGTTACCATGCAAATCATGGTAATAAACAATCTCAGAGTAATCACAGTGTTGAATAATCAAATTATACTTTATTTCAGAAATATCAAAACTACGTTCAAGAAGCTAAAATCTTGAGTTACTGGAGAAGCAATAAAATAATCTACAGAGGAATGTCATGCCAATTGCAATCACAAACATTTACAGCACTGCTTCGGTATAGCATGCATACTTAACCAAAGTTAACGCAATAAAAAATGCTGTGTGTTAACATCTGAAAACTTTAAATATAAAGGGAAAACATGAATAAGAAATTTTGGTATTAAGAAAAAAATATATGTCCAAAAATCTTTATTAAACACTGTACAAAAAAAAAAATATTGCACTTTTAAATCAGACAATAAATATCTACAAAAGTATCTTACAAATGTTTAATTTAAAAAACTGCTTAACAATCAAGACCCATTGCTGATTAAAAAGGTAATGATCAGGAATATCCTCTCCTCGCAGTCAGCCTTGGACACGATAGTCCATCCTAAACATTTCTATACAGCAGTGCTACCCTATTTCTCAGTGATGCAAACCCTCTGTGCAGGACACTGTGTCTGAACTGCGCCCACAGCACTCCCAGCTCATCACAAAGGTCAGAGAAGGAACACAGGGGCCAAGTCACAGGAAGCATTCAGGCCTCCAATATGAGCAGTAGTTTGAAAACTACAAAAGGATAAAACATCTGTTTTCTGTCTCCTGTGGGGTCCTCTCTGCTTAAAGCCCTAGTCAGATAATCTGCAATATGGAAGATAATTTACCTAGGTATATCATAGTAAGAATTTATCAACTTGCAAATGACTCAGATGGTTAATGGTCGTGATGGAAAAATCATCTTGATGGAAAAATGCTCAAAATAGATTTCTTGCACCTGTCTATCTTCACAATTAATAATTTTTCCTTGGACATTTTTCCACGTTAATGGAGAAAAATAGAATGATTATTCAAGACAAGAAATCTGACAGCTATTTTGGGCAGTTACTGGCTCCTCATTTGACTTGATGTGCAAGAGAACAGTGCTCACAAGTGTTTGTTTACAGCTCTGACAAGGAAGCTTCTGTCTCATTTAATACCAGTACAAAAGTATAATCATGCCAGAACTTCGATTGTACTTCAGAGACTGGAATTAGAATAGAAACAATAAAAAATGACACCCCGTTTATTCAAGAGAGATCTATTGCTGCTTTGAAAATTGTACGAGGATCTGTAGTTTCTTACTGCATGCACAGAAATAAAAACAGGAAAAATTCAATGTACTTCTGTGTATCCATCTGAGAGCTAGTATCTGTAAAGCATATCCTGTGAGATCAACCCTTAAGCTCAAGCTGTTTATGAAAATGAAGCTGCTGCCAAAATTTTACAGTTACAAGCCACAGCTTCTATAAATTTAAAAATGGTGTTAAATATAATAATAATAATAAAAAAAACCAAACCAAAATCCTGGGAGTCAAGAGTTGCTGCATTTCCAATTTTTTTCCAAAGTATTTTTGTGACTCTTCTGCACAAGTTAAGGACAGTTTGCTGGTTTTAGGTAATTTTTTTCACTGATATAAATGATGGCCTGCAAAAATTTTAAAGATGATACACCATGACATTATCTTGCTAATCCAGACATGTAAAACATTAGAAGTTCCATCACAAAGAATAAAAAATGAAAGCTCCCAGAAACAATGCCTTATCCAGCACATCAATCCACAATACCGTGTTTTCATTAGCCCCATGTTGCCATTTAACTCTTACAACTAATGTCTCATTTACAAGAATATATTTCAAGCAGGTTAGTTTAATGAACCTTTCTTCTCATTTCTTCACTGCAGCATCATGAACTTGCCATAGAGGACTTAGATTTCTTGACATGACTGGCAACATCTTTCTTTGTAGGTGTCTATCAAGCATAACTTTAGTTGCTTTACAAATGTACAGTAGGGAGTTGTATCCTTGCATTCGCCTTCTGAAAAATATATTTAAACATTACAAGGCTTTACAACGAGTAAAAGAGAAACAGCAGAACTTGCCACAGTAATTGTAAACAACTGATGGGTTCCTGCTAGCTTTGTAATTATTTTGATGTGCATTTCTGGCCACAGTGGATTCAAAGCTAAACAAGGTCACAAGTGAGAGGTGTGATCTCACTGCATTCATTTACTCATTGTCTGTTTCTGAACACTATCCCATCTTGGAGGCATTAACAGCTCGCTCAGAGACTTTTGAGTCACAACTGGCACAGTCATGTAGGGAAGTTTGCAAAAAACTTCCTAAATATCCTGTTTCTAAAAGTGCTTTTGAGGCTTTAATACCAAACTGGCCTACTTAGAGAAAAGAAACCGCAGGATTACAAAGTGCTCCTTGGAGAGGATTGTTTTACCTTTGATGTACAATCAAATGCGTGTAGAATCAATAGTGTACAACTGTGAGTCACTTTCTAATATAACTGCTACAAACTATTACTATGCTCATATTTAAATAAACATCTACATACTGCCACAGGATGTGACATTGCAGTGTTGCCAGGTCACTGGTCTCTTCCTCCCTCCGCAGAACTGCTCGGCCACGGGTTTGTTGCTCTGCCTGTGCACGCAGGACACTCGTCTGGACTGGAACCCGTTCCCACAGCCCACACTGCAGGGCCTCCAGGGGCCAGTCTGCCAGTACACATCACACACCTCTGAAGAACAGTTCCTTCTGGCAGCAGGGCTGTGCAGGGAAATAAATGGTGGTTAAATGTTTGCTTTTGTGCTAAACCCTTATTCACACAACAACAGGGCTGATCAGCCCCCACACCCCTGCTCACAGCACAGCCAGCCAGACCAGGATCTTCAAAATTGTCTCTGTGTTTTGAATATCTCCAAAGACGGAGACGCCACAACCTTCTGAGTAACCTGTTCCATTTTTTCTTATATTTAAGTTGAATTCCCTTTAATTAATTTTGTGCTCACTTATCACACCTTCTCACTCATGAGTAAACTCACTCGTGAGTTTCTTTAAACCGATTTCTTAACCCTGCAATAGAAAAGGTATTTTGTCTTTAAGAACACTGATGCTGAAACACTGCATACTGCATGCTGTGTGTTCTTCAGGTATAACCTCTCCTGGGTTCCTGAATTCATCCAGTGTCCACAAAGGGATGACTGTCTCTACCGCTTTTCCTTCGCTTGACACAAAAGTATTTGCCTACTTGTACTGCAGTGACAATCCTGTACCTTCGATTTGATTATCTAAAGAATCTAACTTGTAACTTCTTCACGCTGCTTACTTTTTTCTTTCATCACAAGAAGAGTTTGTCCCTGAAGATTCGTTCCGAAGCTGACATATAAACTGGCGGAGCAGGGAACCTGCAGGGCGGCCTACACAGCGACCAGAACACTGAAAATTGAGAGAAAAGGGTGAGGGGAGAGAAAAACAGCCAAGTTAGTAACAACAGAATTATCCTCCTAGGGAGTTGGCCAGCTATGCAGCCCAGCCATAATTTTTTGCATCTCACCTTCTTCAGCCCTGTCACACCTCAGTTTGGATAAGGCCTACATGTTTTTGGTTCTCTCTGTGAAATTTTGCAAAGACACTGACTTTCCTGCCTGTTCCTAAAGCTAAATCCATTGTCTTCTTTCATCATGCCACATCCCTACTGCTACAGAATTCTTTCTGTAGCTCTGCCCATTACAAACTTGCCTTGCTTAAACGTCTATTGGGAATGCAGCGATAGCAATTCTAATTAATTACTTTGGACATTGAACGGTAAATACAAATCATATCAAGAGGAACACAAGTCTGCTTCATGAAGGAAGAAGCAGAAAATATAGGAAAACGGACTTCTGTGCATTCTATGACTTGAACAATTTCTTCCATGTGCTGTTGAAGCACATTCATATATCCTTTTTGGGGACTTCACAAGTACAACTGTGCAACCTATGTACTAATATGACTGCAACAAAAGCAATAAACTAGCTTGGGAAATGTAATACATCGTAACGGCTTAGCTTATATAAAATACACTGAAGCTTATACTCTGGTTTCAGGCCATGTCTCCAACAAAAAAAAACAGTTGCTCAGAGAGCATAAGATGAAGAAACAAGATTTCTAATTGACTGGTCTGAAAGGTAATTACAGCCACAGAGCTCCCTTGTGCAGGAGGACAGATGTTCAGGCACAAGAGGACAGATGCTCAGGCACAAGGGGACAGATGTTCAGGCACAAGGGGACAGATGCTCAGGCACAAGAGGACAGACGTTCAGCCAGTGGCACCATGGCACTGTCCCACTGGTGTAACAAGCAGATTCCGGACAAAGGCTGGTACTTACCCGTGTGTTTGCCCGCACTGGCGCCGTGGGACAGGCGTGCCCCGCGCAGCGCTGCCGTGCCGCAGGCCGGTCCCTGGGCGTGCAGGCCCCTGGCCGCAGGGCCAGCGCGCTGCCGTCAGCCCTGGCTTGGTGACACGACAGCTGTCGGTGCCGAAATCCACCGCCACAAGATGCGGAGCACTCAGACCACGGCCCAGCCACCCACCTACAGGATGCACAGACACCTTTATAGCAATCACTGCGGTCCTGCTGGGAGTTGGTAGCAACTGTTTACAAAGAAAATGCAAAAAGGACCTGCCCTTGCAAATTTTAGATGTGAGAATAGTTAGAATCAGCTTCCTCTTCACTTGAGCAAGGTCTTCTAAAGGTGGTTAACTGATGACAGCACATTTGCTAACAGAGGTTACAGGGCTTGTTACCAGAATGTTACTAGGTGAGCCCTACAGACCCTGCTGGATGTGACATTCCAGGAGGAAGGAGAGTGCACTTTTCTATTACTTACAAAATGCATGGTAACAATTTAGTTGGCACTTAAGTGACAGCTGCCATAACTCATCCAAATTTATTACATCTAGATCTCACCAGATAACGGCTCAAGCAGAACACGTTATTTATTGATTAGAAGTTGCAAATATTTAGTCTTGTCTTGGCAGCTAGGAACAATACTGGGGAGGCAGCAGGTGGTAATACAATCAAGTTGACTTGTCCTTTGCATAAATCTAGGCTAGAAATATAAAATGAACTTTATGTGTACCACAAGAGTGACAACAGGAAAAAATTCTATTTTCTCCAGCAATTATTTCATTTTGTTACACTCAAACAGCTTATATCCATTCAGAGAAGATTAATCTTTTACAGTCTGCGCCCTCGTCTTTTTCTTCCTTTTAAAGCTGAAGTACTTCTGCAAACATTTGGTGCAGTGCATGCACAGAAAGCACAAGTAGATACTCAAGCCCTTATATTTGCTTAACTGTACCTCTCCACTGTGACAGAGAGAAGTAATTAAACACATGCAAAACGCTTTGCATTAAGGTCCTGTGCCACTGATTATACATCTAAAGCCTTTATAATTCTATGGATGCTTTCTAAAGAGCTGCCTTGAGATGAGAAGATTGTGCAAAAATCAGTAAGTGGGAAAATGGGAAGTCTGGAATTTTGCAATTCCCTCCCAGGTCAGCAATCACAGGGAAGGACAGAGGTTAGAGGCACAAGAAACAGACACAGGGCTATTGTCCAGGCATCTGGGATGTTCTTCCTGTATAGAAAGCATGGAATATTTCATCAAAGAAAACCAATTTATATGTTAGCACACATGTATGGCTCAAGGCAGAGTTAATTATGTTAGTAAACACACAATTGCATTCCACTAGTGATTACATAAAGCCAAATTAAAAGCAGAACAAATCTAAGCATATAAAAAGACAACTCAGTTCTCGTTCTCTTTAGCCATATGAAATAACCTATTTGTTTATGTTGTCAATATTCCAGGGCCAGTGATAATCAGATTATTCAGTCATGCCCTGCAATCCACTGAAAGGCACGACCTTGCTCAGAGGAGCCCCAGGACCTCTTGCACCCTCCTGTCATCTGCTTCAAATGCTGGAGCTTAAGAGGGAAACTTGCAACTGAAGCTGTGTTTCAAACTATTAGTTTGATTTCAGTATTCTTCTACTGGCAAAATGTTAGCTTTCTCTGGGCTGACAGGAGTTTAGTATCACAATTTAAGATAATCTGGTTTTTGGCTGCTAATGATGAAATATAAACAACTTCTCCTGGTACATATCTGTTGCTAGGTTTTCTGCATTTAGAGCAAAATTTAGAACATGCTAGCAAGATGCACTCCACAATGTCAGCTAAGGTCTTAACACATCCCTGCCAACATTCTCCAGTGAGAGAACTCCAAAGTGCGTGTATCCCTCACAGATTTCTGCTGATAGTGATGGCCAGTTCTTTAAAGCAACAAAACCCCTTGTTCTGAGGATCCTGTGGGGTTTCCTGTTGAAAACCTGGAGAAACACCCTGTTGACCTGGAATGCTCAGTGCAACTCAAATAGTCTAGAGGTATGGTTTTGGCCTTTGGAATCAGATGTTGCGATACACTTGTCTGTGATATAAATATTTTCAGCTCCATGATCCCCAGTGGATCCAGTAAGAAAACTGGCAGGGAAGGACATTCAAGGAGCACTGTGGTGAGGGGCATTAGAGAGAAATGAGGCATTCCACTGAAAACATCTTACTTAGAGCTCTGCTGGCACAAAGGAGAGCAGGTGAGCACAGAATTACCCTGGCCACCCTAAACACAGCAAGTTTTCCCTCTGGGGTGGCACAGATTCCACAAAACTGCACATCACAGTGTCTCAGAGAGATCTCCAGCTTAGCTTCTGAGGTGTGGTGTGATAGCAGCCAGACTCGCTGCAGCAGCACGGGTACACACTCAGGTCTTATTTATTCAACTGAATCAAGCATTTCCCTACTTGCTTGTGATCCATTTCCACATCTCTCATGCTTTAAGGTTCACGATGAAATAAACCCCACATTTCACATTCAGAGAGCAAACACAGAAACAATTTCAGGAGGTGGTGAGTGCATTTTAATACACAAAGAGCGCATGGAAATAGAGCAGAAGGAAGTTTACCTGGGAGGGCAGTCCTCTCTGTTGCAGGGCTGGTAAACAATCACAGGCTTTTGCAGCTCCCTGCATTGTGACTCATTTACTTTCTGTTTCTCGGTGTTTGTGCACTGTAGGCTCCTGGAGCGGGTTCCTGAATGCCCACAGGTGGCAGAGCAAGGACTCCACTCAGCATAATCCCAGGTGTAATCTAAGAAATACAATTGGAAGCAGTGTGAGGGAGGCACTGTACATTGGAACTGTGTCACATTTTGACTGTTTTGGCAGCACACTCTGTAGGCAGGATAGACACCACATCCTCTGTAGAAAAGCAAATATTTCAGCACTGTGAAAAGGGACCATGAGCCAAAGTAGAATTTAGCTCTGCTCAGCTTCCCCTCAAGTTCAGCCCTTACCTACGAGCATGAAGCCCTCTAGAAGGCAAATGAGATCAGCATGTGAAGGGCAGAACCTGGCTCACAGTAGGAACTGATGAGCTTCCTTTAAAACTTTCATAACATTTTTATACAATGAGCAATAAAAGGAGGAAATTGTAAATCAGGCTCTCTAGGTTTCCTGCTGTTCTACAGCAAGTTCGTCCTGAAGAAAACTCATCTTACTCCAGACACCTCACATAATTTTAGGATTTAAGAAAATCCTGTCCTAAACTACAGAGAAGTATTTAATGTAAAAATAATTTGCCACTGAGGCATCTGGCAAGATGAAAAAGGAATTTGTTTTAAAGAGGGTTTTATATTAAAAACCGATCACCTCTAACAATTACTACCTTTATATTTAGTCAAAATTCCACACCTACCCCTTCCTCCACAATTTTTTTTGACACTTGGTAAAAGATGAAGTACTATGCAATGTTGACAGATTTTTATGTGATCACAGAAGGAGTCAGGTTTTTCTATAATAACCAAGAATAATTGATAGCTACCAGCTGTGTCCACAGACTCACTCTTGCAGCACATAATGAATTCTTTAACTTATTGTTTTTCAATGTTTCCTTATTACTTCTGGATTTCTTAAAATAATACAAAAGGGTCTTTTTCAAAGTAGAAATAGTTAAATTTACTGACTGCAGCTATGATGGAGAGACTGTATTGTTTGTTTAACTAGTATGACACTGCTCAGAAGTACCCTCAAAATGCCTACTGTGCAAAAACCGCCAGGGGAGGTTTTACAGCTTCACAAATGCATGGGTATGGTAGTGATGAAACCTTTACTTAAGTGGCAATCACAGTTAAAGCTCAGAACTAGAAAATGGAATCACCCCAAAATACTGCCCAACCGGACTGTAGAGGGGATTGGGAAACCAAAAGGCAGTCCAGCTGAAGACTGCAGGTGGACAGTTCAATAACTGGCAGAAATTCTAACTGTAACGAGATCTAGATTAAGATCTAGGGCTGGACCTAGTTTTTGAAAAACTCTATTAGGGTATTTTCTGAATTACATTTGATTTTTAAAAGTAAATGTTTTGATCATAGATGCATCTCAGTAAGATTCCTTTTGCAAATGTAACTTCCCTCATAACCTCAGACTCTACAGATCCCTTTTCACCCTGAACATTCAGCAAGAACATCCTCACACAGAGCACAGGGGATCTGATCCTACTGCTTGAGTCCCTTTCAGATCAGTCATAAGCCAAATCAAACTGACAGGTGAAGAGATAAAACATACAGAAAAGCTTAATGTGTCAACAGATGCTTGCTTTTAAATCTGAGTTCCTAATTATAATTGGGTTTTAAAAAAGAGAACGTAGTTATTTTCTAAACCCTTGAGATGTTTAAAACTTGACAAAATATTTGCAGATACAGCTGATTGTCCTGCTGGTGCATATGCAAAGTTATTTTAAAATTCATGGATTTTGAAATTCAGTTGCACATTTTATAACCTACTGATAGAAATGTGGTTTTGTGCAAGTGTATTATGCTGGGGAACCTTACAAGACATTCTTGAGACTTTCACATGGAAATCTATGAGTGTGCAGTCTGCTCTAGTACAGGGATGTGATTAAGGGTGTCTGCAGTAAGATCACTACCATATCAATTGTGATGATGCTGGAATATGACAATTATATTAAAATTATTTTTATTACAATGAAGGTATTTCCAAAGAGGACATCAAAGTCAGTTTTATTTCAATTTGGTGGGCTACCATGGAGAAGTTTGTTGAAGAGGAAGTTGATAAAACCAGTCTGATTTAAAACTATTTAAGCTGAAAGACACATTCTCTCTCAGTTTCTCAGATACGCAGGCAAGAAGTTGGAATCCCCATATGGTATTTGGATACACATTAATTACCATATCCATCTCTGAGTATGGGCATTGGCTACTGACTTAAGACCATTCCCATATGTGAAGCTAAGCGTGTATTTCTGAATTACTTTCAACACAGAAAAGAAGGTTAGTTATTAGGAAAGTCTTTACAGAGTGAAAGAAGATATTTTAAAATTCAAGAATTTGTCATATAATTTTCAACAAACCTTCCTTCTTGACATTTACCCAAACTGACATTAGCTTTGCATTAGCTGAAGTCCGACATTGGAATTGTCCAGCAAATTGACCAGAGTTGGTGTTCACCTCTAGGATACGACCCCCAACCAGGGTTCTGTATTCCAAGGTCTTAACTTCCTCAACTGGACTGTCTCCAAAGAGCCACTGGACTGTATTTCTGTGACTGGGCAGCACCGGGCAACCTAAAAATCAACAGCATTTTAGCAGGCTTTTCTCAACTCATTGAAATGTTTGTGAACAGTTTGTACGAGTGTGTGATTCTACATAAAGGACACTACCATTCTAAATAAAAACAAGAATATGCATAAATCCACCGAAGTCCAAGCTATGGCCCAAAATCCTGACTGCCCCTTGAGGGGTATGAGCTCTGTAAGCTGATGTGTACTTACCACACTTCTTCATCATTTCCCTTTCAGTAAGTTCTTATAAACTTAGCTTCTATAGGAACAAAGTGAAAGGGGGTAACAATGATTTAAATGGAATGAAGACTTCATCCCAGACTCTACAATATGGAAATAGGTCTGTAATTAAAGACCTTCTATCTGTTTGGGAAAGGAGTCATAAACGCATTAAATGAAATTTATGCATTTTCATTCCAGCCCAGCTGAATCCCCTCCATTTGTTCAAGTAAAGCTCAAAGAGCAATTATATGGCTTTAGTGTCAGGGTGATTGACCTCACAATGTCTTAAGGAAAGCTGTTTTTGGAAAAGCTGAATAAAAAGGTATGATTTTGTATCTTAATCAAAGTCCTCCCAACTGGTAGTTGAGAGTAGAGCTAGAATTAAGAAAACCAGGTGGTCACCAAACCTGGCCTCTTGGGAATTGCACTCACTTTTTCCATGGGGCCCCCTCTAATTTAATAAAAGTAATAAACAATATTAATGAAAAAGCAGAAAAGACAACACACCTATTCTCAGTGGATCGCCAGGCACCACACTGACATTGGTACCAATCCCAGATGCCATCAGGACACGCTTTTTTCTGCTTCCCTTCAGTAATTGAGTGTTATTCTCTGTAAGTCTTTGTTCTGTAACACAGTGCATAAGATCTCTTCTGAGCAAGAACTAATTCATGATGTCAAAAAACATTCAATGTCAAAAAAAATTTCATATCAAAATATCCTAAGCATGATAGTTATGAAGCAGGAAGATAACAGAAGTTTGGAATTCTTTAGGAACAATATTTATGCAGTTAAATTATCTAAGAAATAAACTACATGTGTACAGGGAAACAGAAATTATTTATGTTTATGCAAGTTTCTGAATTAATAAATCAATAAATTTATTGAATTTGTTAGAAAAACAAGCCTGTAACAGTGTAAAAACAAGATTTACAGGATGTATTTCCTGTTTTTCATGACAATGTTTTTTATTATTTCATTGTGTGCAGAAATTGTAAGAAAAAGAATTCTCCTAGTGGAATTTGGCCAATTCCTCTGTTCCATTAAATGGAATTATGACAAAGCGTTATAATAGAAAAAAGAAGAACATCTTTTAAACTCTAATTATGCACTGAGATAGCATAACGAATGCAGAGTCAAATGCTCACCACTATAGCAACTCCTCCTTTTTATCACATGCTGGCAGAATAACTGCCAAAAATGTGGGCAATCTGTCAGCAACACACAATTCTTAGCACTTAGCCAACATTTCTGTTTTAATGAATGTACATAACATCTATGATGCTCCTTCCGGAAGGGTTTAAATCTTTTGCTATATTCTGACTTCTCTGGGTTATTTTACATTGGTTCAACATTTTTCCTCAGTGTGCAATATCTGTACAAAGCCTCCTGCCTGTCTGTAAACACCAGGACAAAAAAAGTCTCCACAAAACCACAGTGAAACCAGCTCCACAGGCAAAAGACTGGTTGCCTTGTCAGCCCTTAGGGAGTTGTATTGGAAAGGCTGCACAGGCTTTGTGCTGCTGCTGGACTGGCCCTGCTCAGGCAGCAAGTTCTGCAGCCAGGCCAAAATTCTGATGGGATATTTCAGACAGCACTGAGCCACTGCAATCTGCAAGTCCTGACAGCAGAAGTCCTCCCATTTCACTGCAGTCTTGCACAGCCAAAAACTTGGAGAATTTGGCCTTCTCCTATCCACTCCTGATTTATTTAAACTAATGTCACATGACCAGGAACAGAAACAAAATTTAGACTCTTGTGAGCAATCTTCCAGTCACGTCATTATAATAATATTCCTCTCTGGAACATCGGAAGTTCTGATGTACTCCAGGAAAACTGAAACCATGAAGGCAGCTTCAGTCTACACTCATCCTCACACAGAGGCTCCTATTATGTCTTTAGAACGTCCTCCTCAGCCAACAGCCCCAAACACCCACAACGTGCCCGAGGTGTGTGCCCAAGAAAGGGATCTTTGTAGCAGGACTGGTCACGGGGAGCTGTGCTGCACTATGCACAGCAAAGGGGCGGGACAGCTCATCTCTAGAGCCAAATGATCCATTGACTGCAGTGATCTGCAGAGCATGATTGCATTATACAGAATCACATCATTTCTCTCCTTACAACAGAGGTATTTACATGGCACTTTCTCTTTATATTTTCTACTCTGAGGGTTCAGAGCTCATAATCAGAATCTTTTCCACTCCCCTACATTTTATTGGCCTCTATAATTAAAAAAAAAAAAAAGGACACCAAACCCCCAAACCAGCCTTTGTTTTCATTTTCCTGTGTTTCCCTGAAGATTTTCTGAATACTCCAGCCTGCCCTGTGTTTCTAGTTAAAAGCACTGGGCCCACTGTAATCAGACAGTGATTTAGTTCCTAATGTGTTGTCAGGTGGTTTAAGGGCTGAGTATTTCTCACCTGGAAGCAAGAAGATGGAACAACCTTGAAGCCACAAGTCAAACCACCTGTACCCAGATCCACATTAAAGGAAACACAAAATAGAGAACAGATCCAAGGGAGTCAGAGGCAATCAAAAATTTCAAGTTTCTAATAAAGTGTTAAATATGCCCCTAACTATTTTATTGTTAGACTTTGATTATAAATTGGCTGACTTTTGTTATCAGTAAGAAATTCTCATTTAGCACTTACCAGTTATATGGAGAACGGACGCAGCCTCAGCTTTTCCGAGAGCATTAGTTGCTCTGCAAGTGTATGTTCCTGCATCTCCATAGGAAACATTCCCCAGAAATAAAGAGCCATTCAAAACCAAGGAAGAACTGACTTGTAAAACATCTTTCTTCTTCAACCACATTACATTTGGTTTGGGAATGCCTTTAAAATGAAAATAATTAAAACATTAGTTGTGAGAGATAAGCCAAAGGGTTTATATTGCTAACTGCTACCGTAGCATGCAAGAATCCCAAGTTCCTTTGTCATTTCACAGAGTGTGATAATGTAGGTAACAACATTGCAGTAAAACAAGCAGCTTTCACACTCACAAGAAAACCTCTCTGTTGCAACCCTATTAATAATCCAGCATCCCACTAAGAATAAAGATCAAAGGTTAAGTACTGCAAGCCCAGCTCAAAAACAGCTTTACAGACTGCTACCAGTCCTACAAATGCATTGTGCTCACATAGCTCACTGGAAGATATGACACCACTAAACCCAGTCAGGAAAAGCTGATGGAAAGATCTGCACAGTACCTTTTCATTTAACCTGCCTCCCTCAAGGAAGGAAGGACAGAAGGGAGAAAGATTAATTTTTTTATCAAAAATTAGGAAAAAAAATTGGGGCAACAATGTTTCTCTTGAAGAAAAAAAATAGATTAGAAAATATATGTGGCCAATTTACGCCAAAACACTTGTGACAACTTCTCCAAGTTGCAGATGTGATCTGTACAGCTTGTAATGACAGAGGGTGAAGGGAAGGGAACCAAAAGAGCTATAATAATGAACAGTGGGGTTCTCTTGTTAAGCAATCTCAGTTACTGTGGTACAGAAGCTAAAGTCTATCATCATTCCCGCTATAGTGCTTGAACTCTGAAAGCCTCAGGTCTTGCAGACAACTTGTCATTTTCAATTGTAATCAATAAATTACTTTGAACACTGATTTTTAATGAAATTATTTTTCCACTGGCACACTTCTAGTGGGAAGACTTCAACTGTTTTATTTTCCTCAAACTCCTGCCTTTAAAAAGAAATTTTGCAAGTTGGCAAATCAGACACCTCTGGTTGAGCTGCTGCAGCAGAAATGCTCTTTCCAAGATCCAAAATCCTGGGGGAAGTCACTGGGTAGGTTGGCATATGTGGCACACAGACGTGCACAAAGGTGCAGGGATGGGACAAGGCACAGATGAAAAAGTCTTTCACCTGAACCCTTTTTTTCGCTAAATGAATTGGTCAGTGCTCACTGAAGACTCCTCAACCAGGTTCTGCTACAGGAGCTGACCCGAATGTGGGACATTTGGAAGCTCCAGCCATACTGAATGCTAATTCAGTCTCCTCTCCTCACAGATCATTGTGCAGTATTACTTTACAGATGATGTCTTCATGATGTGGAATGGCCTTTAGGAACAACTTTAACATTTCAATCACTGGCTTAGCACTTCCAATGCACACCTCAAGTTTTTCCTTTGCTTTAATAGGAACCAGACATATTTTTTGGAACCTGCAATTTCACTGAAGGAAAAAGCTCCCCTCGCCATTTTGTCTAGAAAGGCAGTGAAGAGAAACACTGTCTGCATGATCACAGACTTTATTCTAGACAATTTAGCAGCTGTTCCATGCTTTTAAATTCATGTAGAATTGTGTTTTACCAAATAAAGCTGCATAAAATAAAATCTGCAGAGTGCACAGCAGTCCAAAAACCATCTTGTTTTTCAAGTTTCTAGAAGAATCTTTATGCCACTTTGAAAAATCCATCTGGAATTAGGATGAGGTCTTGGTTTAAGGGTCTTTTTTCCATTTTACCCAGATTTCTGGCTGAAGTGTATAATTCTCAGACATTTTTCCTTTACAGTGTACTTTCCACAGCCATTCAGGCGTATACACTTACTCTGCAGATGGGTTGAGGGGTTGGTGTGAGTATCTGAGCTCTTTTACTCTAAGGCCTAGAGGTTTGCAACCAGATTGCCCTCACTGGCAGCAAAACCCAGCAGACCAATCAGAACCAAAAAGAAGCCAGAAGGAGCACAGCTGAGATGGGACTGAAGTAAAAAGGTTTAAAGTCAAATTCCACAAAACACAAAAACGTTTGGAATGATTCAAATTTAAACTTTTAACCTGAGCCTCTATCAAACATCAGCCCAATATCACCTCATGATAGTACTCCCTCTGCTCTCATGACAGCATTTAGAAAAGTAGTTAATTCCCAGGATTTAACTAAAGTCAAATATTTTTCTTCCAAACGGTTTATATCCTAGAGCTATCCCAGAAAAACTGCCATGTCTCTATTCTTCTACATGTGCCTCATTCAGAGACATGTAGGGCCTTTTAAAATGTGAACTGGAGTTCAGTTTGCAGAAGACATCTGCAGAATAGCTTTGCCACTCGTTTTAAGTTCAAAACTGGGTATCTGTCACACACCTTAAACTGAAGTTATAGCAAATGATTCCTCTTTCTTTCTCCAAAGAGCTGTATTTGTTTCTCTTTGGGGAAAACAAGTGAGTAATACCACACACACGAGTAAATCAGGCCATTACTCAAGTGAATAATGTGAGCACACAAACATAAATTGTAGGTCTGAGGAGAAGTGCAGACAGAGCCCGGCACCACAGGCCAGCAGCCAGTCCAGCTGTCATGCACCAAGAATCCACCCAAGCCATCCTAGGGGTGCTGGCAGCAAGAGATAGAGAGCCTGTGAGGGGGAATCCATGGAAAACAAGCAGTTAAACAGATCACATTAAAACCACCCCCAGTGCTTTATACCCAGGCATTGCACACTGCTGTTTTCCAGCAGCTGATCTCACATGGATTCCCTCAGGGTGCACCCACCAAGGGGAGCTGTTTGAGCTCCAAAGAGCAGCGGGAATAATCACAACACTCCTGCACTGTATTTTACCGCAAACTACCAAGAAGTAAGATTTTTATCTAGGAGTTAATTATTATTATGTGAACTGTGTGCTGAGAACCTCTGAGTTGGCCTCTTCACAATCATTTTGAGGACCCTACAAGATTTTGCATTTCATGGCTCCATTTCTTTTCACTATCTGAGAGTGAGACTGGGAAATATTGGACTATGTGCTTAAGAACAACTGGTATTTGTAATCAAGCTCCTTCTCTGACCTCTTCACTGGCTTTTGGTTAGGTTTCCATTAACAGGATTAAGGCAAATGCTCAG
The DNA here is from genome assembly GCA_013397315.1 of Donacobius atricapilla. Lineage (NCBI taxonomy): Eukaryota > Metazoa > Chordata > Aves > Passeriformes > Mimidae > Donacobius > Donacobius atricapilla. Next base: position 770,835 of record WBMY01006632.1, read on the forward strand.
ACTGAGTCCTAAACTAAGGAAAAACAGAGGGTTTCTTCTCTTCTTTAGAGAAGAATTCTTTTTTTTATTACAGACTGGAGTGGAACATGAAGAGAGGAGAAGAGAGGAGGACTCTGCACGCTCTGCAGGCAGGACACAGCTCTATGCCAGAAATCAGGGGCCTCTAAGCCTGCCTTTCAGGGAAACCCAAAGCTGGAGGGCAAAAATGTGATATAAAGCTTTCAGAATTGGGCATCCAGAGACACAGTAGAAAAACCACTAAGAAAAAAAGGTTGATATCTCCTAATAGACACCCTAGAAACAGATTAAAGAAATAAAACTGGAGAAAAAGACATCGCTGTAGTCCAGTTCCTTCACATTCCTGGGCAAAGCAGCACATGCATTTCAAGCTCTTCTGGACAGCTTCATTTTATCTGTATGCTCATATGGCCAGTGAAAAATCCTTTTCTGCTGTATGTCTCATGAGAGACAGAGTTCTTGTTTATATTTTCATTCCTGGAATTCCTATCAGGAGAAACTCTTACAGTTAGAGGACACTTAGAAAAACTAGTTTTAGGCCTGCATTTACTTTTTTGCTTAGGAGTACCTCGCATAAAACTCCATCTCACAACCCCAGCATGCAGTCAGCATTAGCACATTTCAGCTGCAAAACCTTCCATCATGTAGATTTTTGGTGCTTCTTCTTTAGAAATTAGATTCCATATTTACTGCTCCTGAGATAAGATTTCCCTTCCCTACTGGTATGCAACACTGCACATTGAGCTGAGTCTCATCTAGGAGCTCTTGGGAGAGAGCGGGCAAAGTACACAATTCCCACATTCCTCCTGTGACAAGGCTCTCCCAGTTGCACTGTGAAAAGCACCAGTTTTCCTACACAGAAATTGCAGGACAGAGAGGACCAAGAAAAAGTTCAATTTTTTTTTCCTAGGCAGGTAGTTAAGGCCTAAAACCTCTGTTTTGCCCTTTAGAACGCATGTAAATAAAAACTTAAGAGTTTTAAGCAGTTTTCTCCTCTGAGCAGAAATGAAACTAAGCAAAAATAAGCCAAAACCAAGTTGTTGCTTTCTTTTTTTCTTTCTTTCTTTTTTTTTTTCTTTTCCCTTCCCTTAAAGGAGCTGACATTACTCTTATGCTTTGGTACACATTTGTAGTACTTCAGGGAGGATTTTGTCCTGTGCACAAGGTTGAATTTTACTCCAGATTCTTGACTCTCGCTTGCTTAAAGATTGATGTACGCAGGGACTTTAAATGAACAAAAGTAACTTTCACACTGTCTTCAGGAGTACTTACAAGCTGAAAAATTCCTGGTTTGACCCCCAGACAGTATGAAAAGGGGCAAGAGGAAGAGGGAAGAAGTGGCCTGTAGTCCCCTTTGTTTCCTTCCTACTCCATCTCCATGCAGATGCAGCCGAGGATGAGCCCAAAAATTCAACTCCCCCAAACTGCCAAAGGCTCAGAATCCCCGAGTGCAGTAAAGATCCCAGGGATTCAAATGGGAGATCCATCACGGGATCCAGAGAGTAGCAGAATCAAACAATTACATCCTACAGCTCCAAGTCAGGAAATCACTTAGGCACAAGACTAAATCCATCCCTTTCAGGGAATACAATTAAACACATACTTAACATCAAGGATGGCTGTAATTGTCCTTCATGAACAAAGATGCATTCCTGAACTCAGGCCTTCTTAGTCTTAGAAAAACCTTGAAAATGCAAATCTTACTCTTGCAACGGATCTAAATCCTCTTAAAATGTTCTTCTATAGACCTAAGTGGCTATAAAACTTTAAAATTAGTTTAATCTATTTTTCTGACCTCAAACACAGGTTATTTTCCACTAGCACTGGAGCGGTTCTACAATATTCAATGTTCCATGAAAAAAGTCATTTTCCACCATGAGTGGCCCTGGGACAGCAAATGTTATGGAAGAAAACTCTAGCTCCAGATGGACTGCAAAACATGTGTTTAAAAAAAGAGAAAAAAAAGGAATCTGCACTATAGGGTGCCCTTAAAATATTCAGTGTTCAAAAACAAATTTCCTCCAACCTTGAAAGCCCTGTGAAATATTACACACCATAAAAACCTTGGCCTACTAACAACTTGCTCTAAAACACTGGATACGTCTTCAGAAATTTTCCCCCCAGCTACGTAGAATCTCATAAAGTATTCTGAGTTTCCCATTCAAGAGCAAGGCAGAACTGTGCTGGCACAAAGCACATTTTGCTGCACTTCACTAGAACTTAGCCTTATTTCAGAGGCTATATTTGCATGTCAGCTTTCAGAGGAAACAATTCTGGGTCAACTGTATGCACACAATGAATGTCATCTGATTACTATTTACCCTACACACACTAACACCTCTGGTGCACTGAGCGTAACCTACAAAGCAATTGCCTCCACTGGTGCACCTTCGTATTTTCTCCAGCAGAATTCTCAAACTGCCTTTATATTCACCTGAATTAGGCTTGGGCGATCAACTTCTAGTGGCCCCTAAAAAGCCTAAACCTGCTGCTACTGAAATTACCCACATGAATCTTGCCAGCTTCACCAGGAATATTAGCCCTGAAGAGAGCAGCAGCAGCGTGAGACATTCTGGCACTGGGTGTGATCCCCCCTGCCCTCTGACACTGCCCCTTCTCTGGCAATCTTTCAAAGCCTTACCTCTCCTGCTTCCTACCAGCCATGCAGCAGCCCCTCTTTCTAGGTGGTAGCAGCATCTGGCAGGATTTAGGTATTCCTACCAACATCTGGCCACCTCCTTAGACGGGGTCCCAAAGAAAGACTCCTTCTCACCCCACTCTTGCTACGGCTCTGTCAAGTTCTGTTTAGCTCTCTGGCTGTCAAAGAGAACTTAATCTTTTTTCCAGCTCTAGAAGTTTAAGGCTAATATTTTTCAAAATCAGGCATTTAAAATAAGGCAACTATATTTAGCAACTAATGACTGCTAGAGTGAATTCTGCAGTAACCCCCACCAAAGACTCGGTGTGCATTAGGGCACTTTCACAATTCAGCACTGCTAGCAGAGACTGGTTTACCCAGCTCATGTAATTATCCTTTCACTTTACTCAATAACTGTGCTGCATCACCAGGGACCACACTTTATCATCAGACATTTATCACCATAAAGTAGATACATACACAAGGACTTCAAAAATACAATTTTATCAGAAATCAAAGCACTATACAAGAATTGCTATCTTTAGACCTGAAGTCCACTTGACTCTGCACTTTCTGTTGAACAATGGGCACCTGGGGATGTGTAGGCAGAGTACAAAAATCATGGCACTTATTGAAAAACCCTTCCTCAACATACCTTCCTACCTTCCAGGACCAGAAGTAGCCTTTAAATCATGCCTGTCTCCTCTGCTGCTCTTCTCTCTACCTCTTCTAGCTTTACTATATCATTTTTGAGATGAGTTCAGCAAGTTGCCAACAGGATTGACCACAGCTTTAAAGAATGGCCAATTTTTATTTTCTATTATTTCATCCATTCCTCTGCCATTAGTTTTGATTTGGACAGCACCCGGCAAGTGTGCTGGTGTTCCATGGAACTGAGAACCATCATTGCACAGACCTTTCTCTGACTGTCAGGCCTTCAGGGACAGCCCCATGCATCTCTCTGCCTTTAAGGTTATTTGTCCTATATGTACATTTATTCTGCCAATATCAATTTTGGACAGCCTTTGAGCTCATCTAGCTTTTGAATGTTACTTGTGTGATCATCCTGCTGCAACTCTTCCCAGGGAGTTTTAGACACATTAGCCTTTATAAATCTTCATTCTTCACAGTTTTAGTCAACTAATGGATCACATTCCTTTCAAAAACTTTTGTAAAAATGTTGAGCATCGCAAATCCTAGCACAGCCTTTGGGGCACTCTAATCTCTCTTCACTGTAAATTTAACCATTTGTTGCTCTCAGTCATTTAAGCAGGGGCAATCCCTTCCTCTACGTAATTAAATTTGTTAAACTTTGCCAAGGCAACTTCTCAACACCTTTTTGCAAACTGATGTAGGAAGTATTTGAAATTTTACCTTCCTTTAACACAATCCATCTTAACCCTTCCTGAATCAGGAATTTAATAGAAATTTCTTTTCTAATTAGCAAATCTGTGAGAGAGAGAGAGAAAAAAAATCAGTTTTGTAAACAATCTCAATTTATGGAGGCTCTCTCTGCCTCAGAAAGTAGTGGAAGGCCTCAGGAATGTCTTTCTATAGAGACCTATTAGGTACCAATGTCCCAAAAGGCACCCAGTGTGTGTCTGAGCAAGGGCTGCTTTGGACCGTGCAGGCAGTCTTGTCTGGACCCTCAGCCATACTGCCTGTCAGCATTGGCAAAGTATCAGGTACAGCCCTCAGGCAACCCTTCAGTTTAGTTATACCCAAAGGGACTCAGCTTTCAGGCTTCCAGACTGTTACAAGACACAAAGTGAAGAGAAATTAAGCTTTTGAGCATCTTTCAGTCCTTCTTGCTTAAGCCTGATCCAAACAAAAACTCTAATGAAGAAGTGCTTACTGTAAAAAGCATAAGAGCAAAAGATTTTCCTTCTATTACACGCATTATAAATACTGTTATTCCTTCCTCATAAAATAAATCTGTACACACTCCTTTAGATTTTGATCTATTATTAATATCCTTTAGAACATACAAAAAATCTAAAAAAATGAAGAGCCAAAATCCTATGTATTAAACTTCTATATTTCTTCACTCATGTCTTCTAAAGGGGTTAAGCAGAGAAGACAAAGAACAGCATCACAGTTACGTTTGGAATAGTGTGGGTAAATGAAGCAACAGATGGAAAATCAAAACCTTGATTTTTCTGGACCTGTTTCAAGTTCCAACATGACAGAAAATACTTGGTCCACCTTTGTGAAAATTCTGCGCTTTGTATATTTCTCACAATTTTTTATCAGTATGTTATTATTAGAGGGCCAGAATGTACTCATAGGAATGCAGAATTTGGATGAAGGTGCAGATTCTACTTTTCAAGGCCTGTGTGCCAAGGTATTTCAGAGCTGCAAAGAGAAGTGTAAACAACCTCAGCTCAGTGTGTGTCACTTCCCCGCTCCCACCAGCAAGGGGCAGACAACGCACATTTTATTCATATTTCCACTTTTCCCTCTTGTCAACTTAGAACTTTCAAAGTTTTTACAATAAATGGAGTCTGACAGTTTTAGTTTATTTTAGCAATAATCACAAGAATTTTTTTTCTGCAAATACAATAAATGTTATCCAAGAGCAATTTGGAGCAATCAGTATTGATATTTATACCATGTGTGTTGATTGAAAAGTTCTTGGCTGTAAGAATGGAATATGAATCTATCCAGAATGTATGAATATCTTCTAACGTATGCTCGTGTGGGAGCTATAAAAGTGAGTTTATTATAATTAGTGGAAAAATAGTCTTGTTATAAACTAAAAAGAGAAAAGAAAGAGACACCGTCAGTTTGTACATTTCAGCTAACTTTTCCTATTCTGTTCTTTGATGCCCTTCTGTTTACTAGGATACACTGGTCTTCAGCAATTCAAAGGGCTTTTTTCAGTCTCAATATGATTTTTGGAGCGTGAGAGGAAGGCTTTCAAAAGGATAAAAGAATCAAATTAACAACAATGAAAAAGAAGAAAAACTTGTACCCAAAAGGCCAGTACTGCGCAAAATATTAAACTTTACATCTTCAATGTAAAGGTCAGTTTCTTTGCAGAAGAATCTATGCATTGAACAACTCTAAAAATGTCTTTTAGGTTATTCATTTTACAGAAAAAAACCCCTCAGAGGTCACTGCAGCCAAGGAATTTAAAAGTTATTTAAGAATTCTACTAGTGGCATGGCACTAACACTCTTCATGCACAGGGGCACTTCATTCATTAGATGGTTCTTCTTGTGGAGAACTGTTTTGGGGGCTAGCAGGAGTCTCAAAAACCAGATGTGACACCAGTGAGAAATCTGCATAAGTAACGTCTGTGTAGAAGGATCCTGAATAAGCTCCTGGCAGAACATGGAGAATGCAAAGACTTCTCCAGTGATGCTTCACTCAGTGAAACTCACAGGGCAAACACATCCTCTGCAGAGCAGTCAGGAGGAAGGGCAGCAAGGAAGAGGTGCTGCAGATCCATCCAAGGTCTCCCTGACTCTACAAGAAGGGCTCTCTTATCATTACTTTTGCAGGTCTGATCATTCAGATCATGTTTTATCAGCATTCACAACGAAATTCTCATCCCCCTACATGGCAAATGGACATAGTTTTGGGTCCCCACATATCAGACGAACGTATCAGCATAAGATGCTATTAAATTCAATCTTCTGAAGTCAGAGGTTTATTACTTTCCATTAAGGAAAGGAGAACAGGAAAACTCTGCTTACATCATTGCAAAAGTTTTTCTGCTTCTAGACTTAGTGACATTTTAAGACATGCAAGCTCTATTTTATTCACAAACAGTAATACTTACTTCCTTGGCAATGACAGGAAATAAAGCAATTAGATAAATCATTTTCTAAGTCAACACTGGTGTCTCAGCATAACTAAAGTTTGGCTCACCATTATATACAATTCCAAAGCATTTGGAAATCTACAGTCCCATGTGAAAATATTAATTTATATTTAAATTGCTAACTGCTTACCCATCCTAACAATATTAATATTAACAGTGTGACATGAACTCTCTGCTGAATTTGAGATGTAGGTCAGTTGTACATGGAGTTGCCAAACTATAGCTGGAAAATATTACTTCATCAAAGAATGAGCCTTGGTACAACGGTGAATAGCAGAGCCACATGTCCTAATATATGTCAGCCTGGCGCCACTATTGTATGCAGAGCTATTTGCATATATATATTTCTATCACTACCCTGGTTCAGTATCAACACCCTCTGATATGCATTTCCCAGCACATAAATGTGAGCAGCAAACTGGCGGCTCTGAGGTCGTTCTTTGCACTCACTTGCAACGTTCGTGGTTATTTGCACTTTCACACATCATCTTCACAAAAGGCTGAGCTCAGCTTATTAAATGTTTGACAGAATATTGCTGCTGTGACTGGAATCTTACACTTTGAACTTCACAGATAGCAATGGTAAGATTAAAAAGAAAATAGCTACCTTTCCAGCAAAGGGCTAGAAAATAAAATGAAGCTGTGAACTGCTTAATGCATGTTAATTCCGATTAATATTATTCCTCCTCCACAGATGTTGAGCTAGAAAATATCTGTATTCTCTCATAGCTCGGCACTTTTCTTTGTTTCCTCACTGCAGCTGCAGACTGATGGCTCTAAAAGGTGAGTTTACTTCACCATCAGGTTTAAAGTTCTATTAAGACTATGGCTGGAGATTTCATTTTCAGTTTTAACAATAGTCTAGACAGATGTGCATCTCCAACGGGGATAAGGAAAGTTCTTTGATGAGCAAGTCAGCTGGCCATGCTCACTATTGCAGCAAGATAGCCCCACGCTCTGGTGGGCTTTAAGCTCTGTAGTGGAGCCCTAGACCCTTCTTGGAAAGAAAGCCCATTTAAAGGAAACCCTGAACATACAGATGTGTACGTAAATTGAAGTGACAGGCAGAAAATAAATAGGACTGGTGTGGGTGATGTGCCTAATAAAAAAAGACTAATCAATGATTTTCTGCCTTCATTGATAATTTATTTCAAGATATAAGGTAAATTTCTGATTCCAACATTATAAGCAATGTCAGTGCAGTTCTTACTTACCTTTCACTGGACATTCAATCAAAACATTTCCTCCAAGTCTTGCCACGATTGTACCTCCAACAACTGCTGAGAAACTGCTGGCTTCCAGATTTGTCATATTTAACACAGAGGACAAGATGACAGGCACCTCTTTGAAATTAAAGGAATAGTAAGTTTTAAAAGCTTTATTTAATTCTAAACATAGATCTTGCATATAAATTCATCATGTTTGGAATAGAATTCAGTCTGCAAAGCAGCAGCCAGAAAGGACAGGTGGGACAGATACAGGCAGGCTGAGCTCACACCTGTTACAGTTTTAAAGCAACAAGATCATCTTACTGCTGCCTATTATACCAGGCAGAGTTTCATGGGTTGCCAATAAACCATTTCACATTGCAGCGGGCATGGGTGTGTTCACATGCATATATTTATACACACATATACGTATATGTGTATGTATATGTGTGCATAAAAGCCTGATTTTGTGCAATGCCACTGTTTTACCTGCACGCAACAGCAGTGACGTTTCCATATCAAAACCAGAGTCGTTAACAACCAGGCATCCATAGGTACCAAGTTCCTTTTCAGTGGGATTCCGAATTTGCACTTTTCCAGTGGTGTCCAGGATCACCCTGCACAACAACCAAGGAAACACAAGGGTTACTACCCTGGGACAAACCCAGCTCAATTCCCTTGCAAGATTTACAGATACAGCAGCACAGCTCCTTTTTAGGAGTTTGCAGTTCCAGAGCAGCACAGGCAGGCACAGCTCTGCCTCCTCTCTGGTGACAGAAGAGAAGCATCCAGGGATACACACAGGGAGGACTCAGGTCTCCTTCTCCTACAGGGCTGTGTCCTACTGGCAGCCCTTTGAAGAACAGTGCATTTGCTGCCACAAACCAGGATCCCCTGGGAACAAAAGTGTGAATAAATCAGAACACAATTAAAAGTATTGGGTTTGGCAAGAAATCAATCTCTCCAGAACAAGCTTGGTTTTCAGCAGGATTGGGGAATTCACAGATCTATAGCCTGATCTGACTTTCAAATTACTATGGTGTTGAGGTTGTTGAGGCTCTTTTTATTTTTTTAATATCATCATTGAAGCTAAAATCTTCCAACAAAACCTCACAGGTGTCTTGAATACCTTGCCTGCCCTCTGAGGGGCAAGGTATTAGAGACAGCATCACAGGCTGGGGAAGAGGCTGAAAATGACAACTTTTCTCCTCCGTTACTTTTCTCAGCACTAAGTTACATGACTTGCCATACACTCAGCACATCCCAAAAAGCCTGCAGCTGGTGTTTTTCCACACTGAGTACATTTACATAATCGATTAACAAAAAATAATACTAAAAATATTTGTGTCTTAACAAAACAAGTCACCTCATTCATGGTTTAAATATATCCTTCTTTAAAAATCCCAGAGATAAAGACCATTTACCTCCTCACACTTTCAGATGCAATGCTATTAACATCACTTTTGAGTCCACACACACGTATGTGGATCTGTGTACAAGAAACCTAACCGGGAAAAAAATGAGGAAAGAAACCTACTTTGCTAATATACGCCTTAAAGTGCAAGAAAATCAGCCTGGGCTAAAATTAGGAAGCAAACATACTCGTGAATAAACAAAACACCATCATGTCCACAAAATCAAAGTATCACTTGCTACAAATTAATGGAAAATTATGCACATTTCACAAAATAAACATAACTGGTGGGAGCTACATGGTTCCAAAAACATTTGCACTTTTTAAAATGGCTCAGTTTGGGTGTCTTTGCCTTAATTGATAGCCCTGGAGAAGTATATTTTTCTTGGCAGTGCATTTAATCAGTTAAATATGTTGAGAAATATCCAAAAGTGCCTTTATCATTTCAGAACCGGTTTTTTCATTACTCAAGAGCTAGCTATAACTCCAAGAGGCTCACACACAAAGTTAATGTTAATATTACCAGGTGAGCTTCTAATTTATCAACACTGAGGTAGAAGTATTTGCTCAGTCTTGAGCAAATATCTGATTGTAACAGCTTGCTGTACTCGTTTGTCAGCTCTCAAATATGATGTTAATGCACGTTCTTTATTATTTTGAATTTCACTGTCCTCAACAGAAATATTTTGAAGTATTGAAAAACATCCATAGAAGTTCATAATTTTCTTTTTCAACTGAAGCTATGCAGCTCCAGTAATACCTAAATAGTGTGTTGAAGGATGGTCAGGGTAGCAGTGATATCTTCCCTTCTTAAAATGAGTAAGAGCTAAGACTTCTTTTCATCTATACCATGGCAGATGTTTTTAATGTGCTCCCACTGTATTTAGTATCTGCATGAATCCAATAGACTCTCTAATTTGAGGCTAAATCTGCTCTTTTTCTGACAACCTGAAATGATTAAAGCAGATCAAAAAATTCAGCCAGGACATCCAAAACACTACACCTAATAAAAATCGTCAATCCTCCTATGTAGTATCCTGGAAATGGCCAAATAGTTGGATGTCAGTAAAGCCAAACAATGTGAGAGACACTTGAAAGAATAAAAATAAATTGCTTAACTAAAAAGATGGAAGGCCCAGTGGCCATGCTTATCTCATTTTCACAATAGTATGTTCTAATACTGCACAGCAGGGTGGATTTTTTCCGTCGATAGCGACATAATAAGCCATTCAAAAGTAAAAGAGAAGATATTTACTTACTTTGCAGAGGCTTTTAATGTCTCGCCATCTTTTGTCCAAGTATATTTCACTTCACTAATACCAGCTGTTTCACACAGTAGATTGACAGCACGAGTATTCTTGGTCAGAAAAACTGTATTTCCAATTCGTACAGTTACTGTTTTGTTGAAGGAAACTTGAGGAATTTCCTTTTGCCTCATAATAACTGGAACCTTCTGGTCAAACATTAACTTATCAACCGTTTTTGTGCTGAAACGTTCAGATTCATTTGGCGACTTGCCTGTGAGTTTTGAGGCAACTTTCTCATCCTGGGCCCCCTTCCATTTTTCAGTAGTTGGTTGTGGAGGCCTGGACAATTCAGCAACCAACTGATAGATGAGCTGGGACGCCAAGCCATCGCTGACTTCTCCAGTCTCAATGAGCTGACTCATGTTCCTCAAGAGCTCCTCGAACTGCACGGTGTCCATGCTGTAGGCGCCCTGGAGGGCTGCAGCCTCCAGGCGCTTGTTCCTGAACTCGCGAGAGCCAAAGTCTTCTGCTGAATTGCTCCCAAAGCTTTCAAGGTTCCGCAGGAACGGCTCATCATTAACTTGCCTGTCACCCAGGTAGAGCTCATTCTTCTTGCTCCACATCTGCCACATTTTGCTCATCTTGTGCCACTTGGCCCCGAGGCTGTTGGCCTCGTTGTGGTCTGGGTCGCGGACCGGGCTGGGCTGCTTTGGGAGGGCCGGGGGCTCGATGAGCCGGTTGTCAGTGCCGATGAGCTTGAGCACAAAGGTGTCGTGCACAGGGCCTGCAACGCACCGGTACACACCGATGTCCGCAGCTTCCAGACAGTGGATTTTCAGCGAGCCTGACTTGGTGATGCCAAGCCTTTTGGAGTTTTGTAAGTGCTGTCCATCTTTCTCCCAACGGATAAGGGACTTCTGGAACCTTCGCACAGGGCACTTAATTACCACAGACGTTTTTGGGAGTAAGTAGGCTCGGCTTCCTATGGTAAAATTAATGCGCTTCTCTGGCCTTGTCTGAATATAAACTCGGTGAACGCTGACAATCTGAGGTCCATGGGCAGAGAACTTTGCTGGAAGCTTGGGCTTGATCTCTGCAAGAAAACAAAGTGTTGAAAAGCATCTAGTCATTGGCAGTCATGCTTACAAAATCTGCTTTTCACAGAATGCTTGAAAGAGCTTTTCCTGACTTTGGTCAAGTCAGACTGCAACAAACAGAGCCTTTATCTGAGTCACAAAAATGCAAAAATATGAACAACATGAAACCATAACATTCCCTTGCTTCGGCCAAGAATTCTATTGCTTCTTTCCCAAATCTCTTAACAATAAAAGGATACAGGCAACATAAACCTATGTGAAGGACATAGATAGTGCACACATACATGAAAGGACATACACACATCTTATATATTACTCCATATATATGTTCCTATTATGGTTATATTTCCTACTGCTGCCTCAGAAAGGCTAGGCATGGTGGAAATGAAAAAACTGAATTAAAAAAAATGTGAACACATTATCACTTTCCCCACATTTGAGCACTGTTGAGTGCAGTATGACCTAAATAAAACAAAATCTATCCAAAATGTAAGGCTCCCCTTGACTCTTATTTAAAATGTTGGCTGGCTGTGCTGGTTGCCTGAGTCAAGCCAAACTGATACAGTGCAGGAGGTGAAAGAAACAGTCAGTGAAGACATAGTACATGCAACAGGCAAAGCCACCCTGTAATCATTGGCTGAGGGTAATTCATTCGGGTTGAAAGATGAGTTGCTGACAGTGTCGTGCCAAGAAAATAGGGAGGGAAGGGAGGAAAGAGAGAAATAAGGCATAATTTTGAGAGGCTGAATATAGTGATCAAATGAATTGACAAAAGCAGGCAATAACAGCATAAAACTTCGTGCAGGCTGGGTAGTACGAAGCTCGTCCTGCACTGAACCGCAGGCACCTGGATGCTGGGAGGTTTCTAGGGAGCTGCCTGGACGAGCAGCACCAGGGACAGGCTTTCCCAGCGGAGCTTTCCCAGGGGCGCTGCAGTGTTTCGGATGCTCTGTGCTGGCCTGGGACCAGCAGAGCTCCCCTGGCTGAGAGCACAGCGCAGGGAGGAGCAAAGCCCCACAGGAGCAAGGACACGCAGCCCCGAGCCCTGCCAGGCCCGGAGGGACCGGCCGGGAAGAGTCGGGAATCAGTGATGCCGGTGCCAGAAAACAGCCCGGTTGTGTTTGGTGACCCAGCGTTTTGGTACGCGACAGACGGGAAACTCAGCCCGCAGCTGATGAGCCTGGAAAAGGACACACAGATCACAGCACCTCTCAGCCCGTCTGACGCTGAAATCAGCACCGCTTTTCCACTTGGGAGGTACTTAAATAAAAAGACAACTACACTGATGGCACAAAAATGATACCCAAAAAGCTGCATATGCATGTGTTCCAAATATGCTGTGAAGAAATAGGTGAAAAGCTAAATGCTTCAAGCATTCAATAAGTGTGTTCACTATAGGAACTACACCCTGGAGTGCGTTCCTATGCTTATAAAACAAAATGGTTATTTTCAGTGTTTTGGGTAATAAGTTCAGACCTGTGGGGATATCATGATTTCATAATTACACAGCTTTTAAATTGGGATTCGTTATCCAGAGACAAGGTTCCCTCAACCATTTCACATGGTACAACAATTGAATTGTTTTAGGCATTCAGTTTACTAAAATTATTAAAGTAGCGTCCTGTTTTTAATAAGTTATTTGGCCCCAAATATTTATTTTCAGGGAAGTGTTCCAGTATTACATCTTCCATATCCAAAATCCGACTTACAGACACAGTAAGTGTAACTTTAAACACACAAATTAAAATACTTCAGGCTGTGGTCTGTTTACACTAGTTATTCCAACTTAGAATTAAACCCAGAGCATGCTTATAAATATGTTAACAAGTCTCATCTATTTAATTTCTTTTAAAAAGACAGACCACTAACTCTCATTAGCAGCTCAACACTAAAGGGTGTGTGTGTTTTTACTGGTGACTGGTGAGCAAGGCTGAGAGTGAACCAAAGTTCAGAGTTGTGGATGGCAGGCCATATAAACACATAAGGTCATATGAATGTATAAGGCCATGTAAGTATGTACTCTCTAGATCCTTACTGTCATTCAGTCTCGCAGCTGCTGAGGTAATGGACTGCTTGGGAGAGCAAAGCTAAATCTTAAGGAATATGTGCTGGAGCCATTGGACCTCATTATCACCTGATACAAATCCATCTGCATCTGTGACCTGTAATGGTCCTGAACAGCTTCAGCTGAGTTTCAGATCCTGGTGACCTCAGGGCTAGACTGGTGTTATTTCCTATTTCTCAGAGCCCGGAGTCAGGAATGTTTCTACTTAATAAGCACTACTAAGTCAGAAAACAGCTACAATTACAAGCCTCAGGGTAAAAGATCAAGTCTAAAATGACTCAGCATTGTCATGAGACAGTAAAAAAGTCACTGATCTGAGCCACAGAAGCATGACCTTGAGAAGGGAGATTTAGAAACTGCTCTCCAAGGCAAGAACCCCCACCAGCACTCACACCACGCTGCTCCTCACCCATTCACATCACTCCTTGTCCTACAGCCACAATCTGTTCCTACCTGCTACTCAGACCCCCTTCAAGGCAGCCTCAACCCGCAGCTGCAGGAGGAGGAGATGCCTCCTGGATGTTCCTGGGAATCCAAAGCCTGCTGCTGTCCCGGCCCTGGCTCCTTCTGCATGACCCAAACAGGAACTACAGGTATGGAGCAGCCTCACACCTCCCCTTGCCCTCCTGCTGCACTGCGACAGAATCACCAGGCAGATCTGAGCTGCAAAGGCTTCCTGGCTCCAAAGGGTCGTGGAAACGGAGGGAGAGGACAGTGATGCTCTCTATGACTTCGATCTGCACCCATTCTGGCCAATGGTGTTCCCTCTGCAGCCCCGCATGCTGCTCTCTAGGCACTGTGCTGGAAGCTGACACAGTAACATTAATATCAGTCTGAGCTAAGCAATTTGCAAACCAGCTCCACTGCCATTCAACTATCCACAATTAATTAAATTCAGATAGATATGCAGCTCAAAATATTTTATTAAACCTTATGCCAAGGACATTCCTGCAAGTCCACAGGGCTTTTTTTAAGTGGAGTTTTGAACCTCAGGATTTTGGCATGTTAATCTGAAATGCAGGCCAGGAAAAGAAGTTTCATATTATGTATGAATCAGTAATTATTCTATTTCTTATTTTGTTTTGTGAATAATTTCTAAAGCAAAGCTTCAAAATGTATAAAGTAGCTATTTCTTCAACACACTATGAGTTGGGTCAAAACATGGCTATGTCTGACCTGTGATCAAAACCAGGCCACTGATAAAGGCTTTTTGTTCCCCAGCTCAAAAGTAAAAGCTCTTTTTTCCCCGTCTTCTCAGCACCCTACTCCCCAAACCAATACTCTCCTTTACAAAGGAAGGGGAGCACAGGTTCAGGCAAAAGGGACCTGCATTAGATCTGCCTATTCTAAATTAGCCTATGTAGTTGAACAAACTCTGTATCAGAGAGGTTTTTCCACAGCTGTTAAACTCACCATTAGTGCAACGATCATCAGTATCATAACCCAACTGTGCCCAAATTGTACAATTTCCATAGAGAATCCTTCTGAAAAGATTCATATATGGACAATAATAAAATATCAGGTTTTTTTAAAGAATGTCTGTACTGTCACCACTCCCTGTAGAGCTAATGAGGCCAGGACTCCTAATTTTTACATGTAAAGATAGAAGTTATACCTAAAATTATCACTGGTACAGAGTTTCAGGTTTTGAATTCCACCATGTTAAGCAAAATGTCCATTTTAATACAAATGTACAGTGAAAATGCAGCAGAACTGGATTCTTATCTTTTCTAATGTCCTTTGTAATTTATGTTAAATTTATGAATGTTTCCTTTTTTTTCCAGTTGGAATCGTGTAAATGATAAAGAAAAAATCAGATTAAATTGTGCATAAGAGTAAGGGTGAGAGGTATGTACCATAATATATATTCCAAAATTACTTCTTGAGATCATAACCTTTGTTTCTGAGTGACAGAAATAAAAATAAAACCAATCCTGTATTACTGGTATAGTAATTATGACACTCAGTTTGTGCCAAGTTATGTTGTGACAGGATAGGTAGATGAGTGAATTAATGTACCTACAGATTTCTCTTTATAAATAGATCATTCCAAATCAGCAAGGAACCAGATAAAGTCACATACTTACTGTTGCAGGCACTCATCTGACAAGACCTTACAAGCAGTGAAGGAGACAGACCACTACACATCGATCCATTTAATGTGACATATTGGCCCTTTGCTGTTAGGTTTTGGCAGGCAAGTTTCCTTCTCTGGATTCCAACGCCGCAGCTTACTGAGCACTGTGAAAGGAGGGATGCAGTCAAGCTAAACTTGGTGCTCCACACATGCTAATTTTAAACTAGTTTGTTTTGTAGTAGGTTTTAATTTTTTATTATTTTATTATTTTTATTCACACTAATTATTTTATTTTATTTATTATTTTTTAGTTCTTTAGGTTTTTTTATTATTTTTTAGTTTAGAGAGAGTACACACACTCTACTTCATAGGAATCCTTGTTCTATCTAGTTGTTAGACTCTGATATTATTGAACTCTCTCCACTTTTCCAGGCAACAAGAATATAAGACAGTTTTCCCAGTAAGCAAGGCATGAATTAAAATAACATGACAGTATTTATGCCCAGCCATAGGCAAAACAGAGCAACGAACTCTAGTACCTGACAGAAACAATTCAGCAGGTTCTAAACAGTCTCTGACAAGTCTCTCAACCCTCTCTCTTAAGTAGTATTGCATGAAACTGTAATTGTAGCTTCTAAATTCAATTTTCTAAATCATTTTGAATGGGGAGTGGTAGCAAGCTTGCATCAGACAGGAAAGGAGGAAGATGTATTCCAGAATAATGCAAAGATTTGCTTTTTGGAAGCTGTACCAGGAAATTATTGATAGCTAAACGTGTCTGGTAGAAAGCACGCGATGTCCTTCAGTCCTGAAGCACAGCCCAGGAAGGGGGCTGTGATCAGCCTGGCTGCAGGCAGGGATGCACTGTTTAGTTCAGAACAGGCCTTGTGACAGCTTCAAACAGCTCATTGACCCAGGCAGAAATCTTTAGAGCTTTTGTTGCAACAGAGGGTTTTGGTTCACCACTACTGAGGTCTGCGCACCTTGGACCATTCTCCAAAGACCAGCTGAGGAGGACAATCAACTTCTGCACAGGCTTTACTCGTTGGCAGTTTGGGCTCCCGGCAGGTGTCATCGGGGTGTTTCAGGAAACTTCCATCCGTCAGCAGCTGCTTACAGGACACTCTGCGGGTCTGAATCCCTCCTCCACAGGTGCGTGAACACTGAGGAGGAGCAGAATTAAATACAGCACGGACACCTGCATGGACATCTGTGCTCTCGAAAAAGGACATCTATGTTCAATGAAAAATCAAGCAGCATGGAAAATTCATCTGTTAAAATATTTAATATGTTAGAGATGAGGACAACTGGAGTTCAAGCATCAAACATACCACCTGAATGCACAGAAGTAGTAAAAATCTTAGAGAAAAACATGCATCTCATGCATATATCTGTGTCCCTCACCAGTTAATAAATCAAAAAAAAAAACCAAAAAGAAAAGAAGGGAAGTTTGTTCAGAGAGCATAGAGAAAGAGATGATGTATGGAGTAACAGGTATCCAGCCTTCTGAAATCCTAACAAGGACTTCCACCTCATCCTGTGACTCCCCATCAGCACAGGAGCCTGAAGCAGGGTGTTTGGGTTAGTTTGTCCAAATGATGGAAGCTGAAACACACGCGGAAGGTCGGGAGCTGCCTTCTGTGCTGGAGAGTTTCAAGTCCCTGGCCAGAGGAACACATTTAACCTTTCTGTGATGCAGCCATACCTGTTGCCATTCCTCAGCGTGCCAGGCAGGGGGACAATCGATCTGGTTACAGGCTCGCAGGGAATGAGGCTTTGGGTCTTTGCACTGGTGGGCAGCAGGAGCAGGCTCCCCGGGCTGCTGGCAGGACACGTCCCTGCTCTGGATCCCCACCCCGCAGGGTGCCGAGCAGCGGCTCCAGGGGCCGCTCTGCCACCTGTCCCAAAAACAGCCAAAACTCACCTTTAGTGACCCACCCCAGCCTGGGGAAGGAACAGTCTTATCCAAAGAGAGCCCAGCAAAAAGCACAGCTGCAGGCATGGGTACTGATCAATGGCTAAAGCACCCCTCTGGTTTGGCTGGAGCACAAGAGTATCAATTGGATTTATAAACTTGTAGGTAACAAGTAAATGCAGAATGTTTTAACAATAAAGTAATACACAGTCATTTTCAGACAAATTTTACTCCAGTGTTTACCTTTAGAGTGGTTCTCTTAAAAGCAGCCTCTTGGCAACCTGCTGATGTTTACTTTGATAAATGTAAACATGTAAATAGACCTTTCTTATATTTACAAACTTTCTTTTTAATGTGTATGTGTTTTCTATAAAACATCCTGTTCCTGTTAATTTCTTCCCTACATTTTGCAAGAGCAGGTTTCTGCAAACACATAGAAACAATTTGCAAAGGATCTGTGATGTCAGAGATCACAAATGGGTAAAAAGGTCAGCACACATCAAAATTGCACATATAGCCCTTTCAAGTGATCAAACGACCTAGAGATCTTCTTGGATTTAGAGTGTTTTGTTTTTTCCTCAGAATCTCGAAATAAGCATAAGAATTACGGGGGGCTACTTAGGAAGCATTAAATAAAGGTGCCTTTAAATCATAATTTCTTTCTTTTTTTTCATTTAGTAAAGATAAAAAGTAAATATCCTCAACTTTTTTTTGTGAAATATCCTCAAAATTTTCCTTCTACCACTTGGAGAGTTAAGGCTCTTTTTCCAACTCTGGCAGATATTTAGCATGGAAGAGATTTATTTCAGAAAGTGTCCCCTATTTCATCAGTGAGATATGAGGAGTGGAAAAGGAGTGAACAAGACCAAAAAAACACCCTAATCCCAAAACCTTGTTGAAAACAGAAGTGGTGAAATTCCATCCCAAAAGCATGACCACAGCCCTGCAATCTGAACCCTTTCTGAGAAAGCCAATGTTTATTTAAGCCCCATTAACCCTTCCTCTGCCACCACACGACTCCAGAGTACCTCGGGGGGCAGAGCTTCGTGTTGCAGGTCCGAGTCATCGGGGGTGGCCTCTTGGAATTGTCACACAGGGTTTCATTGACACCTTGTTTCGTGTCTACGTGCAGACACATGGCAATGGCTTCCTGTGTGCCTGCATTGGAAAGGAAAACACCCATGGAAACAGTGAAGATGGAACAGATTTCTGAAACACTTGCTCTTGATTCATACTCAGCAAAAAAGCACTGAATTAGACAGCAGGCTTAAAAGTAACATCTCAAGCAAAAAGGAATGCAGAGACAGTTTACATATTTAATACTCAGAAGATAGTTGTGAATTATATCTTAACTTTACTTCTGTGATATTTAGAAGTCTTGATTTGTCATTCTATGGCTTGGAAAACCAATAAAAAACCAGGTTTTTCTGTCAAGCTACTACCAGAGGCTGCATCTACTGGTTCTGTAATGATCCTAAATCAACTACTACCTCCATTGCCAAAATTGAGGTTAAAGTGATTCCTTCTCACTTACCTTACCTTTAATAAAGAGCTAAATATCTGCAAAAATTGTTATAAAAATGCAGAAAACTTGCAAAGCTATAGTCAGGAGAAATGTTCTATGTTTAGTCAGCCATTCTCAGTGGCCAAGAGATGCAATGGTTTTGCTGAAGGCAGCAAATCTGACCCAGCCTAGAGCTTTCCTCACTCGTTACCATTCTTGGCACCTTCTGATCTGCAGCTCTTGCTACCTGGATCTTATTACTAAAGCCTGGAAGATTAGTAATGCTCAAATTTCTATGAGCAGAATGAAACGTAATATTAGTTTCCTTTAGAACAAGACAGCTTAGTGAATACACATTCAGTGAACTACTTCTATTTTAAACTTCTGCAATTATCCAATTTTATATATCATATATTTCAGTATGAAAGCCTTGCTCAATTTCAAAGCTCACTCACATGCACATAAAATACAAGATGGTTGTGAAATGTCTGGGGGATTCTGTGTATCTGGGATGTTCTATACAAGCAATGCTAATCGTCCGAATCCTAGAGAACTAAAGAGCTGAAATCATAAAATACCTTTATTGTTTCCAGTTAAAAATGGCTCTTGAAGAGTTACAGTTACACAGAATTTAAATTCCTTTCCTTCATATCTTTTACTCATCTTCAGTGACTTTGTAAGGACCCTGCTGACCACCAGCCAGTGGGCTGGAATACCCAACACAGTGGGCTGGAATACCCGACACAGAAAGTTCCACCCCCAGGCCAATATTTCTTTCCTGTACACAATCATTTTTTTCAGAAACCAAAGATGTTCCCTCCATCTATAAACAATTTTGACCCAGTCCAGTTTATCAGCCAGCCCAGGCCACAGCCCCACTCGAGCCAGTCCAACTACTTCAGACACCTCAGCAGGCATAAAGCAGCAGCGATTTTCAGAGTAACACAGATTCTGATTTCTTTCAGGCTCTCTGGTACACCTCGAGATCCCCTCTGGGACTCATTTGCAGTTCAGAAAGGCCTTGTTATATAAATGTTTTGACTACATCTACAAAGTGATGAATTTTAATAGAACAAAAGACCTGACCTTAAATATGATTGACAACCTATTCAGTTCTCTTGTATTTAAGTATTGATAATTCTGTTAACATACAACACACAACATGGGAAAACTATTTTACTACTCAGGCTGAGAGTAAATATTTAACAACAAATAACAAGACTGTAATACAGACATGAAAACGCCCAAAGATGACAAAACAATAAACATAATTTTCATTATAGAAGTAGAGGAATCACAAGCCCTCCTTCCAGTCAATCCTGAAGTGGTTCCCTTTTCCCTTATATAGGAAATGCAGATTTGACTGTCTGCAGGACAGAATGAAGCATTTAGAGTTGGGTTCTGACAGAAACAGACAAGTAATCAAGTCCATGCCAAGCATCCATATAATCTATATTTTAGGTCATAATCTACCCTATGCTGCCAAGCTTTACCTTCACTGACCTCCCTGTGTTGTGAGAAAACCATGCTCCAAGGTGATTCTTCTGCTCTGGAACAGGTTGCAATACAAAGACTCATCTTAATATCTCACACAAAGGAGGGGAATGAAATGAAATTCCCCTCAGACCATCTAAATTGGCAATAATGTCATGAGAACATTTTATCTTGTTGTTATATAAGCTGAATTGGCCAGCCAAATGAACAAAAGGCATATCATACCAGGTGATGGGGTGTGACTACAAATTGCCACCTGGAGTTCATTAAGCGATTCCTGCCTTGCAGCAGGACTTGTGGAGCTTTAATCACATTAAGAGAAGAAAATGTTGATATGTGGTGTGTTTTTCATTTGACTGAAGTACAGAGCACAAACTGCATTAGCAATTCTTCCCCACAGGGGCCCCAGTGAAAGAAAGCTTGCACCCTGTTTTCATGCTGTAAGTACAAAATGGTTACTAAAGAGTTGTTAAAAACCTACCATGAAGTTCTTTCCTGTTCCTTCATTCTCAGTTCAAGAACTCCATTCAATAACTAACTGCTCTTAACTGATGTTAAATTTGCTTGAACTTAAATGCCAAAATGTCTTCACAATCAATCAGATTTTTCACCCCAAATTATAATTTTCCATTAGCTGGGAACTTCAATCGCTGATAAACTTATTCTATGTTGATTGGAAAATGGAAAAATCTATTATTCAAACAAGCAAAGTTTTATATGTATGACTTTCTTGGCTTATAATATAAACATAGTAGATAATTTAACTAAAACATTATGTATGCAGCAGGGAGCATTAAGTATTTTTACAGTAATCTGATGCACTATTGTAGTAATTACCCTACTATTCAGTGAAATAGAATATTTTCTATTTTAACCCAGCATTCAAACCACATACATTTACATTCTTTTTCAATCTCTTCTGTGCGATGAAATATACAGTGCTTGAAGCTGTGTTAAAAGATGAAAATGCTCAAATTGAGCCCAGAATTTCTGTTCCTACATTTTTAAAGTACAAAGAAAATGGGGATGGAAAGCTGCTGTGCCAACGTTGAGAAAGTGGATCTGTTCTCTATACCTGGAAGAGGAAGGACATTTATTTACATCAGATAGTCTCAGTTTGGTGGCTTCATAAAAATATGTACTATAAGCTGAAAATAACTCACAGAAAATGCCAAATTCTACATATCCTTGAGCCTCTCTGTGCATCTATTTTATACTTCTGTAAGAGAGTGAACAACATCTGCAGCTAATGAAACAAATTATATAAGTGACCACTTATCAAGGTGACTCCAACACAAGCGGAGAGCAAATTCTCACAGCTTTATATGTGAGTCTCTGAACGGTCATTGTTTTTCTTAGAGCACTTGAAACTGGCTAGAATCCTATTCTAAGAATCTCAGGTTTCTCATAAATAAAATGGTAAACTTTTTGCCCTTATGGTCCAGACAAAAACCTGAAAACACGACTTGATTGCACTCTGAAGTTACCAAAGCCACAGGGGCTACAGAGGAAAAAACAGGAAGTGCATATGTTATTTATTGCTTAATCTTATTATTTTTAGGACAATGAAATGACTTTAGGTGGCCCAAATAATAATTTTTGAAGCATATGGAGTAATAATAACATGTAACCAGTAAAATATAAGTCTTGCAACAAAAGGTATATTTAAACAAAAAAATCTACAGTGATTTTTTTAAATGGAAAACATCCCTTTAAAATATTGTTGAGCAGTTAAATGATTGACAAGACTAAAGAAATGCTATAGATTACAATGAAAACACTTCTCTTCAGGCATGTTCTTTATTCTCATAATGATTATTAATTCCCTAGTGATGATATTATGTAAATTAAACTTACATCTGGGACTCTCATATCACGGCCAAAGTTCTTCAGATTTAAAACAAAAACATAAACAAAGAAACCCAAAAAAACATTCAGGGAAAATGAAGGCAAATTCTGAGATCCCCAAGCACAGAGCTGGCTTAATTTCAGTTTGGGATTTCTTTAGGCACTGAATAAAAAACCAGATCTTTAGATTTCAGACTGGTTACAGAGCTTCCTATGGGTATTAAAGGTGATGTCTGCCTATGACTAATAGGCCTCGACAACTTTTATTTACACTCATGGAAAGACTGATGAAGGAAGCATTAATTATGCTAAGAGGCATAAAACAACTCAGCTGCTCTCAAAACCTCAACTTGTTTGGCTCTTCACATGCTGTGTGAGAAGGCACAGAGGTTTGGTGCGCACAAGTGACCCAAGACTGGTGTGACCGTTGCTCTAGAACTGGAAAGATGATGTTTGATAACACCTTACAAATCACTCTCTATAAGCCTAATACCCCAAAACCCCAATATTTTCATCTGCATTTTTTCATCCGCTTTGCAGAGGGACCAGAGGAGACTGAATTACAGGTCTAGTCTGTGTGAGGATTAAAAAAAGGTGCAAGTGACAAGCTCTGAAAGAGAGATTCGGACTTTGCTCAAATAGTGGCTATAAAAGCTTCCAGCCTACTTAGACCTTGCAGAATTTTCCTTCATTCAGAAAGAGTTAAGCACTAAGAAATGGGGGTAGGGAGTTTTGAGGATACCGAAATCCACAGGAATTCATTTTAACAGCCACTGCTAGATGCATGCATACTAGAGAAAAAGTACCTAATATAATTTACATTACACTGGGTTATTCCAAACTCAGACAACATTTATTTCTTATAATGAAAGAGTTCATCTAATTGAAATGAGATTTGAACATAAAACTTAGCAGAAATGGATCAGCTCCTTTGAACTACACAATGGAAAAATAGTAGACAGTGAGATCATTAGTTAGTACATTGCAGTGAGCTGGAAACAGAAGAGATGTCTGGTTCCCTTAAAACTATTTATCGGCAGGTAATTTTTGGTCTGTTTGAAAGCCTTTGCCAAGGCAGCCAGAAGACCAGAGCTGATAGAAAGAAAAAATCACCTAAACTAGCACAGCAACATGGGGGCTTCTGAAGCTGCTCATTGATAAAATATCCTGACAACTTCCCACATTTCCCAGGAGCATCATGTAAGGAAAAAGTCTAGACACAAGTACCAGTGATACCACAGAAGTCTTAAAAACACAAACACATATTGTCTTTCGAACTTCTTCAAGTGAGTCATTTCTACTGCATAGCAAACAAATTGTTAGATTACTGTGAACACCTATAGGACAATTCTGGGTCAGGGAACCTCACAAATTCATGAAAGGGTCAGAAGTCAACAACAGAATTCATACTCAGCTCCCTCAGGAACAAAATTGAGCTGAACATGAGATTCTGCTCATCAGTCATTTTGAAGTTCCTTCCAATGAAACTGCTGTGCTCAGTGCAGGCTCCTTAAATTACCATCAGTCTGCACACCAAGTGCAAGTTTTTAAAGGGATGCTTTGCAAGGACAAACTCACCCTTGAAGATGCAAATATGCACATGTGCAATAGCAGGCAAAGACTAGAGATTATTTTAGCCTATATATCTGATAATATCCTCAAATTCAAAAACCTTGCAGTTTTAGAACACCTCTGGCAAAGACATTGGCTAAAAAGCAGTGAAGTTGATTTAAGATGGCAAGAAAATGATTGTGTGTTACAAAAAATCAGTTGAGATACCAGAACTACAGATTTGGAATTAATGAATGGTTTGCTTCTGCTTTACAGTACAATTTCCTTGTTTCTAAAAACATTTCTCTAACTAAAATATGAAACAGAGACACTCAGCCACAGTAGCTGTCACTACCATCTCACGCTTCTACAAACATACCTGGACTACAGTCTCTCCTCCCTAGCCGGTCATGATGCCCACTGCAGATAGTGCAGGGAATGGGATGTTCCAGCTTTGGTTATCACAGGTGCTGTTATTCCTACGGATCAACCCCCTCAGCAAGCAGCAGTGGTAAATGATAAAGGAGGCACTACCAGTCACTTACCATCCTGCTGATCCCATTCTGGGCCATCCCTCCCAGCTCCTTTCTGCCTTCCAGCTTTGAGTTGGTGAACAGCACAAAGAAGGCTGCTGTCTGTGAGCTCTATCTCGCTCCCCACTTCCAATTGTTTCTGTTTTCCTTTTTTTTTTTTCTACATTTTTATTTCTTCTGTGGGTACAACTGTCTTCACTTCCCACTGATGTCAGCAGTCCTGTCATATATAGGTGTGTTCACAATTCCACTGCCTCCACTTAACACTTCATAACTCACTCGTGTTCGGTCCCAAAGTACAGTAAGTAGTAGCAACACCAGCAGCCTTGTCTGGTAACATGTACTTACTACGACAGGAGATTCGATTACATCCAAGAAGGAATGTGCCTAACTACTTGCAGACAGATGTATGGCACAGAGCTCCTCTGCAGTGATACAGTGCGCCGAGACCCAAACCAGCTCCCGTTTGATCTTCATGCTGGCCAGGCTGGAAGCGAGTCTCACTAATTACAACTCTGGGTTCCTACTGTTCCACAGAAAATGGCAGCATTTTGGAAGAAAAGGAATAAACATGGGAATTTTTTACTCTGACACCATACACTTTTGGTTCCTAGGAAAAGGTAGATCATCTAAACATTTCCACCACTGATGCATCAAACATACTGGTACCACAGACGGCCTGGCAGCTGACACTCCTGCAGCAGTAGGACTAAAGCAAGTTGCTGTGTTGACTTCCTGCACCTTACTTAACCCAGTAAGTGTTTGCTGAAGGAAAGAAAGTAGTTTGAAATACTCTATTGATAACCAAAAAATATATTAAAGCTTGTAGCTGCAGGTTTTCCTACAGATCAACAGAGTTACTTTAGGGTAACACTAACAGGAGATGCAACAATATCAAACAATGCTAAATTCTTACAATTCAGGATAAACGAAGAAAAAATAAAAGGTACCTCCAAGACATGTGGCTGAACATGGAGTGAACCCGATATATTCCCAGTCATAAATCACACTGCCATCTTCAGCACGAGGCAGTTCTGGTGTGTAGGGGACAGGATCACTGTCACAGGACGCCTGGTGACAGACTCGTTCTGTCGGTGGCTTCACATCTTCGCATTCCTCCTCAGGCAGCTCCACCTCAGTCTGGGTAAAGGCGAGGAGAATCCTGCACTTCACATCTCGCACCTGGATGCCACTGCCACATGTGGCACTGCACGGAGACCAGGGCTCAGGAATAAACCTGCAGATCATCACAGCACTGTCATTTATTCCATGTAATTGCGTTTGTGTGTGCATGGCTGAAACACAGCCAACACACATAAATGTGTGTTTATACACAGAGCGGACAATGCATAATACTGATGCTTAAACAGAATGAATAATCAAGTATCTTAAAGTCTCTGACTTGGCTCTCACATCCCAGACCATCTACCAAAATTCACACAAGAAGACGTAGGAAAAGAGGAGAAAGAATCATGAGGACCAGGGAAAGCTGTATCCTAAAACACCTAATTGTTTTCCCAGTCTCCTCCAGTGGGGAAAAAAGGAGAAACTCCAGGAAGATGTACCTATACAATATAAAATAGCTCCCCAGGTACACAGACTTGGGCATATGCCAAAAGTATATTTGCAATCTGCTTAAATCTGAGAGCTCCTCACTTTATGTCATACTAATAATCAGCAACCAGAGAGAAGAGAAGCCCTTTTCAAACGGAGGAATATCCAGTGCACACCACTGCAGGCTGCTCTTCAGATTCAATTGTGCAAGCAGCTTCTCATCTTCAATAAAGAGCCTACATTCTAACCAGCCTACAGTCCATCATTTTTATTAGAAAGCCTTTGTGCTCCTGATGAACTACAGTTAAATCTTGTTTTACAGGTCATGAATTTGTTACAATATTCTCTGGCTTTGATGGTGACATTAATATCTGATAGTAATTTGCAAAATGACACTAGAGCCAAGGGTTTAAATTTCATCAGTAAAGTCATCCTGGGTGGCTCTGGGGTGTACTTCGTAAGAAATCAAATACCGAATTTCCTAGAACTTTTTTTCCCCATGAAAAGGCAGCAGTTGCTCTTTATTATGTGTCCAAATGTAGCTGATGATCAAAACACCAGCAGGAGATACAGGAGGATAATTTGACCAATGTTAAAAATGTATTTGGAAAGAAAGATACAAATTAGGATTCAAAGATTTGGCTCTTATTTTGGATAAAGAATTATCCTTCCCTTACTGCAGGAAAGCTGCCCTTACAAACATAAGAACAGTTGTGTAAGACAAAAAACAGTATTTACACTCTGCGTACACAGTAAGCACAGAAAAATGTCAACAGTGTGGTTTGATTCTGTGCAGTTTATCATCTTGCCAATAATTTCTTGCCAGTATACACAGAGGAAGAATCAAATAGAAGGAAGGAGAACAGATGGCTGGATAACCTGTAAGGATACTCCAAGTCAGTCCCTGGGATAGTCACCCAGGCTCTGACTGGGACAGACCCCAAAAGAGACTTTTTCCTGTGGAAAAGGCTATTCTCATTTCCAACAGAGGTCAAAAGACTAACGGGTTATTCTTCAAGGAGATGTTAATGAAATAGCTTTACAACTCTGCTACAAAGATAAATATATCTAAGCCCATCAAAATTTTCTTGAACTGTCTCCATTTTTGTTAGAGCCCGCAGGCCCTCACCAGACTTCAGGAAGAGGCACACTACCCCAGCTCCTCTCGACACTGAGAACTCCCAGTGCTCATCCCTTCACAAGTCTGAGCACCTTCCAACATGGCCAGATTGACTTTTATTGGAAGGATACTATCAAAACAGTGGATGGCTGTGTCCTACAGTGATCAAATCTGAACAAATGTCAGGTTAGGAACAACCTAACAGCCCACGGAGTCTGATGGCACAGCTGGTGGGGGGTCAATGTCCAGATGTTTTTGATACAAATTCTAATGACTTCTGTGGGAAAAGCTGCAAAGCAAGGCTTTCTCTTACCCCAACAGACAGAATCAGCTTAATCCTGGAACATCAGGTCTCACAGTCTTTTCAAAGACAGCCAGGCAAACTACCTAGGGTGGCAAAATCACCCTCATCCAATGACAAACTTAAGCATGAGCCTAACTTAAGCATATTAGCTGTACTTTGAAGTCAACAGGATGACAATGTGTTCAGAGGGAAACTCATGCTTAAGTGCTTTATTGGATCAAGGCCAGTGTCCATAGGCTTAACAGAATGATTACTTTCTTCTACTTCTGTGTAAAAAAAAAAATTAGGCCCATTTGTACTTATGTACCTCGCTGGAAAAATAAAATTGATGGACATTTATAGCTGAAAATAGTTGGTTGGTCTTCTAACCATACCTAAGTTTATAGTCTGAAAGTAGTAACTTCTTTTGGTAAAAGCATGACTGCAGAATACTAGAAATTGGTGTTAGTTTTGTGTACTGTTAGTTGAGTGCATTTAAACATTCCAAAAATAATGTATTCCAAAAACATTCTTTTGAAAACCTGTATGAATTAAAGGAAATTTTGAACCACAGCAATCATTTCACTCAGCAAACAACTGATTTATAAAGAAACTCAGAAAATTCTAAGCAGTTTTTTCCTTGACTTCTAGCAAGCCTAGATTAGAATTGAGGTTTTTGCGTTGAATATTAGTGTCCGGTATTTTTCAAGTAAAGTGCAAGATAAAAAAACAAACGCACAAAATACTTTTTTTTTGTACTTTGGCATTTGCTAAACTAGTCACGTGACTCTTTATCTACTGAATCCTAAACTATAAAACTTCTCCAAGGATGATCATGTTCAAGTCACACTAAGTACAACAGATTACAAACAAAACTGCTAATATGAAAGCAGAGCAAGGAACTGATAGAACATAGAGAGCCGATTTTTATCTAAATTTTGAGTTCAGGCAGATGGGGGTTTCTTTTATTTTCACTTTATCTTGAACATGCAAAACCAAAGCCTGTGACAGGTCATGAAAGCAAACTCCATCAGCCTCAGATGTGAGGTACTCAGGCATTCACAGCATACACATGGTAATGCTTTGGACACAATGCTTCCCTGAAGTAAACTCAGTCTGCCTTCAGTGGGCACACACTCAGAGTCATCTCAGGTCAGGATTAAGGAGCATCAAAGTATTTGTAGTACAATGCATTGTAGATCATCAGCAATTTATAATGGACAGGCAAATTAAAATTTTCTGAGATCTTTAAGCTCGTAGATGAGACTCCTTATTAAAAAAAAAAGAAAAATGCAAATTTGAGCAGGTACAACTTTTTATAATCCGCTTTTTTACCCAGACCATCTTCCCAATGCTACATTGAACTAAATTGCTCCTATACTCATCTGAGCAGGTATAAATAATGAAGACACTACAGATGCAGGAGAGGGCATGTCCATGCTGTGTTATCAGCCTAGCACTAATGGAAATGTGCATTCACCTGGCACATGCTGTA
This sequence comes from Donacobius atricapilla, assembly GCA_013397315.1. Lineage (NCBI taxonomy): Eukaryota > Metazoa > Chordata > Aves > Passeriformes > Mimidae > Donacobius > Donacobius atricapilla. Next base: position 799,725 of record WBMY01006632.1, read on the forward strand.
AAAGCAAGTGTAGGATGACCTGGGAAATGAAGCAGTGACCTAGACTAGTGATGATAAAACTGGGACAGAGCAGTCCAACTCAACCATATCAAATCTGAACTGAAAACTGAACTCAGCGCAGCCCTCTGCAGCTTACTAAAGACTTGGAAAACATGGTGTCTCCTAATTTTTTTTATTTTCCTCATGACCACAGTTCTTGCTTTATGTTTAGACAGGAAATGCCTAAATAATGAAAATAAAAGGCTGCTCTAGCAATATTTCCAGTCCAGTCCGAATACACAAAGGGTCCTGGATAAAAGGCTAAAGAATCTAAAATATTGGCTGTTACTGAGCAGAGCTTCCATGATGTTGGCACCCCACCTCTCCCTGCAGCACCACCCTTGCCTTGTCTGAACAGAGTCACACTGCTGGTTTTATCAGCCTCAAGGGTAATGTGTTGGACAAAATCACCAGCCCATTTTCAGAGAAGGAGCTGTGAGAAATGGGTAATTCTCCATCACCAAAGGCACAGTGGGGACATGTCTGTGAAAATTACTGCAATGCAATAAGTGGGAACCTTTATGAGAAACACTGCATTTCACATCACTTTTTTAGCTCATATTGCCAAAAAAATATATGTGTTTGAAAGCATTTTAGTTTTTCCCTAAGCAATGACAGAGAAAGGCAGCTGAGGTATCTATTTCTTCAACTTACGAGTAATAAAAAGGATGCAAAAACTTGCTGGAGCTTCTCTGCGAATCCCACTGTAACTAAGAAGGCTCGAGGGAAGAACATTTAAAATAATGATTGGTATCAACTGTCATCACATTCCACAACTAAAAACTAAAAAGGTCAGACCTACATTTTTCTTGGCCTCACTTTAAGGACAGTCATTTTTTATTTTGCTAATAATAAAAAAAAGAAGCTTTTGAACATTCCCCCTCTATGTAAATTCAGGACACCAGCCGTGGTAGACCACAGAGGCAGAAGTATTTATCTTCCACAAGCTACTTTTGGCATATCCATCACTTGTGGGCCCTAAAACACAGCTGCATTTATTCTCTTATTCATTATCAACTAAAATATCACACAAAAGCATAGAGAGAAAGTTGTCATAAAATGATGGACCAGAAGTTGAGACTTCATATTGTGGTTTAAATTTGGATGACAACAGAATAACTAAAATTAAAAGTGATAGCATTTTACCAAGGAAATAATAATTCTCCTGCTCGGCAGAGGTGGGCTATGAGTTATCACTGTGCCACGTCTAAATTGCAGAAAACAAAGTTAAACAGATCTGAAACACAGGGAAATCTTGTTATAATTTATTCTGAGAGAAGTAACAATTTATTGTCACAGTTGGTTTTTTTTTTTTTAATCTTAATTCCTGACCCAAAAATCTGACTCTAGCTGGAAAGGACCAGAGTAGTTTGGGCATGAGGTTTAAAGCACTGATGGAGAAATTCTCTGTTTGCAAACCATTACTGCCCACATGACCAACAGACAATCCGCAAAAAGGAATGAAGTCAGGCATCAGTTATTTCTCATTTCTCCTCACCTGCCACCTTCCTTGGAAGACTAAACAGGGAGCAGTTGGCAGCAGGAGACAGTAAAGTGAGACTAATGGGGAATCTGGCTACAGCTCCAGAGCTGGGTCCCAGGAGAGCCCAGAGTGCCCAGACTGGGGAGGCACAGCCCCTCAGAGCCCCTCAGCACGGAGCGGGAGGTGAGAAGAGTCATCAGCAAGAGGTGGCTGGAGAAACCTTTCAGACTTGGGTGAAGATGCTTCTGGAAATTGAGAAGGAAAGTCTAAGGACAGGATGAGGCTCACGAATGAAAGATGAAAAACATCTAAGTCTCCAGAGTGAGTGGAGAAGAAAAAGGCTACAGTGGAATATATGGGTCACAGGAAGGATGAATAACTGCTGTCGATGTCAGGACAAGGCACAAGGCAGCCCATGACAGTTTCTGGCTCAGGTCAGTGTAGCAGACCCGACATACCCTCTGAACCAGCAATGCTGTGTCCTCCCTGATTGTTGTCAGACTGATGCTGAAGGATCCTAAAAATCCAGAAACTGCATTAGCTCATGGTTTCCACAGCAGGATTTTGTGATGCTGGAGATAACTTTCTTTATAGCTTCATGCTGAATCCTCTCTAGAAGTGACCTCATATACCTTCATTCTGCTATCCTGACACTTAAAAAGCACATTTGATTGCATCATCCTCCTTTGACAATCACACTTTATTTTTATATCTTTGCTACTACCCTGCCTGAATTCAGAGCCACTGATGTGGAGAGTGAAATAACCACTCACAGTAGGTTGACACTTGACTTGAGAGGCTAGAGCAGTGAAAAGTTTAAACTACACTCACCATAACTATATAAACACCTGTTTGGCAAGAGGTTTCTTATGTGAGTCATTGCAGGTGTAAAGATTTTATTACTCATGGTCACACCTGTTGCCGCATGTGTGCCAAAAATCAGGAATAGCTTGATGGAAGAAAAATAAGCATAAGGTACACTGCACTATCAGAGCAATATAAATCCAAACTTCATTAAGCTCATCTAAATTATTTCAAACTGACATTACTACAAAAGAGTGCAGAATTTGGCAAAGCACAATAAAATACTCAAAATCTCACCATATACAAAGGGTACTACCTTGTAGAAATTTAAATGCATTAATGCCTATATATTGAATATATTAGAAATATAAATATATGTGTGTGTATATGAAATGAACACAGGGGCTATAAGGAATTCTGTGGATGCCCTAACATACAAGGGTCAGGAACAAGTGTAGCTGGATTTAAGCTATGCTTTCATCCCCAGGACTTGCAAGGCTTAACCTCATCAGTTTTTAGGAGGACTCACAAAATCCAGATGTTATTTCACACATGTACACATGTAAAATAGCACAACTTACCCCCAGAGATGCAGCAAAGCACAGAGATCAGCAGGTTTTTCTCACTTTATGCATTGGTCTCACCCCCCAAGGAAATCCTGGCAACCCTACAAAGTACCCCTTAAGTTTTAATACCACTGCTACATTCTTGAGATTACAGCCATGACCAGGATAAAACTAAAGTTTTTTATTTTATTTCTGCTGAAGCACCTCCACATGCATTAATTAGGGCCAAATTAGGCTAAATAAAGATCCCTTTGAATTCCTGAATGATACAGGGGCACTGTAGTAGTGTAGCTCTGTGTCATCCAGAACAGGAGCTCCAGAAGCAAAGATATTGAGATGTAAAATTAGGAACAGCTCACCACAGGACTCATCTCCCATGGAGGGCCAACTGTCAAAGCAAACTACATAGCAACAATCATTCCAGAGATCTGCAAAACACACTGGAAATGTTTCTTCACTGTAAAAGGCAGTTTACTTACGCTGGCTCTTCTGAGACTGTTATGGTCTCTTCCATTTCATGGGCCTGTTTAAACCATGGCAATTTTGCTTCCACAGGACTTTTTTCTAGTAGAGGAAAAAACCCCAAATATTCAGTAATTTCTCCAAAATCAAAGCAATATGTAGATGTTAGCATTAGTCATCTCAGAACTTCACAGTTTACACTGCTTGTTGATCTAATGCTTTTGTATATATATAGGACAATAAAACAAAATTTACTAGAAAACCTCATTCATGCTGTTCGAGCTCCATTCTTTGTTTTAAATATGCAGAAATTGAGAAAGAAAAAGGAAAGTAGTTTGAGTATAACTTAATGAGCTGCTGAGTCACACTGAGGATGTTGACACATTTCATGAAAGCAAACAAGAAGATCCCAGGTGATACATATGGAGTTCCGTTCTCGTTTCACATATTATTCAACAACTCCTCCCTGTGTTTAGCTCATTAATTCTGGTTTTCCCAGTTTGACCAGACTATATAGATTTAGTTAGCACGTTCATCTCATGACAGTCTGGCCACATTATCAGCAAAAAATATCAGCAGGGCACTTCTCCTAGCACCAATAATTAAAATGTTTGTTTCTGCCAAAACTGAAAAAAGCCCTAGTAAATTCCAGCTTCTGGCATTTCTGAAGAAAGGTTACCAGGGGCTTTTAATTCCCTGCGCAAAAATGCAAAACAATAACAGACCCAGACAAAATTCCAGTTACCTTTTGGCTTGTAGCAGGGTACTGGCACGATGCACTCCTCTTTGATGTGCAGTTTGAGCTGTGGATTGCAGCCCCCGACGTGCTGCCCGCGGTGGTCGATGCACAGCACGACGCGGTAGCGCAGCCCCCGGCCGCAGGTCACCGTGCACTGCAGGAGACACAGCACCCCCAGCTCACCCTGCTGCACCCGCAGACACTGCTCAGGAGGATGCTACAGGCAACAGCGGAGGGCTGGCTAAAGTCTTCCCACAGGGACGCAGGAATTTGTCCCTGCGCGGCTAGGTGAATAAGGGACAGGTTGATGCTGGAATAAAAGTCTAAGTTTTGGGAACGCAAGCGATTTCTTGGGGCTCTATGGAGCTTATCTGAACGGCAACAGTCTGAAACAGAAGTGGCTCTGCACTGAGGATACATGCTCTTAGAGTGGTGATTTTCAGTTAAGGCTGGGTCAGGGGAGCTGCATTTTCTGCACTCTTGTGCCACTGATGTCACCTGGATGAACTAAGAATTACAGGAGTGCTGACCCTCCGACTATCAGAGAACTACAGCCAGGAGAAGTTGGCTTATGCTATTGTTGGTATAATGAAAGGTAAGAAGGCTGGAAAATCACCCTTGCAGACTTGCCAGCCCCTGAGACAGACATGCCTTTAACTATTACAGCCAGTGAAATACTACATTTATCAAGAACTGAGACATAAATGACCTGACTGCAAAGAGGCCTGACCTCTGTCTCCAACTTCTCCTCCATGCACAGCAGGAATTCAACCAGCACAAGGAATTCTACATGGACTTTTCTCCACACAGACACTTAACGTTCTGATTATCAGGCAGAACTGCTTAGAGAAAACTTTTCCCAGTACTATTGGTTAACTTTCAGGGCTATACTTTTCTAATAGTCCTGTGCTAATAAATACATGGTAACACAAGACCAGAGGCCTTCTTCAGAAAACAAGACTGAAGGTCCAAATTACTGCTCAACTTACTTGAGACCACTCCATCGCCACCCATTTAGGACAATCAAACAGATTACAGGTCTGAATGACTTTGGGCTTCGGGGCATACATGCATTTCCATTCCTCCACTTGCAGTATCTCTCCATGAATGGTCTCCTCTACACACACAAAACTTCTCCTCTGAATACCACCTCCACAGGAAACTGAACACGCAGTCCACGGGTTATGTTCCCACCTGGAAAAAAAACCTCATAAGGCTCTTTCTTATTCCACTGACCTCTATTAAACATGCAAAGCATTGAGTCCAACCTTAGTGTCAATTAAAGCTCACTGGTAGTTTGGTTACTGCATTCTTACCACATACAAATACATTAACTCGCAGACCTACCTTGCATTATTCCAGCCTTAAATTCATGTACAAAATCAGAAGCAGAACTGCAAATGTAAGTATATTTCAAACTGAAAACTCTTATTCTTGTACATAATTTAGAAACTGTGGATATACTGACTTTGATTACTGGAATGAATTTACTTTCTAATATTCTAAATCATCTAAATGGAATATTTTTGACAATTCATTTACACAATCACATAGACAATTATTACCATTGTCAAAGACAAAGAAGCCCCTGTATTTAAGATCCTATGAAGTCTGAAAAACAAAGACAAATCTGGCTGCCTTGATTGAGGGTGTTATTACTTACAGCCTCATCGCTGCTCACATCATTCCGACTACCCTTAAAAATCTGTTCCTGAAGGAATTTTGATGGGATTTCTAATACTTTGGGTCAACCCAGCCATCTCATACCAAACTGCCTTCATCCATAAGGTCTGTGATGAAATTAAATTGTGGCAGGTACCATTTGGCTGCTCATGACTGCAGTTCTGCAAGAGTTTTCCATTCTCATTAAAATGCCATTGAACGCCCTTGTATTCACACTTTCCATCTTGCTTCAAGCAAAAGGCAGCTGCTCATCCATCTCAACTGCTTTGGCTAACTCAGCTGTTTGCTCCTGCAGCAGGGCAAGGCACAGATTAAGGAAAATTTAGGATTAAGAAAAACCCATGAATCAGCGAAGCTCTGGGGTAGTAGCCGCCAACAGAGAGATAAACACCTTCAAAATGGACATCTATTCACAATCTTAGACCTAACTACAATAAAGATGGAAAACGTTGCACCATCTGAAGTGAGAATGACATGGAGGTTTTTAGGCTACAAACTTAGTTTCATTCACCTCTTAGCATGAATGCACATTTAAGCAATCACCTCTCAAAAAAAACCCCTAATTTCAATAATATCCTGCTCCTGTCACATTTAGAGATAACAAGCTTCTATCAAAGTATTTTTCTGTAGGTTCCAATGCCCCCCACACAATATCTCCTCACCCTTTACCTCCTATCTCTTTCTTTCTTTCCATCACCCTCCTGAATCAATGCCAAGCCCTTGGAAATGATTGAGTCCACCTCAAGGTTCATCAGTGTCTGGTTAGTTAAACTTTATCTCTATTACAGCAGAGGCTCAGAAAGGATCATGAAAACAATTATATCTGTTCTGAACAATGGCCTCAGCAAGTACTACAATATCCCACCAAAATCACTTAATCAAGAGTAATCAGTTTTGTTATCATAAAGGAAGTCATAATATCAAATTCAATGAAGCAAAGGCCTGTAAATCAAAAGTAAATTTAAGCCATCTACTTTTTATGATGCAGCAGGTAAATTAAAGACACTTCCTGTTTTAAGAAATTCATTAAGCTGCCTAGAAAAACATATTAATCATGCTTAAGCTCAACAGAAGAGTGAATATGAAACACAGAGCAAGCCATAGGACATTAACCATGGAGTATATACTCAAAAGCATTTTGAACAAAGCTGTATGCTGAGATACTGATATTATATCACAATAACAAAACGCATTTGAAGAGCAAGAGTTACACTCTTCTTTGATTTACATGAATGGCCAGTGTTATCTAATTTTCTTACAACAAATCAGGAACCAAAGAGCAATTAATTAATGAATTAGCAGCTCATGGATTTATATACGTTAGGCTCACTGTGCTGTATGTAATATAAGGCTTGCAAGTGTTTATAGCATGAAGTTTTACAGTTGTTTTTCTTTATCTCATCAGTTTCAAACACACTCCAGATCCCATACTCCCACAAGCATTTTCAAGATGGAGTGAGGTCGACAGCTACTGGGGAAAAGGGGGGTCTTGGGCAAGCAGTCAGAGGAGATACTTTCCAGAACCCACAGCTGTCAAGGGATCCTCAACAGTCCAACAAGTCTGAAATAAATGGAGGCATTCCAAAAGCTTTAAAAGAAAATTTTCATCCTGGGAAATTTTTCTATTTATTTCAAAAGAATTCTCCATCTGTAAAAATATTTCAGTGGGGCATTTACAACTCTAGCCACAGGAGAACTCTTTCAAGATCTTGTGGTGCTCACCACGACTTTCCCACCACTTCCTTGTGTGAATGGGAAAGCAGTGGTAAACACCACAGGACTGCAAGGCAGCCTCCACATGGCCCTCGTGTTATGAAGGAAGTGTGATGTAGGACTGCTGCTCGAGGTGAAGGAGCCTGTACAGCTTTGCTCCAGTATATATCCAGTACTTCTGGTTTTCCGACTGCTTTGCAAGAACAATCCTGGGTCAGCATGCAAGAAACAGGTAAGAAAAGAAAAGAAATTAAACAGAGCCAGCACGGGGTAATGCATTCCAGTTCCTTGCCAGGCAATAGCACAGACAAATCCTGCTGCACTGGAGCAGGACTTGCATCCACGCTGGACCAGACTCATCTCCTGATGCAGGTAAACAAACTTTCATCTGCTGTTTTCTTTCAGCAATTCCTGCAAGGAAAGATGTTTCTACATCTTTGTGCTGTTTCCTTACAAGCCCTCCCAGTACAACACAGCCCATTTCCTCTCTCCTTCCTGCTGGCACCAACTCTGAGCCCTGCTTGGCCGCCTGCTATTTTACAGTCCTGACTCTGAAGCATCACCCAGGAAGACCATGATACTCTCTGACAGAACACACCGAGGTGCTGAAATGAGGTGGGCCTCTGTCTGTAGTCCTTAGTGTTTGAAATAAGAGAACCTGCCCACAGCTTTATCACAGACATAATCTATCTCACCGCAGTGTCATGCAAACGTGCTGAGCACAGTAAAGCACAGAAAGGGGGATTAAATTTCTCTTCCAAGTGGTCTCCAAGCCCTGAGTGGTTCAGAAGATAAAATACTCCTGTAAATACATTAAGCTGAGTTCCAGGAGAGATCTGAAGTACAAAGGCATTGGCAGAAGAAATGGAGAGACACAGAATATAATTAGAGAACACTACAGGATAAAGCTGTAGAGGAAAAAATCCTCATCCATTCATGAAAGCCAAAGTATATCACAGGGCAGCAGATCCACAAGGACAAATTGCTACAGAAATAAACTGTGACATTTATATCAGCTGTAATCAGTAGCTCCACTAATCTGAGCAAGTCTATGATTTCATTCTTATTACTTCATATCTTTACTTCTTTAGAAAAATACACATTATTCATTACATGACATAATAAAGCAGAGGTTCAACGCAGATAAATATGCAACTAACTCATCAACTATAATTCTTTATATTGAAAGCAAATGTGACTCAATAGTGTTTAATCCTAACATTCTTTATAAGACACTAAGGGTTCATGAGAAGTTTTAAATCCTTGTAATTGCTTCAGGTGTTAAAAAGAAAAAAAAGAGTAACAAACTGTTCTCTGATGACCTAATTTAAGGAAACAGATATTCCAACAATTTGATATCTTGCAAGTAACATGTCATCTTTGATGTCAATAAACAGACTAGATCTAAAGAGGAGAAGGATCAGACTTCTCAAGAGAAAAATAATTTACAGAATCCTGTACATAGCAAGATCTGTTCTATAAAATCTCATACCCTGTCAAAAGAAAAACCTTTCAAGACAAGAATTCATCTATGCAGTTTAAAGTTGATGCTCTTCTCAGCACTACAGCTAGAGAAGGCTGAGGGGGACAACTGTTTATTTTTAAAACTTCACACTGGTATTTTAAAGAAGAGCCTATTAACCTCTGACTGTTAAGCTAATCATCCAGAGAACACTAAAATAAATCACAAGCTTCAGAGATGTTTATAGGACTGTTGTAAACTTACCCTCCTGTATAGAAAAAAAATAAAAATATGTTCCATTATCTTAGTACTAAAATAGTATATTTGCAGTGAAAAGTGTGCTAAAGCTGACACATATGCTATCCTGATTATACATACCGAGGAAGTGGCTGGAAGTGATCATAGGGCATGATTTCTTTAAATCCATCACTGTCAAAAAAAATAAATATTGCATCATTATTTCTCATACCCAAGACTGTACATCAAGTACATACTTTTATGTGATCATGCTTGAAGTAAGCAATTCCCAATGTGAAATGCAGGAATCTTACTTCATTTCACATGAGCCTTATGGTGGACCTTGTGACTTGTATAGTCTTACCTTTTCTGCATGGATAAAGAACTAATCACCATACAGCTTCTCTATTTCATAGCACCATAAAATATTAAATGAGCAAGCCTCCAGCAGAGAAATTTATTATCAGTGACCCTTTAGGTCTGTGTGACTTCATTAACAAAAAAATATTCACATACTTCTATTTGTAACAAAGACTGCTGAGGGACATGAGTGTCAGTGAAATAAATGCATCACACGATTCATTCTAGATAGGTCCTGAATGCTGCCTAGGAACCTTCTAGAGCTGTTTATTTGAACTGCATAGCACAGAGCAGGCATAAAGCCTTACTTCCAATGCTAGGAAATATGGTATTATATCCAGTAGTACTTTCCTTTTCCTGGCTGTATAAACTAAATTTGCAAGGTAAAATATAATTACCCCCTTTCTTTCCCCTAATTTTCCCATTCCAGCTTTGGAACATTTGGCACCCATTGCCATCAAGCATTACTGAAGTCTTTCTGCTTCATACAATGATCAACTCCCCAGGAAAAACTCCTGAAAGTCTGCACATCTATAACTGTTAGAGGTCACTATCAACAATTATGTCCAACAGAAATGAAAGGAAATGGACAGTTTAGCTGTAGGAAATGAAATCCATTGAGAGTGTTTCCTTTTCTTGCATATAACTCCAGCTCAGCCAGCTGGCATATTAATGTGAGGTTCTGGGACTTGATACTGTGGTGTTATTTTAAGATTCTTTAGCACAGCCAGGAAACCTCACCAGACAATCCAAAAGTTAGTTTGAAATACTGTAGTGCAATTCAATACAATTTATGTGTACTATAGCCTTTACAATTTGGCACTAATATCCTGTGGCATTTGTACCACAAGGGTATTTATTCTGAATGATTTTTTTTTAATGCCTAGTTTTAAAAAACCGAAACAAAAAGACACAAACTTTAATTATTAAATTGTCAACACTACAGTACCATTGAAGACTCAAACTTTTATGGTAGGCAAATGAATAAACCAAGTTGAACCATATGCAAAACTTGCACTGACAAACACAGCTTCTTTTTGGCTGTTGACATGTTCTGAATGGCAGTATCAATAAATCCAAAAGTAGGCAAACCCTCTCACAAGATCCTCACACTAGTGCTGTACTACTCAGCTATAGACAAAGTAGAATTAGCCTTAGAACAAACTGGTATTTCCAGTATCTCTGTATGAGCAAAAAGTTCTATTCTGCAACACAGAAGAAGCGCCGCACATCTACTGGCAGAGGTATTAGCCTTTAACACGTGCAATAACCAACCAAGATTAAGCAGCCGTAAAGATAAAAAGAATTGAAATTAAGTAAATACAATTCCTTCTTCCTTAGTAACTGCCTGTGTCACACACAAATTTATTTGCCATACAGACCTAGAAGGGCAGGGATCCATGTTGCATTCCTTCAGCTTGGGCTTTGGTTTCTTGTTCTCTGGATGATAGTGACAGTAGTGGTCAGGAACAACGCGCTTCAGACGAATGTCCACACACTCAGCTGAATTGAGCTGATAACCTAGTGCAGAAGCAAAGTTAATTTTTGCAATGGAGATAAAGTAAAACAGCCTTATCTCCCCACAGAACTAATTTTCTGTCTTACTCTTTTTTGGTTTGCTTTTAAACAAGGAAATACTGAGCGGGAAATGCACAACCAGACCTTCATTTAAGGCAATTCAGCATAGCAATTACATTAACCAGTCTTAACACTAGGTGAGCTTCCAGCTCTTTATTCTACTAATAAAGAATAAACAATAAATAATATTCTACTAAGAGTAAAGGCAAACATATTTCCTTGTGATGCAGGAATACTTGTACTGCACCAGCTCACCTGTCACAAGGCAAAACTATGAAGCCACGTGGTTCTTTCTAGCACATGTTCCACAACTTATAACTGCCCTCCTCCAAGGAGGAGTTACCAGTATGTTGGAGAGCTGTATTACACAGTCATTCATGCTAAAAGAAATAAATACTTGAGACAGAAAGCCAGAGGAATTGAAGATGAGATCCAAAAACATTGCTATGGAGCTGTAGGAAACCAAGAAATAGGTTCAAGAACATTCCGAGTTGAAGAGCCAACAAAAGAAGACTTGAACTAAATACTTGGTGAAAAACAAATAATAAAATATGCGTGGAGACTGATTGAAAGAAGGGATCTGAGTTTTATAAACCACTAGGTTATTTTTTGGCTAAGAAAAAAAAGACTCATTCAGAAAAGCTTACTTGGACTTAAACTGAGGAGAGGAAAAGGATGTTCTGGTATGTGCAAAGAAAAAATGTTTTAGACCACAAGAATTAAAATCAAACCAAGTCAACAAACTAACAGCACAAGTCCCAATGCCTACTGAAAATGCTAAGTATCATGTGTCAGTGGCTTCAGTTGTGTGTCTCTTGGCTGATCCAACGTGTCATCATGCATGAGAGTGATAACCATAAAGAACTAAGCAGTTCCAGTGCTCGCAGCATCTATGTTTCAGTTCTTTTAAGTACTGACAGGACCCAGAAGAAATGTAACTTACAAAGAAGAGAAAAAATTTTTAAACGCTCCTGCTCATTCAAGCTTGATTGTACTTTCTGAGATGCCCCTTCCAACATATGGAGATTACAGAATTAAAGATAGAAGCAGCATCCAAGTGAGGAATGGCAACGCACTAATTCCAAATCTCTGTTGTGAGGAACTTTTTCTTTTGCTGCCAGTACCAGATGCCAAACAGACAATCTGGACACGAAATCCACTTAAAGATAACAGGTTAAAGCCAGGCAGCTGCAATACAACTTTCCTGCACCTTCAGTAACATGCCGTTCTTAACTCTACTACTGTCATGACTGAGCAGCTCAGTTTTTGTGCTTCCTCAGTTCCTGTGCTCCCTAAGGACTGCCAAGTTCTTCTGCTAAAGGTACCGGTTTTATATTATAGGCAAGCAGCCACAAAGCAGGCCTTTGAACACTCTGAATGATTTCAAAGAGATTGACATGTAGCTATAATTTTTAAACCATAACAGCAGTCTGAATAAGGCTGGATTTGAGCCAATACCTTTGAAGGTAAATATGTCCCTTGAGCTATCCAGTGTTTACATGCAGTCCTCAAAAGTAACTGTGATGTGTTATACTTCTTCCCTTGTCAGACAAGTTAAGGAAAAAAATTATAAACACAGTGTGATGGAATCATCAGAGGATATGTATTGCCACTCACAGCTCCAGCAAGAATCACACTTCATGAGGCCAAGTATCTCGTAAGATACAGTAGTTTCCTGTGGGACTACATATCATATACATATATTGTCTGCATTCAGATTGCAGGGAGGTGCAAGTGCCAAAACCGATGGTCCTTCAAAAGATCCCCAGACTCTGCTTGTATTTTAAACATCTCTCACTCTCTTTATTCACGTCCCATATAACTATTTAAACCATATTTGCACTCTCCAAAAAATCCCTACATCAGTATCACCAGCATCCTGGTCTGTTTTCCAGGTGACCTGGGAAATGCTAGCTGAAGGGAAACTGCTATCTGCAGTGTCACACACTCCTCCTGCCATGAGCTCACGCTTGTTTTGCAGAACCAGACATGACAAGTAGTGGGCTGGGCTGGACGAGCTGTAGCAGAGCCAAGCTACACCTTATCTAAGCTGCAGTGCTTAAACCAGGAGTGGATGCTACAGTACCACATGTGCTGTTCTAGCCACCATCAGGATTAAATGTCTGAGATCAGACAGCCAAAGGTACTGATAGCAGATGTTCTTTAAATTCTATTTACTTATTCTGCTTTCTGTATAACTAATTTCTCAACTAAATGTTCTAAAACTCTCCTTTATGCATACTACTGAGGCCAGAAATACTTCCTCATCTCTTGATTATTCTTATTTTAAAATCTCATCCTGTTTCTTCGCTTACATTTCCCAAATATCCACTATGAGTTGTAATTTTCCATTTTGAATGTGGTATTTTTATGTCTTAGTCAATGTTCTTACTCTAATGAACATCTGTTATGGAAAAACATGACTTCCAGTAACAACATGTAAAAACCCCTATGCTGATACCAGCTTAACCAACATGTGTATCTGCTACACTGTCATTTATTTTGCTGAGGAATTACCAATGTGCAGAGAAACACAAACATCTAATCACTAAAAATGCAGAACAAAGGCTGTAAATCAGCTCCTTCTAACCTTGAGCTGTTATCACTCCTGAAGAATTGACATTACGTACCTCCTCCACACGTCACTGTGCAGGGGAAGAACTCTGTTTGTCTCCACTGATGACTGATGGGTTGATAGAAGAAGAACTGAACCACACTCTCTTTTGATCCAGAGTACCTGGTCTGAAGAAATTTCCATTACAACACACACGTACACTGTACTCAACTGCTCATGTAATTTCAAAACAGAGTTCATACATTGTAGCAGTGCAGAGTAGGATGATGACAGACACAAAATGTCTAGAAAGTCTAGAGTAGCCATTGAATTTAAGTCCCCAGTGGTCAAACATTTGAATTTTGCTTTGTTTTTCTAATTATTCATGGCATTTATGTGACCATTTGATTATATATCCTTGAATAGCAAAGTTCTGAACTGTATTCTTTTGGTTTATCTCTTTGTTAGCAAAAATTTTAAAGTTTGCTGCAGAAAGAAGTCTATAAGTGATCCAATCACACTGATTCATAGTCAGGCAAGCCTAGCAGCACTTGATACTGGAGATGCAAAGGGAAAACTACTGAAATTCCATTTCTACAGTGTGACAGGTAAAGCCAGGCAGTCTGGTAATACTGAAACTTCTGTCACTTCCAACGGCAAACTGTGTAAGTGCCTTCCTTTGGCAGTCAAATATTGATATGTTTCTACTTATAAATATCTTGATGTGTGATGCAAGCCACAGGTATGAGTTCTGGACAGAAAAGAAATTTAAAAGAATTGGAAATGGTCAGTGACTGGATTAGCAATGTCTGAGGGAGATCCTAGGGTGTTGCTGGAAGCAGTGCTCAGGTTCAGTAGGTGGCAGTCTGCAATTGGATTAGCTCAATCCACTGCACAGGGTCACACTGTTATTCTTCCAGCAGTATTTAAAACAGAAATCCTGGCCATTTTTACCATTAAAGATCCTGTGGTACTTCCCACCACAGGAAAGACATTAATTGCATAGCATTTTAATTTGTTTGGATTTTCTTAGCATAAATGATCTCTGGATTGTAATTACGATTTCTTACTTGCTAGCTAAAAGATTTAGTTGTGTTGCTACAAGCTGATGGACAGCCACCACTGTGCTGCACATACTTCCAATAACTTTGTAGATTTGTACATTCACACACCCCACCTTGATAATGAAATCTGCTCCAAGAGGCCCCTGGATCTTTATGATTTCCCTGTCTGTACTCTTCTGAAATTCAACAGTTGAATTTTCAATGACAAATGTTCCAGGAGCATTGAAACTGTGCTCTCCCATTTCTCCTTGTAGTGTTTTTGACTCTATAACTAAAGAAGAAACATGCAATTAGTAAACTTAAACAGGTTTTTGTTTTCAAGAAAGTCAGAAAGTAATGTTTACACCCTTGTCTTGCAAGTACCAGCTGCATATGTGCAGTAGAAACACACCCAGAGCATCTGTGAGAATATTAACTGCTTCAGATTATAGGCTGATAGATAATTGCAAGACAAGTCAACACAGGAATATCTGTCTGAACACAGTATTCTTTCATACCAGAAGCACTTCTGAGACAGTTTTTCCTACACCAAGTGCTCTGTAACATTTGATATAAGCAATAGCTTGAGCAGGAAAAGCTGAGAGAAACTCAAAACTGATAGAATCAATATAGAGAAAAATACCTCATACTTCCATGTGACTCAAAAGCCAAGCAATCTGAGCTATCAGTCTCCAGAGATGCCTGAATGGTGCCAAACCCACCTGACACTCAGCTCAGTACCTGTATCACTGTACCAAGATCATTAACTTGGCTTTGAGCATTTCCCATGTGAGGAAAAAGCAGGGCCAGGAGGAGGGCAGCTGCAGCACCGCCGGGGGGAGGGATGGCCCTTTCCCAGAACAGGTGGTGATGAAAACCCTTTCTGAATTGTTCTCTATTCCTTGGAAACAGATTAAACTAGCAGCCCACAACCTCCAGAAGACAGATGAAGCATTTTAAGGTTAAATCACTTCCAGCAAACTGACTGAACTGTAAGTGGACAAAGCTAAAGGAAGATATTCATAACGAAGGTAGAATTCTGGGCTCTGTGTAATACAGCATAGAGGCACAGCAAGATGCATGACTTGAAATACACTGGTCTGGTTACAATCTTCCAGAGCACTGCATGAGAGAAGCATGAATCGCAGATGAGCTCAGGGCAAGCTCAAAGGAATCTTTTGATGAGCTATAAATACTCTCTTTCTCCCACTACCTTGCCTTTTTTGGTACTTTAAACAAAGTTACCTAAGTCAGGCTAGATCATTTAGGTTAAAAGCATCTGGTTTTACCTGCACTGAAAACATGCTCTGAACACTGCAATCCATCATTAACTGTTTTCTTCCTTCAAAATTTTTAAACAAACATGCATTCTGGAGCATCCCCAACAAGGAGAATAAAGAAATTACAGAATTAATTAAATTCCTTGAAAACATACCACCATTATCCAAAGCTTCTAAGCATTAGGTTCCACTGTGCCCATAGGTATAACAAAGATCACATACAGGGCTGGAAGGAAGTTTCAGGAAAGATTTGTTTCTAGGAAATGACTTTATGTTAATCACAGGGTATGAATGTAGTGGTGAATAAAATGTACTTTGTCAAAGAGCAAAATAAATAAATCTCTGGGAATCAATGTGCCCCACTGTCCAACACCTTTCCATTAGGAATAAATAGATATAAACTAATCCCAGAAAAAACCAAGTATTTAGATGATGACTACGTATTTCTGTTTGTCACTTTTATGGAAGAGTCCTTTCCCAGTTGCATTACAAAATAACCCTTTAAAATATATGGAACTCAGAATTCTTTGATTAAGCTTCTGCAAGCCTTGATCCCAAACACTGCTTAAATCACAAACACTGCTTAAAAGTAAGTAATAATGCATGATGCCTGTTATTGTCTCATTTTTTTAAATAAGTGTAAAATCAAATCTCAAGTACTTCCAACTCTAAATACATTCAGTAAGATCCTCAGGAGTACAGGATCGCTTTAAAACTAGCACTTAAGATTACAAAGCAAGGCATCCAGCTGGGGCTAAAAGATGATGAAAATGTTTATTTGGTGACCTCAGCTGCATTTCTGAACAGTCTTTCTACTAATTTTCTCAATAAAAATACTTTTGATGTTTTTCTAAGCAGAAACCAAGACAACTGTTCAGTGACTATGAGACAGCAACTCCCTGAGAGCTGACATACATTAGAGCTACACCAGAGGTGGATGCAAATCATGTGTTTATTTGCAAGTCCAGCTATGGAGCCATGGCCTGTATCTCTGGAGGTCACACCACAGAAGCTCAGAGCAGCTGCTCAGATTTTTCCCGTGTCACACAGGCAGATGAGGAGCTATTCCACAGCACAATAACCTCTGATGCAATACATTCCTGCTCAGCAGTATCAAGGGCTTGTCATCACAGGCCTCTAAAACAGTGACACCAAGCATTTGGTGCATTTAACGCATACATAACATAATGAGGCTTATTGGGGAGCAATTCCTGCCTCAAAAACTGCTCATTTATTGATTTCAGAGAAGTAACTGAGAACAAAGGTTTGATCAACTGAATTCATGACAAGGTTAAGTAAAAAATTCACCAAGTATATGTTTGTTCTACAGAGTCCTGCTATACTAAAGACCTGGGAAGTTTGACTTCAGGAGTAAGCTTCCCCATCCTAAATCACTTCCCTGAGACTCCAGTTGTGAAGAGTCACATGGATGGGGAATCACAGGAACAGGGGCTCCCCTGTTTCTGCGCCTGACAGGACAATTACCGGTGCCAAAGACCTATAACTATCCATGTTTAGTTACTTCCCCTCCCTTGATAAAAATGGCAAATGCCTTGCCCATCTGTGGACAGAAGCCCCACGGCTGAAGCCTCCCATTTTCTTGCTGGCAGGAAGGAGCAGGGCAGAGTGGCACAGGAAACCCACTGCAGGTACCTCCCTGCGTAGAGAGATGCATGGAAGAGTTCCCAGGGAAACAGCTCTTGCTCCCAGTGCAATAAAGAGTAAGTATGGTGCTGCCCAAAAGCTGTTTCTTTTCTGTGATCCATTTGTAGGTAGCACGATACAAAACATTCTTCTCAAAATGCAAGCAACAAGCAACACCATGCTCCTCTGAGCATTTGTCAAAGACAGAGCAGTGCACAAACCCACAGCTAAATGCTGTCACCTGATGCAAATCACTGTGAACAGAGAAAAAATTGACGAAAAGAAAAACATTTCAGTTCCTTTCTGTAACGTGTAACCTCCCTAAGTTCACGAACTCAGTTATCTAGCATTAGCCACTTGTAAAAATATTAGCTTCTGGTTTTCCTGTTTCTTCTGCTGGAGGATTAATTTCAGGGAACTTTCAGTCCTTCTTCTGATTTTAATGCTCTTAAAACAACTAGTGGAAAAGCCATAATACAGTCCAAATCAAAAACAAAGCAAACACAATTAAACATTTTATTCAGACCTATTTTTGTGCTAATTGCTTGGTTATTTTCTACCGAATCTTTCACCAAATCCAAGTAGGCAGGAGTACAGGGAGGCCATATTTGTTAAAAACCTGAAGCAACATCTTGGCTCTCTGATGACTCTGTTGCCTGTTTTAAAGTGCCCAGAGACACAGACAAAGTACTTATTCTAACCAGCTACAAAGAAATGCAGTCTTTACTCAAACACTAACTACTGGTTGCAAAACAATGCTCAGGGCATTTGTTTCAAATCTGTTATGTGCTACATCTCCAACCACATTTCCATTTTTGATTAGTCCAGCAGCTGTGCTTTCCTGGAACAAGACCAGATCATAAACCCAGGATGGAGCACCACTGAACACAAGATAAAGGGAAAAGTGCCAGACATTCCACAGTGCTCTTCACGTTTTTGCTCTTGTTGCTAACTCTACTTGAAGGACAAATATATACTAGCAACAGGAGGCAGTATAAAATTTTAACAATAGTAGTTAAAGAAGTAGTCCCTGCTTCTCCTGTTAAATTCAACTCCTTGCAAGCCAGGAAAAACAGCTCTGACAAATGAAGCTGTAATAATAGGTGATTATTTAAAAAATTCTGGCTTTAATTATACCAGCACACCCACACTGAAGTTGATGAAGTTGCAGACAAAGGATCATTTGGTATCTTCTCTCAAGTGACAAACACCCACGAACACGTACAGTGGGAAGGTGGAGAAGCACCTCTGGAGCATCAGCTCTTGGAGACCTGGCTATGAAGCCAGAAGTGATTGTCACCTCTCTCCCCACAACAGCTCTCCGTTGTTTTTCACCTCTGCAATTTTAATTTTAGGTAAAAAAATGTCTAAATCCTTGCAGATTTGCAAACAGATGTGCTGGTGGAAGTGGTTACAGGAACATTTCACAATTCTCATCCAGCTAGAGAGCGAACTAACAAAGGCAATGCCAAGCCACAGCTCCTTTACGGAACCACCCTGGGTAGGAAGCCAGGAGCACTCTGTACTTAGTTACTGAGTTGCTGCTGCATTCCTCAGGAGCTTTCCAGAAATCCCCCAGGAGCCACTCAATCTAGTACTTTTTCCTCATACAAAGCTGAAACAACAACTTCCTTCTGCAGAACTACTTAAGCAAGTCCAAGAATCCTGACCTGAACTGGTCAGGATCACTCCTTCACATATCCCCTGCAACAGTTTTAAAGGAGCATTATTTATTTCAATATAAGTTCAGCTTTGTACATTTTTAAAATAAGTAGTATATCTAGAAGTTATTGTCACTCTGGAGTCATTCTGAAGGGGAAATTTTATTTCAGTTTTTTTCTTTAAAAGGATGTGACAATATATTTTTGAAAGCAAAAAAAAACCTGATTAGCAATTTTCAACTAAAATGCATTTTTACTTTTATTTACATATCTCAGAGCTGAAGTTCTTTTTATTTCCATGATCCAGACTACATCTGCCACTTCTACAAATAAAAAAACTGTTCAAATTTAAGTGAATAGTTTATTTCATTGCTTGGTATGGCTGCACCACTTACCATTGAAACCATTAATTCTCTATGCAAACTAGGCCTATGGATAAAGAAATTGCCATAAATACTGCCATCTACCTTATAAGAAAACATTGGAAAACAATTTTCTTACAGAATAACAAACTGTTTCTCATTGGTGGTATGTAATGACTAAAAGAATTACAAGGAAACAAGAGTTCTGTAGTCATTCACCCCCTTCATTTGTACCTAGACCACTTGTCAGAAGTCTCAACAGAAATCTGGTGCTGAGTTATGCAAGGGTTGTTGATTCCACACATAATCCTTAGTAGGTTGTGGAGGGGTTTTTTTTTGCATGTTGTTTAAGAGTGTACTGTACTTGAGATGCCCTATATTTGTGTAAATGGAAGGACTGGAAACCATCACTAGGTATTACATTTCCTTTTACCAAGAAAACTTCCCAGTGTTCCCTAGGTCTATCTCCAGGCTGTGTATTAAAGCTGGGAAGAGGAATCAAGGTATCGAGGTCGTGATTTTACCCATATTTTCCAAAGTTTGGATGAGTTCAGATACAAGGTTCTGTTTTTATCTTCTGCCTATGTATAAATACATAAAACAGCTCAGTCATACCAAGATGTGCTGGTCCTTTCAGGGTAATTCTCACACTGCGACTCCCATGTGGTACAGCAATCACAGTCTCTTCCCCTAGGAAAATTAAACAACTGTTTTAGAAGTTATCTTTCATCAGGGAATTTGTACATCACATAATTAGACTGAAAACTGTCAAATGTGTCCAAGAAAATATTTCACAGCCATCAAAATTTTTCTATTAAAAATAATACGTTATTTTATTAAGTACAGTGTACTGAGCCTGTTTGCTATGTTATGCAAGTATTAAGACCTACAAATGGACTTGTAAATCTTGGTTTCTCTTGGAAAATAATTTCCTATTAACAATAACATCTGAAATGTCAGTAGTGTATTAGGAACATATTTACACTCTGTTGTCCTAGTTTTATTTTCTAATCACTGAATTGACATAAGGAATCTGCTAAGTAGTCCTTCCCCCTTACAGAAATCTGCAGCTGTTCAGTCTCATTTTGCCCACACCTCATTTCCTGCTGCAGGTCACAACTTCAATAAGTGGCAGGACTTACAGGAAATAAATCATCTACTTAACACTACCCCTTCACCAATTACAGACCAGTTAAGAGCAAATATATAATAGCTATAAGGTGTATGTTATAACAGTGTCTGCATCTAACTTACCATATAAGATCATTTCTTCCAGTAAGAGGCTCAATTTAAAATGAACTATAAACCAAAGCAGCCCCCAACAGGACACGTCAATACAAACCAGCTTTTGGCTGCCTCAAAGTCCTCTTCATATATAAATGTGCAACACACTTACTTCAGTGCATTTTACAAAGGCAGAAAGTTATTACTTCTCATTTCAAATGTAGGAAATCCATAATTTGCCTGAGCAAACTGAGTTACCAGTCAAATCAACAGGCCAGAGACCCTCACACCAACAAAAGCAGTGCCTTCAGAAAGGGGTATCCACAGGGATACCCACAAAAGGAAGGGAGAAGCATCCAAGGAGCTGTCACCCATTTCCACCATGGCCCAACTGCAAACCTTCTGTAAGGCAGGCCCTGCCACATGTGCCCTCTGCAGCTACACCCTGTACAAGATGCTCTGTTCTGTGATGGAACTAGCACACATTCAGTGGCTGGTGCAGAGCAAGCTCCCTTTTGCAGATTCAAGAAGTAATGTGTGTTGAAGGTCAGTGATATGCTGGCTCCAGAATTACCCATAAAATATTTCAGAGGAAGAATAGTTTAATGCTAAGAAAAAAATAGTTGAAAAATGTCTCTTTCCACTTTAAACTGGACCCCTTAATACTAGATGCTAAATTATCAGCTTCTGGTTTACATCTCCTTAGCATAAGTATGATTTCCTGCCAAATGTTCAGAATACTTCAAGCAAATACTGCAATTATTTTTTTCTGAAATAAACACCTTCTTATGTTACAGTTTTTATATCGTCAATTTCTAGGAAGGACATTTAAATATAACAATTTATTTTGGATGTAATAAAATACGAGCTTTATTAATTTCATTCTTGTGTATTCCACCAGAGTGAAAAATACTACAGTAAAACAAGAATACAACTAAGGAGTCCTGGAAAAAACATTAACTACTGAACCACTTAATATCTTTTTGCATCTTGGTTTTTCATCAGAGGAACTGCTAAAGATAGCCAGGAGGTAGTGGGTGTGTATATCTTTAAAGTAAGGAAATAACTACTGAATTCACATGTGCTTGACAGTATTTGAGGGAAAGCAGGTTTGAGGGGCCCATCTGTCCTGACTTGGTCAGGAATTGAATCCCATCCTGATAACAACCAAGGATCAATCACAGCACAAAGCCTCGAATAAAAGTCAGATTATGACCAGTTCAGAAAGCGTGAACTGCTGCTCTGAAGTGGAACCAAGGACAGCCCAGGTTTGCAGATGTGCACACATGTGCAGGACTGTTCCTCTGGAGAACAACCAGGGGCTCGTCCTGCTGTGCTTCCTGCACCTCCCCACAGGCAGCTCCACCGGCCCCGCAGACCCTGCAGATCCCTTTCCAGGATGCCTCACATTCCTTTAGCAGTACTACAGACATTCCACCCTCACCGAAGCACTCTCTGATATGGCCCAAAAGTCTCACGGGGGTGCTAAATTTGGTGTTTCTCTGCGGCACAGACAATATTACCAGAAAGTGTTTTATTTGCATTAGAGATGACTAAGCTCACCGCCACAGCAGCAGGCAACCTCTGCAGCCCACAGACCTGTCAAGAAGTCTGACAGCAGGAGATTTTTGTAACCTGACTGAGATAATTGTGACCTAGGGCAGTCCTTCCTTGAGATGAAGGAAATTACAGGAAAAAATAAATGTGAGATTTTTGGATTTCTGAACAGAGATGAGGGTTTGGAAGAAACAGGACAGAACTGACCATAAGGGACTCATTCTCCTAGGGACAGCTTTGAAACAATAGTTATGGTTGTCCAGGTCTGACTCCAAAACTATATATTCCAAAGGTCTCCGGTTCTCAGCTGAATGTAATTCATATTCTTAAAGAAATGCAAGGCTCTGTAAACCCATTTAAAACGGTTATGCTGTACATTTCCCATTAAATCAGTAGGGTCCACGCTGCTAAAAGTCATGAACTTTTACGAAAACATAAGGGGAAATTGTTACCCTGAAATCCATACTGAGAATTTTTGATTACTTTTTTTTTTCCCCTTACAGTATTTCTTTGAAAGTTAATTGCTGAACTTTGTCTAAAGCTGAAAACAAATTAGCCCAAAATCATCTGGAACGTGCAGAAATAGTAGAGTCCAACATCTGAGCTCAGATTAAGGCTCACCCGAGCCTTAAAAAACCAAAAAAGAGGTAGGATGTTGTCTCTCTATTCTAACACTGTTTTCAGGATAGGGATTCCCAGCAGCACAAGAGGCATCTCCCTTCACTCTCACCCAGAGACTCTCAGCAAATGTGTGCACATTACTCACAGCACTCGCTGATTAAGCTCCCGGACTGCTTTTACTTTAGATGGCAAGGTTTGATCCTGTTTCTATGGTGTTAATGTGGATTTAGATTTTGGATCTCAATGAGAGCAAGATCAGACTCCCTGCTATAGTAAGACTGGGAGCTAATCCCCAGGATCAAAATAAAGGAGCCACATTCCTAAACTCAATCCAATTCAGCAGGTTTTATTTATTTTTCCATGTGGGCCATGGTGGACCCATTTACTGTTTCACATATGGGCCAGTTGGGATTTTTCCCTCTCTCCTCTTATAGCAGGCCAGAGGGTTTATTTCAGGTCTATAAAAAGTGTTTCTTTCTATGTATTTGCTCAGAACTTACTTGCTGGTTCCCTGGTTCTGATTGAAGACCTTTGTGCTCTCAAAGTACAAACAATAATCCAGGAACAACTGCAGAATGGAGGAACTAAAAATCTCAAAATTTTGGAATCTTATTGCAGTGACTTCCCTCATCCACTCTGGCATCAGGCGTAATTTCAGAAGGCACTACTGTTGAGCGTTGTGCTGACCTGCCTAATGATAGCAAAGCCAAATATATGCTCTGAAGAAAACATAGAAGACATACAGCAAACAGCCCCTGAAGAGAATGGATCTTAAGGAAGTGACGTGCAAAATAAATAATGAAATAGCCGATGTTCTTACATGGAAATTTCTTCAAGACAAAAGGGATAATGGAAGTACAGAAGGAGGGTTCATACTACCTGTAACAGCCCCAGGAAAACCAATGAAAGTAAAGAGATGTCTAGACTGAAACAGTTGGTGCTGGAGACCCAGCATCCACTCAACAAAATTGCAGCTGCCTCGTTGAGACTAATTCTAGTCTGATCCCATGGATATACTGCAGCTACTGGAGAATATCAGGTGTTTTTCTGGGACACATCTGATTTAGCTTCATCCAAAAAAATCCAATTTATGTTCTCCAAGACAACTCAGTGATGTGAACTTTTGAAGAGTATGTTAGGGCCATGATGAAATTTGCTCCAAAAAACATGCTCCTTATCCATACTGGAACACTAATGCATTGGCATTCTATCCCTCCCCACATACAGTTTTCCTGCCAAACCCACCCAGTTCCCTCTTCTGGCTCTACACAAAGTTGACTTTTCCTCTTCCTCTCCAAGTGTTTTTGACTCCATCTCCTACCCAGATTCCTTATCTAATCTCACTCTTCTCTTCCTCTTTTCCTTGACTCAGTGTGTCTGTACAGCCAGTCCTACATCCTCCACCCACCTTCTTACATCTGCCCTTCCTTCACTGCATGAACTAATGGCAATTTTTTTCTGTTCAGCTCATCTCATCTTTCCCTCTCCTCATGTGACCTCATCACTCCCCATTATAAGTCTGAAGCTCAGGAGATTAGAAGCTCTCCACAAAATCCCTTCTGAATGTCTGAATGTGAGACAGGAAGCATCACAGAGTTCATCCCACGGCACCCAGTCCACACAGCAGTAAAGGAGAAAGCAACAACAACTTCACGGAAAAATTTTAGTAGCTTATTTCTGGAAGAGCAACATGTTAATGTATTCTAAGGCAGCTGCACACGTGCAATCTGTTTGTAGTCAGGACTTGTAACAAGCTAGAGAACACTTAAAAGGATAAGTTTTCAGAATTTCAGCTGTTAACATATAAGAAGATTCCACAGAAACTGAAGGAAAAGGTTGGGGCTTTTTGTAAAGGTTGTAGAAAAATATGTGTTGATGCTCACAGACGTTGCAAAAGACTTATCCATGACCAGAAGATCATTGTCGGCCAAATTTCAAATCCCTGATCTGTGATCAAGTCCAACAATGGGGGGATGTTAACGCATATTAAAGAAAAGGTTTCAAGAATGTTTTGACAGTGGGAAACAATATGTTTTTCTCCTCTGTGTCCTTGGAATATGCTGAGCTGTTTTGGCTGAATTTTCTCCAAAACACATAGCACCTGGCATGAGAAGTTTCTGACACAACTGTCTAACTTTGGCAAATAATCCTTCATATAAAATGAACTATCAGGCAACCTTGACAATTGGGGTTGCTAGCTCCATGTATATTGATTTCAAAGAGGGGAAAAAAAATGTGAGGCAGGACATTGTCAAAAAGGTTGAGCTGGCAGATGACACAGAAGAGGGAGCTGTGCCAAAGGCCTCTGTTTAGGTAAATGACCGAAGTGAAATTAGGTTTTTGGTTAAGCGTGCTTGGGGATGATGACATACATCATGTGAGAAGAAGTGACCAATGGTCTATTAAACAAGTGCCACAGGAAATAAAGCACATGACAAAAGGAAATTCAAACAGTTACAAAGCCATCTCCAGTGAAAGCTTTCATAAGAAGCTCTTTAGCAAAACATTAGAAAGGCAAACCTTGCAAGATTCTTGCAGTTTGGGAACCAAATAAAACCAGACTGCGACAAGTCCGTGCCTTCAACTTCACCTCCCATTGAACCAACATCTTTTCTTCTTTGTTGGTATCAGAACCAGAACACTTTCCTACCATTTCTTGCCAATAACGGTGCAGAAAGGAGATAATGAGGGCCCAATCCTACAAATTTTCCACAAGCACAAAAGTGCAGTAGAGTTAATGGGAGTTCCATGCATTTAGTACTAGAAACTTCGGGCCATGATATCTCATTTCCCAGGGGAATGGTACATTTTACAACCTATTACACTTTTTGTTTGAATATCGTTAGTCAACCCTTTAATCATTTTACCAGAATGTTGGAATCTGGCTTGTTGACAGAAGTTTAACTTACTTTGTCTTTCAAAGGCAATTAAGTGTTAGTGGAAAAAAAACCCTTTTGAAATAACTGTTCATTTCATATTTGCAAAACAGTAAGCTCCCTTTCACTGCTGTTTAACTTTCTGATCAAAAACATTAATTTAATGTAAAAACATATATAAAAGATAATTAAACAAAATTAGTCCTTCATGAGAAATCACTGGCTATCAGTGCCTAAATTTCTTTGTTTTAAAAAAAGGACTAAGATAACCAAGCACTTTCATTTTCCCTTATGCCTCTTTTTTATACTAAAATCTTTGGCTCTTGCTTTCCTTCTAGTTCTTTAATTTGCTTCATTGAACAGTAAAATTTACATCCTGCTCACAGCCTTAAGCGTCTTCTTATATGCATGTCTGTCATGTGTGGGTATTTTCTCAACACAAGTTCTGAAAGCTTCCAAATGACTCTTTGGAAGATAAGGTGCCTCCCTTCACTGATATTTTACCACAAAGAAAGGATGGCTTTATTTCCACATTTCATTCACACACAGGATGATTATATGGAACTCATTGCATAGTGTTGAACAACTTGACCCAAAAAATATTTTGGCACTATCATAATAACCAAGAAAAACATCAAGTTCTGAATTTAGTAGCATGTGTACTTTTTTGCTTATGCCAGGGTAATTCATTCATATCATCCAACCTACTGCAGTGCAAGATTAACCCAAAACTTGGCAAAACTGACATCTTTCCTCAGAAGAGTCTTCCTTGGTCTTTAATGGACTCTTAAAGAGACACTGAATTATGACAGAGGAAACAATGAACCATGGGCATTCTTTATAACCTTCAAGGCAATGGGAGACCTTCCACCAAGGGATGTCAGCCGTACTCAGCTCTTATCTGAGCCAGAATACTACAAGTGAAATTAATATTTTCTGTCACAAAATGAAAGTTTCAAAACCAGATCCCTTTTACCACTTTGTCTTTACTGCACTTCCATCCTAAGCAGTAATTAAATGTGAAACTTTTTATTTCACTTACCATGAACTATCCAATCAGAGCCACCAATCTAACAAGTTTATTTGGGCTGCCTTAGAACTAGTTATCATGTCCCCTGGAATCATCCTTCTCCAGGAGAAACCCTGCTGCTGTAAAACTGTAATAGACAACTCAATTCCTTTCAATTCCAGACCTTCACACCGGAAAGGGAAAGAGCTATTTTGTGCATATATATCCCTACATATCTGTATCTATCTATATATTGAAACAAAACAAATACAGCTTGGAGACACCACAAAAATATTTGCTTTACAAGTGCTTGTTCTATGCTGACCAGAAGCTCTGAGTCTTTGATATGGCGCTTGAATAAAAAGTGGCCCCTCACAGAAATTCTTTTTCAGCTCATTGTAAGCATTCAAGATATTTTCTCATCCTTTCATGATATAAAATTTTATAAATTACTGAACTACACTCTCCCGTCAATAAAAAAGACCTCTAGTCAAAGCAAGGCAAAGGCTAACACTGACAGACCATCTAATATGTTAAAAAGGCTCTTTGACTTCTGGAAAATTAGCCTATGACTTTAAAAGTTGCTGTCACACAACCAGTCATTTTTTAATTCAGATTGTCTTTGCTATTACATGTGTATTGAATTACAGAAATTATGCACCTGCACGGGGTACCCAACACCCTTGCAGGGCAGTACAAGACACCACACTGCAAAGCAATAAGCACTGAGATAACAAATAAACTACTCCAAGTTACATCCAAACAGAAGCATACTGTAAACAGTGGCATTAAAAACCCCATGGCAATAGTTATATATACTGCAGTGAGATTTTAACATAATTCAATATACAAAGCTCTTTCAAAATCAGGGCACAAGTGAAATCTTTGCAGGCTAAAATACAACAGCACTAAAATACAAGCAGCTGTCAGAGGCAGGTGCTTCATCCATTAAAAAGAAAACCTGGAAGGATTTGAATTTTGAGCACTGACTTTAAGAGCACCCTTCTATCTGGTGACTTTGCAGGAAGGTAATTAACCTCAAGGGCCCCATCTCCGTGTGACAAATGCTTGTGACAAATACACACTGCGAGTTCAGAAAAAGGAAACAATATGTGAGGCAACTATTCATATGATAAACACATGGCACATATGCTGTGAGATTCCAGGGAGCATCGTCTGTGAGGGTGGAGAGCACCAGTGCCAGAAGGGAGTCTTTGTATGGAAAACCTTGCCTGTATATCAAAATAACCAGACTCTTCAGACTCCAGTAAAGGGTCTATTTCTAATACCCTTCCTCTTTTATATTTCATATTTTCAATAATTCTGAGGCCTACAGAGCTCCTCCCAGTAAGATGTTAATTATTTTGAGAAAGAATGGCGAAATTTGAGTCGAACACACAAAAAGGAGATGAACTATTAGTCCCTTTCACTTTGTGCTTTTTGTACCATACAAGTAGTAACTTGTCCCTTGAAGTTTGTCTTCAGACACAACAAAAAAAACCTCAAACCAAAAAACAAACAAAACCCACAACCCCCCCCCACACACAAAAAAATCAAAGATAATTTGAAAACCAGGTACTTTCAAGCACAGGCCACTATTTCCCTAAAACCATCTATACGATGTTTCCATGATTTAAAAACATTGCTGCAGCATCACATATACTGCAACATGAGGATACCCTCTAAAATAAGATATGCATCTTGATGGTTATTCCTTATAGAATGAATTGAGTAGCTCCATTTAAAAAAAAACCAAAAAAACGCATATCTCAAATTCTTTCCTAGCTATACCCTAATGTGTGGTATCCCTCACGGAATCTCGAAAGACTAATCTAGCACAGACTTTAGGATAAGTAGCTTTGTAAAACTGCAAACAAGTATATGGTTAAAAGGTCGCCAATATTCATGCTAATATACAAGCAGAAAACAGAGTCAAGGAAAAATTAAGAGAGGATCAATTTGCAACCTACTTTTTTCTGGTGAGACATGTGCCTTAGCTTGTCCCCTCACAAGCCTGCACGTTGAGCCATCTCCTGCACAGATTCCACAGTTGTCTTCCTTGGCATTGCTCCCAAGTTGTCGATCACAGCCCACAGCCTGCCAACACCAACACCACAGTCAGAAGGAGGGCAAAGCTGTAGTAGACATGCTCAGGTTTCTGGAATTTTATTTATTATGTTATCCTTTTGATTTTATGAGTTGGCCTCATTCTATCAAAGCATCTCTTGCCATTTAGGATTTTAAAAGCATGCTGTCATTTCCATGATTTTAATAATGAACCACAACAACTGATATATTAAGCTATTCAAGCATAGAAAGTACATGAATCCATTTCCCACTACTTATGTGAATGAATAGCATTGAGCATCATTCTTTCCAACACAAGGCATAACTATATTATTTACAATTTGGTTTTCATCACCTGTTTAATTATGTCTGAGAAAGGATAAATGCAATTAAATAATCCAAGTTAAAAATTTAAAGGGTACTCAGCCTTCAGCTTCACAGACACGGAGTTGAGGGCAGTGCTAACATTCTAGTGTCTTGGCCATTCAGAATTTAACTGGCATTTGTGTAAATCTATTTGCCATTTACATCAATGTCAATTACACACACATTTGCTAACCAGCTTTTTAAAAACTTGGATGATTCACTTCTCACCTTTTAATTTTTTTCTGGTTTATGAATGTAAGACCCATTCTATAAAACTTTCCAACAACTATTACAAAAACACCCGAATTTAACACTGACAAAAATTCAAAAAGCAATTTTTTTAAAAAATGGTCAACTTAAACCCCTCCAAATTATAATGAAAACATTTTTCCAGGTTTTTCTTTTTCTGCATATCAGTCAACTCCACGAGAAAGATGGGAATGAGAATGGAAAAACGAAGAATAGACAAAACTGACTGAATGCGCCTTCCTGACGAATGGAAGATAGATATTTGGCCTCAGCTGTCCTGCTCTTCACCATTCCATAGAAGAATTTTTCAGGGAGTACCAGTTGCTGAACAGCGTGGTAAAAAGCTGATCTTCAGCTTCAAGTTTTCTCAAGTCAGCCTACATGCCTCTCACAGTCACACACCCCTGACAAGGGCAGCTAATTTGTCATGGGTGCATATATTTAACAAAAACCCAAACTGAAAAATGGATAGAAAACCCTCTGGAAACTCACAGTTAAAAGCAGTGCTAGAATTGTGAAACTGGCCAGCACACGCCTCTTCCTATATAAAAATGCTTGGAAGGGGCAGTGTGAGCTGCCAAGATCCACTGCACGTGTGCCGTGCCAAACCTGACACACGATCCCCTTGGAGAGGTGAGCACCGAGTCCACACGTAAGAGGCAGGGCTGGGTCCCCCAGTCTGACTGAACACAGACACACAAATCACACACATCCACGGCCAAACACGGAGAAATGCAATCTCAAAGTTTCACATGTCTATGGAAAAGAAAACAAAGCAGCCCCACCTCCCCCTTCTGCCCCTTTTCCTTCTTTCCCCAATTCCCTACAGCCTGAATTCCCTTTAGAGGAGGGCATTAATGAGCACAGTTTACTGTACTCCAGTTGAGAGTGAAGGCATCTCCTTCCAAAGGGCTTCAGATTTACCAGAGAAATCTACATTAACAGCAGGAAATTATTTTATTCCTGCAATTGAAGGGGATCTTAATTCTATATAGCCCAGCAAGGCACTAATTTTAAAAATAAATAAGCCACTTAACACTAACTCATTTCAGTTTTATCAAAAAACTTAATTGTAAAAATAAAGCAAATTTACACATGTGAACTCAGACCATTCAGAACAGATGCTTATTTGCCACACAGAAGGCAAGTGGGAACACTGTACTGTAATTTAGGCATGGATTACAGATAAAGTATTTGCACTTGAAGTTGTCTTTAGCATTAGCTCTGGGTTAATTATTGACATCCAGACAAATATAAAAAGAAAAAGGTTGTAAACAAATGACTATAAACAAGTCTGTCTTCACACTTTATAAACAATTAACACCGAGAAATGGATGAAAACACCATTTAAGAAACGGAAACTGACTGTGCCACACTGTCAATCAGAAAGCAGAAATTTCATGGGATATAAGAACACGGCACTCGAGACATTTGCCTCAGCATTGACAACGCTTTCAGTTCCCAGCTCCACAACAGACTTTCTTTTCTGACCTTTGAAAACTCCTGTGCTTTTCCATTCCAGTCCATAGAAGGGGCCAAACTGCAGATCCCCAGCTGACTGAAATGCTGCATGAATTAATCTCCTGAAGTTTGGGAAGCCTGCACATAGTGCAGTGATGGAGACCATACCAACTGAGAGAGTCTATATCTCTCTTTGGAAGGCTTTTAAAGTAGTTACTGCTCTCCACTGATTCTCCTGCCCTTATTCACATAAAGACATCTAGAACAAGGAGGTAAGTTGTATCACTGCAAGTGTAATCTCTCCACAGATGTCTCAAACACATCTCCATTTCATACTGTAATCTCCTTTACTAAATATTAAAAAAACGTTTACTCACTCATCAACTAATTTCAAAGGAAAAAAAATAATCTGCATATTGTGATACCTTGTGTGGAAAAGTGCTGTTTTCTTAGCTTAAGCTCTTTTTTGGGGGCTACAGATATTTGTAGGCTACAGAGGCTGCAAGTCTTTAGTGGGAGGAGGGCACTGAGCAAGCAGAGCACAACCAGCCCATTAGGGCCCAACATGACAATAGCAAACATCCAGACTGGGCTCTTACACACAGCCCCTATGAAAACAAACTCCCACTGGGTGTAACAAAAATTACACAACTGTGCAAACACAAAGCATTATTGTGTCCTTCACGGAACGTAAGAAAAGATAATCAGCACAGCAGCATACTTTAGAGGACTGTTTCATATAGTATTATTGCTTATTTTTTAATAATACACAAATGCCACAGAAATAAAACAGGAGCACTAGCAGCAAGGGACTTGGACGTGGGAAAAGGTTTACAGCTCCCCTGACAGCAAAGGTGGTGTGTTCAGCTAGATGCATTCACCCTCTGCAGATTTCCTTCCCAGATTATGTTTACATCAGCTGTTACAAATATGAATATTAAACAATGATATCTGGGAACACAATTTAGAAAACAACTCAAATTATAATCACAATTTTGACTTGAAGTGAGCACAGGATCCCAGATTTTGTTTAACATGAAGCACCCCAAAAATCCACAGGTTTTTAAGTGAAAAACCACGAATTTAGAGCTAATTCCAGAAGGGATCTTAATGAATGAACACTGGGATGGGATATATTTCAAAGCTCAAGAGTCTAGAGCCAGCCTTTTTTATCTGTTTGTAAACCCTTGATCAGGTATTTCTCAGGAGAGCTGAACGGCCACAGACCCCACCAGAAAAAGAAGAGGCTGTAAGGTGCGGCCTTGGAAACTGGGTCTCAAAAACATATGGCATTGTGACACCAACATCATGAATTTAGGGTATTCACACTTTAGCCAATAGCTAAAATAGCTACTGGGGGGAAAAAAGTGTTCAATGAAACATTTTGAAGACAGTAAATTTGGTTACTTGCAAATAAAGCTGCAACAAGGACAAGAAAATGATAAATGGCAACAGCCTTCCTCTGCTCACGCACCACCTCAGCCAGCCAAAGATGGTTGATGATTTTCACAATTAAGGCATTTTGTAGGATTAATTTACCCCACATTGCTTGCTGTTTACAGAGCAAAGGGATCAGCTATAAATATTACAGGCAGGCTGGGAAAACATCTGCAGGCTTTTAGGGCGTAGTCAGAAATAATATTAGGTGATTTTAACACAGGCTGAATAAATGAAACAAGTGATAACACAAACTGTGTAATGGAAGGTTTGGGACCCTGTGAATCCAAGAAATTTGTAATCGTAAATACCATCATCCCAAAAAATGATACAGGTATTGAAATGACCAGGTTGCAACTGAGCTCCTCAGACAGCAGGGAGAATATTCACCAGTACGTACCAAAAAAACCCCAGCAAGTAGAAATTTAATATACTAAAAGTATTGAGGAAATGAGCACTTTGAGAATTTATAAAATCATCCATGATGGGGTATCAATGAATTTGGATATAGCAGGATTATTTTCAGAAACAGGTCTCCCATCCATTACTATTTTTGGACAGAACCTGAATATATTTCTTGTCTGTTCTCACAAAGGAAAAAAAAAAAAAAGAAAAGAAAGATGAAAAGGAATTATATTGTTTATAGAATTATATATAGTTTTCTCACAAGCAGCTCAGATAGAAAGCATCTGGTTAAGCAGTGAACAAAACCACTCATCTGCTCCAACAAACCTTAGCATGGCAGTACTGTTGTGAAAAACAATCCTGCAGGGTTTTAAATACTTTGTAGCATGCTTAGAATAGTTCATGTAGGTTCAGAGAGGCAAAGGAAGAGCAAAGGTCAGGGTATAAAATACAGTAATACAGATGAAAGAGAAGAATGAAATCACTGCTGATATGTTAAGAGTGACTATGGAACATTACAAATATTTTTGCAAATATGAATCCAAAAATCACTCAGAAGCTCATGTAAAGCTGTTTCTTTAGGTCATACTCAATTAGTAGTGTTTCAGCTAAGCAATTCGACTTAAAGAAATTAATGTAGCATGTTAATTTTGATTTGTGAAGGTCCAAGAATAATCTGTGAAATTCAAGGAGCTTCCTTTGTTAAGATGTTTATAATTAGGTATGATAAGAAAATGGACAGGACTGCAAGGTGAAAGAATTTTAACTAAAATTCCAATGTGGTAAAAAAGCATTATAGTGAAAAACAAGGCAAATCCCACCCACACTCTCCCTCCCTCCTTTCAAAGACTTCTCTTAATAAATTTAAATACAAACATGGACTAGAATTTCCAGTGCAGAGTCCAATACAGGATCAGATTTTGAAATTTCAGCATTTGCTTTAGCCCTCCTGAACTGTGGCATTACCTCAGCTGCCCACTCACCCCCAGCTGCAGGCACTCCCCAAACCGGCACAGCACCACTTTTTTTGCAGAACCCATTCTACAGCAGTGACTTGTCAGTTATAAAAATATTACATTTCAATTATTCAAAAAGGTTGCAGGAACGCCAATGACAACATTATATACTTCAAATAAATAAGTTGAAGATACACCTACACTTCATAAAATAAAAATATTTATTTCAGAGATGAGTAAGACCAGACATATCTGCATAACAAGCATCATTTAAGTGTTAAGTGTCATTATTACTATCAAAAGCATGAAATCATATATAACAATAAAGACAATTATAAATAACATTTCTCTTTCAAAGTGAGCTTTCCCCCTTCTAGGGTCCTCTGGAGCCAAAGATCCAGGTATAGCCAGGAAAAACAAATATTCTGAGTTCTCCTAATAGAAGCAGCCACAAAAGAATAAATCACTGCTATTTTTATTTGTGACAGATACATAAATTCTATGAAACATTAAAACTGAAGCTGCACTAGTGCCATTATTTTTCTATCTACCGTGCCTTAGACTAAGCTCTTTAGCAGACATGTCATTTAAATATTCAGCAATGTATTTGTAAAATACTAAATCATTTTCTACTTTGACTAATAAATTTATTATTGATACAGTCTCATTTATCAGTGATTCCATTAAAATTATTAGGTAAGCCTCTGTTTTGCAGTGTTCTATGTTTGCTTGACGGACCAGCAGCTCAGTGTCAGGGAGTACTGCCCTTTATTAATGTGATATGGTTTAATAAAATGAAAACAGAAAATCAATTCAACAGTATCTTGATATGACATAATTACCATCCTTGCACAGCTACTGAGCAAACCCCCCAGCTGTCAGGAAAACCCAGCTGAAGGCTACTCGGGGTACATTTCTATTTGTGTGCTTCCATTGGCCTGGCTATTTCAAAGGATGCACAAAATGTGAATTCCAGGAACAACCTGCGAGTGGAATTTCAACACAAACATACAGATGGCATTTAGCAAAATTCAGCTGAAGCAGAAAACCCAGGAAATCATTTATGGGGAAGTGCCCGAAGTGCTTAAAATGTCAAAGAAGTACTGTTTTTCTGCTGAGCAAGGAACTGCACTGCAGAACGCACAAATGGAGATGATAATTGTACTTCTCACAAGAATGTGATAGAGTTACTGCACAGGAGATGCTTCCCCTCAAGGGCTGAACAGTCTGTAAATTATTATCTCCATACATGTTGTCCAGTAATTTTCCTTTTAAAACTGGCCAGCAGCAGATCTCTTACCTCAGTAAGAGAATCCTGTGCTGGCTGGAGCACTGATCTGCTGAAGGGTAGCAAAGGCTTTGTGTCCCAGGTGCAAGTGCCTTCCGCTGCCTTTAAAATTAGTCAAGATTTGCAAAATATAGTATGAAAATAAACTATTACACCAAACATATCCCATGAAGTGATCTGACTTCCCAGCCACCAGGATAGCATTTGGACTGCTATAAACCAAATTATTTATTTCAGGCTTACAAGAGATGAGAACTAAGATTAAAATGGAATAAGAACATCTACATACTTCTAAAGGTTATAAGCATTGCCCAACATACAAGATAAGTCTCCAAATTACTTCTGACAAAAATGCCCTATCCAAGTTTTGTGACTTGACTAAGAAAGGTCATGTTTTATTTCAGCATTTACTAGTAAAGGAAGAAAACTGTGAAAAAAACCCCTTACGTGCTCAAAAAGACAAATCTCCTTAGCATGTTTATTAGAATCACTCAGTAAGGAAAATTAAAATCCTCTGGATCTTGCTCAAAGACAAGGAATTTCTATTTCCAAAAACACAGACACTCACAAAATCCAAAACTCAAGAGAAATTAAGGTTGTTTCACTGCACAGTTGCACATGCTATCACAGTACAGAGATCTCATTGCTTCAGTGTCAGCTATTTGCTGCATTTTCCCCTGCTCTACTTGTCTTAGCATAGAATCCAGCAGAGGCAGATGTCAGGACTGACTGTATCCACACAACAAATAAGTGATTTTAAATATTGCTATGGGAATTCATGGTAATAAAAACATGAATAAAAAACCTGTCATGTGAAAATCCTGCTCTCCCTTGGTCAATATTTTCCATGTCTCTTTGCCCTGCTGTAAAACCTTGCTGTCATTCAAAGCCCATCTATTCACAGACTGCAATCTCTGCTCACATCCTTCACTTCGTGATAGCTTCAGCTTGCACTTTATTCCTACACAGATAAAATATGTCCCCAGAGAGAACATAAAGAAAAAAGCTCCCACTGTCTCTTTCCCATGCTCATCATCCACAAGTAATTGATTCTGATGAGCAGAGGGAGAGATACCAGAACATCCATCCAATTAAGCAAGTTATTTCTTTCTTTTTTTTTTTTTAATTGACTTTTAAAAGTAGTGTGGAATCTTAGCTTTCAAGCACCACTTTCAAACCCTAGTTTATCCTCACTGAGGATTTATCTTGGTCTGAGTCACGATTTTCTTCTCACATGGTCCTGTTTCATAACTCTTCAGTTATTTCTGAGCTAACAAAGACCTGATTGTGGTACGAGTTCTCACATCTCTGGAATCAAACCAGCCCAGGACAGTAGCAGCCCAGACAAGCTGACACAGGCTTCGGCATGTGCTAATTAACAGAATAAAGCCCCTCCAGGGACCCTGTGCACATCCTTGGGACCAACAGCGAACTTCCCAGCCCATCTCCTCCCGGGACACGAAGCTGCAATCCCAGCTGCCAAAGTGAAAGGGCAGCAGCCGTGCTAGGAAAAGGAAAACTTCCTCTGTTTAAGGATTTTCAGTTCCTCACAGGTAAGAAATCAGACAGTAAGGGCAAAGTGTGTCAAAATGCAAACCTCAGAACAGAGGTGTAAAATAAGTCAGAATGATGGGCACAAGGAGACGCTCCATGGTGTTCAAATTCCAGAGCCATCCATACAGAGGAAAAGAATGTAAAGCAATAAAAAAATCCCCACAGAAAATAAAAAAAAATACAGTGCATAAAATTCACTGCATACTAAAGGGCTCCTAAAAAGACTTTCCACATATTTCTGCTGACATTTTATATCTGAAGGCAAGAGGCTAAAGAGTGTTCCACAACTCTGTAAATCCACTTCCATCAAATAAAACAAAGTGTTTCCAAAATCTTTAACTCTTACTACAGGATCTGTCACATGCTAGAGAAGCTGAGAGATTATAGGACCACCCAGCAGGAGCAAGTATCCTTTCCCACATGGTCTCCATTTAAAAAAACACATATACACACTACCAGAGGATAGGACACAAACTCCCAGTGAGCTTCTTGTTTGTGAGAACGCTTTCAAAAAAGAAATCAGTATATGAAATAAAATTACTTTGCTCCTTTTCTGGTTGGGTTCAGCCAAGTCTGCCTTGCTTCGTGAAGTCAGCACTTGGGGATTCGAAGGTTACTAAGGTTCTACTGCAAGATGACAGCCAAATCATGAGTTTTTCTGCTATCACTGCTCACATGATTTAGGTCCTTGCTAGGCTGAGCAGTAAAGTCACGTTTGCTCTCAGCTCACTAAAACAAAACGAAACTTGGCAGAGTATCACTTATGACCAAAGAAGTATAGATAAGAAACTGGAGATCAGAAAAAACCCACTACTCATCTGACCAGAAAGGATAAACATCCACAGAAATAAACCCCTATAGAGAGCATTCTCCATAAGACACAGTGGGAGAGAGAATATGACCTGAAAAGAAACACCAGTTTCTAGCAGCAGTAGGAAACTGCAAAACAAAAGCAAGTGATCCCAAAAGACGCTTACAGTGTCTGAGAGTATCCCATGATTACCTGCAGTGTCTGAGAGCATCCTGTTATGATTATTTCTTTATAAAAGCTCAACACTGAGTTGCCAACAATGTCATCACAAGGGAACCACTACACCAAGGGGGGCAGTGACATTCAAAGGGGGGAAGCGCAGCCCTTGAAGGGTGGCTCCATGATCTGCTGGCCTGGGCAGTGCCAAGAGCTTCCATAAGGAGAAACCAACCCCGAGGCTAGGGAGGGTGACACGGACAGGTCACTAGGATGTGGCAGCCCCTGCTTAGCTCAACCCCATCATCCAGTGGGACTTCTGGACAGCCACCAACTCCTCCCAGCTGAGCTGCAGCTGGAGCTCCCCACTCCCAGTTTTACGACCCTTGTCACACGTGTGCAGTCACATGAAGTTTTTCATATGTAGCTCTGAGTGCCAGAAAGTTTTGCTGGATCTCCCTGAGTAACTGCCAGTCTTTCTGGACAGGGGCCAGCCTGCCAGCTCTGGTGCAGTAACGTGTAGACAGAGTACAGCCATCTACACAGGGGTTCCTTCATGCTCCAAAATGCACTTTGTGCATTTACTAATTAGTGATACCCAGGACAGAATGCCAGGTTTAGTATAACAGCTGGCTTGACACAGAGCTACCTTAAAATCAATTCTACCTATGAATCACTTCTTCTTAGAATCACTTCTAAAAAGAAGAAAAAGGCAACACAGACATTTTTTTCTAATTTTTAAATATTAAAAAAAGATCAAGAGTAAGTATTAATTTGGGGGGAAAGGTGCTTTTTAAACATCTTTTCAAGAATTAACTACTCAGAGTAGTATGTGTTAGAAACATGTCTGCAGTAACAGAGGATGGAAAGGAAACCCTCTTTTCTAAGTCTCTGCCCACCAAATCTCCTGTGCATCTTGGGCAGTCCTTGAACACATTTATAGGCAAAAAAAACGTATCTGCAGGAACCAAAAGAGAAAGTACACAAAACAAGCAGTTTGAGAAAGCAACTCTCAGAATAAAAGAAGTCAAGATTCAGAAGAAATTAATAACCTGCTATAATTTTAAGTTTAAAATACAAACAAAGCTTATTAAAAAAAAAAAGTGCAAGAGTCTTCCAAGATTTTACAGGAACTGTTTTCAATGAAAACTCTGACAGATATTTACATCCAGCATAAGAGTGCTTTGGTGGTGAGTGATACCTACTCGCCGTATGATGACATGTGACAGAGCAGAACCAGCATGGCAGAAGTTGATGGCACTCCACTTGACATGTGGGATGTGTTCTGATGTCAGCTAAATTTATGCCATATGCTACAAGGCACAGTGTAGTGTCTGCCTTTTTTGGAACACAAACAACTTGCTGACACTAAATGGAAAGTTCACTGCAGGATTTACATCATCCTTGACCTAATTGTGACAGCTTAGGACAGAACTACTCAGACTGCTCCTTAGGACTCCAGATTTTTTGGGTGACGCATGTATTTGTTGTCCAAACATATTACTCCATATTAGGAAAATTATCACTGTAACCATTTCAGGTGCTGGCACAAGTAACACCCCATTCTGCATTCTGGTAGAAAAAAAGCAGGTCTGCACAAATTAAAAACAAAACCTAAGAAGAGGCAGGGCCCCAAAGCAGGCAGAGTAACTGGGTAAATGTTGCCCACATATGTGTCTGACATGCAGATGTTTTTAAATGTCTCCTCCCACATCCAGATGGGCACAGCAGGAACACATTATATTAAAAAAAATGTTTTGGAAGTTATGCAGAGACTAGAAAAAATATCAGAAGTGTGAAAATCCTGGCAGTGAAGTTTTGACCTGTCCCCATTTAACACAACAACCCCAGATATTTGGGTTAGTAACAGAGGCAGGGCAGTAGCAAACTAAAACATGATCAAATGGTTTAACAGAGTTAAGACTCAGGGAAACCCTAAAATATCTAACTTTCCCAATAAGCCTTTCCCTGCTCCACCATCTTTAGATTTCACCTCCTGTAAAGCCTCACACGTCCTACTCAGAGTGCAGCTTGGTCATGTCACAATTTTGGTGGTTTTTTTTGTTTTTTTTTTTTTTTTGGTTTTTTTTTTTTTTTTGATATAGCTTATTTACCTTGATTTGCCTGATAAGGGCAGGGCAAAGGATCAGAACTGAAGCTGGAGAACAAGAATTCACCATCTTTGTAATTCATATGCTGCCAATGTGAGAGCTTGAACAAGAGGCAGAATTAGTGATGCAGCCCTTACCTTAGGAAGAACCAGAACACAGATGAAAGTGCAATCACACTGGGGAGGAGAAGTTGAGACAACTTTGAGACGATAAATGAGCAAACCAGCACCAGTCTCCTTTATAGCAAGTCTTTGGTGCTCCCAGGGAGAGAAGGGAAGACACCCACATCAGCAGTGTGATGTGCTCATTTAGATGAGTTAGCTGTAAAAACACTTGCCAAGTAATTTGCTGGCTGTGCCAATTACATGTCAGAATCCACCAGACAGATCTCACAACAATTGTGGAGAATCACGACTGTGCTGTCTCTCTCTTAAGATCAGTTAACTAAATAACCATGTTTTTCTGGGAAAGATTAGGCGTCAATTTGTTTTCTTTTCCTGCTCAAACAGGAGTAACACAAAGCTCTGGGTTGGTTTTCGAGGAAGACCCCACCTCCCACAGCCCCTTTCACATGTAAGAAACCTTTCACTCTGCCCCCAAAATAGTTTACAAAGAGGAAAAGGTTATTTAAATGAATCTTCATTTAATTTAATTCCATTCTACTTAAATTCTTTTAACTCAATAAAATCATCAAACACTAAATTATCAAATATATACTTTAAAAAGCAAGAAAAGCCATACTTCAGGCATAGCCAATGACTTCAAGAAAACAAAGTGAAAATACTGAACTATTTATGAGTTTCAGCAATAAATTTTAAAAATTGAATAAGTTACAGCACAGGACACACTCTAAACATGTTTGGTCTAGGCTTTTTTTTTTCTGAAGATGTTACCTTACACTGAAAAACATCTTTGTGAAATTGGAAGAAATAATTAAAAAAATTAAAAAGGGAGACAGAGAAAAAAATTGATTCTTATCAACAGTATAAGAGTTTTAGTTCCTGCTTCTGGAAAATTTTTTTTTTTCTCCACCACTTCATTTATTCTAAAAATGGATTATTTACATTCCCAAGTATTTTATATCATATACATACATGAATACTACAAAATGCTAAGAGGAAACATTGAAAGCAGATCTTTTAACTATACCTCCTAACTGATCTTCACAAAAATGGATCCACTCTGGGCAAAGACAATTTTATGCCACGTAAGGAAGATGGGAGAAGGTGTTTGAAGTCACTGTGGGAGACACTGGCAACCCCACAGCACCCTGAGCAGAAGGCCTTGAAAAGCCCAGAGCTGCCTCAGATGCAGCCTGACACTCAGGGTGCAATGGGCACAGCCAGCGAAGGCTGCTGGAAATTCACCTCCTGGAACAGGCTGGGCAATCCTCCTGGGTAAAAGCCTTTTTATTAGCATAGGAGGCATCACTAAGAACATGGCACATACATTATTTGGCAAGTGCTCCCAGAGTTTCTAGATGTATATCCTATTTCAAATAGAGGATAACAAACACTGCTGGATCCCACAGTGAAGTACTATTGACAAATGAAGTCTCTCTGTGAGGAATTCTCCTGTTTCAGAGGCAGCAGATGCACCGTGTGTTGACACGACTGGCATTGGAACTGCCGCATACACAGAAGTCACATAAAACCCACAGCAAGGTCCAGATCATATATTAATGTTGCTATAATCCATGCACCAGTCTTCTGCCAAATGTGTCAAATTTTCCTCTATAATAGAGCTATTTTTCTCACTGGGCCATATCCTGCATTTTTGAGTCACACACATTTTAGACATTTAACAGAGCAACAACCACTTGCAGGGAAAGAAAATTAATTGCAATAACATGTCCATTCTCTATAAACTGCTCTGTTCACAGAAGAAGTTTGCAATATTGCTTTGGTAATGA
The DNA here is from genome assembly GCA_013397315.1 of Donacobius atricapilla. NCBI lineage: Eukaryota > Metazoa > Chordata > Aves > Passeriformes > Mimidae > Donacobius > Donacobius atricapilla. Next base: position 841,455 of record WBMY01006632.1, read on the forward strand.
GACATGGGCAAGGCTAGCAAGCCTCAAATATTGTAACTCTCTGCTTTTACACTAACTGTATAAAGTCAATAGCATAACTAATAAATAATAAATATATCTAGAAATGTATATTGCCATTTAAAGACTCAAACAATCAGTTCATGCAACCACAACATATAGTCACTCACCCATACAATAAGACAGACCTATATACTCACACCGGCCATTGTGGGCTGGATCCCATAAAATGTCCAATTTTCTCCTTAACTGAGATTGTATGAGACTCAGAAAATTAATAAAATGAAATGGAAGGCTCTGCAATTTCATCACATCCTCACAGATATACTAAATTTTGGAAAGCCACAGCTACAATAACTAGGTTCATTAATTTTTACATGCATAAATAGAGGAGTGAAATAATTTTATTGACCTTTTATCTATATAGATAAATATCCATGACTAAGGCCATCAGGAAGTTTTGTGTCTTCCTGAAAAGGTAAGTTATCTACAATCTATTTGACAGCACTTCCAGATACATCTAAACTGATAAGTAGAATGAAAAACAATCCCAAAGCACTCATTGAGGAGCAAAGTGCTTCACAACAAAGGCCCCGTTTAGATTCACACCGTGAACATACCTGGCAAATTCCACTGATGCACATATCCAAGGATTCAGTATTGCAACGAGTACCATCCAGCACTTTTGGGGCGAGCTCCACAACCAAGTTCTTTCCCAGAGCTTGACATTTCAGGGCACAAGGAGCAGTAGGATCATTATACACAGGGATCCACTCATAAAAGTGTCCCTGGTACTTGACATCATTGTAGGCAGAACACTGTTGTGCTCTAAAGTCACCAACATCTGAAGGGCAGTCCTGAAAACAAACCAAAAATATTTTTTTTAAACTAGGGAATACTTTGCATTTGCAGTAAAGTTATCTGATGAATAACCCAGAAGCTCTTCAGTCAGGCTTGGTTCAAGAACTGATCTGCTGTAACAAATAGGCCACACTACGAAGTTTTACTATGTATATTAAAAGAATTTATCTTGCTTAATCCATGGCTTGGAGCGCAAGTACAGAATATCATACATATTCTAGCAATAACAACATATCTGATAAGAGAGGATAGTTAAAAGTGCTAATTTTTATGATACCAGGTAGTACAGGTAAAGTCTGGCTCTATAGTAATAATTGGCTTCTAAAGGAATCTATATATTTTAAGCAACTACAAGGTGATGTCTTATGTTTAATATTTCTCTTTTCAGTAGTTTGTCCCACTAAAGGATTTCTGAGGCCTCTATGCTCATTCATCAGTTCACATGTCAGAGTAATGAAAGAGATATTAATGCTACATATAAATAAAAAAAAAAATCTAATTAATTGTTCAGTATTGCTTGAAAAAAGCACAAGATTTAGGAGGAAGCATCAGAACTTTCAGTGCTTGGTCGTTTAGTCTAATTACAAAGCACCTTCACCTCATGGAAGCAGTAAGACTTATTTTGTTGGAATAAAATAAACTTGGTAACAAAATAAATAATCATATAATAATAATAAATTGGTAACAATTGATTCTGTATTTCCAGTTCTAATGAGACAATTCCCTACCTTTTCCCACACAGCACCTTAGAATACACAGCTGAAAGATCAAATAAGAGAACTGCTTGAAATAAAACATTCTAAAATATTTTTTCTACATAAAGCATTGCACCCAAACAATGATGTTAATATTAAACTATGGTGACAGGAATGGAGATGAATACTGATAGATTTGAAAATAACTATGGTAAAGTACTGGCAAAGGAGTTACTATGTCAAACAATTCCTCACTGCAGACTTCATTTGAAAGTATGTCCAGCGTCAAAGAGCCCATACACCAGACTGAAAGGATATTCTTCCAAGAATTCCAACTGCACATATAAGCCAGATGTGAGGCTGATTTTAGCAGTTTTGTTTTCACTGGATGGAAGACTGAAAGATTTTGATGTGTCAGGCAAACTCATGGAACTTATTACCAGTATTTTTTAACAATACTGATCCCAAGCACAGCTTCAACCTTATCAGTGAACTGAACCTTCCCTGAATAAAGCTGATAAAATAGTAAGTGCATTATATAGGACTGAAGAGTAGAATATACAGGAGAAAGTTTTGAATTTCAGTCCAATGCTCCCAGCAATATTGCACTCAGTCTGGAGGTTTTTTCACCATAGCAAACAGTAGCCTGGAACTGTCTCTGACTTGGTTGTAACCTACATAAAACATGTTCTAAAAATCAGTATTCTATCTACTGACCAACACATGGAGACTTTGCAGCTTAGCACTGAGCAAGACACTGAACTTTCCCAGCAAAACTTTTCAGCTCTGTCTAATGCTACACCTTACAGTGACAATAATTCAAAATGATACTAATACATATTGTATTATTTTTAATCTGGGATAATGCTACTTTGACCCATATTTTATGAAACTATACAATGATAAGACACAAGGAATATTTTACCTCTACAAAATCCCTCAAACTGAGAGCTCCTACAAACATCAAGTAAATACTGTGAGAAGCCACACATATTTACTGTAGTGTCACTCCCCAGAAATTCACCAAGTTTGCGATGGTGTAAATGAGAGCAGAATTTTGGCTCTGACTTATCTGTCACCTCTCATTTTCCGCAATAGCAAGTCTAAAAAGCAGAGAGGACTCCAGGGTTCATATGGATACCATATGGCTCCCTTCCACCGATGCAAGCAGAGGAGCAAGTAACAATCAAAAAACAGTAAGTGGACGTTAGATTCAGATAAAGTTAGAAGCAGCATTTGGGAGCAGCGTTACCCAGCCACGCACAGCTACATTTTCATCACAAAGAGCTAAAGAGTAATCTGTAAAGCAGGCGGAGTGAGGGCCTTCAGCTGAGGTCTGACAGGCTGCTGTTACAATCCATTATCACTGGGTGTTGATGCGATGCCAAGACACAAACACCACCAAGTCAGGATGTCAAACCCGTGGTTACTGTATGTTTCTCATTGATTCAACACAATGCAGCTCCTTCCTTGCCCTCGACTCTTGGCTGCTTCAGAGCAAATGAATTCTCATCTCCCTATTCTCTTTGGGCATCTTCAAAGAATCCAAAGTGATTCTGGCAGCTCGATTCACATGCCAGCTCCACCTGCTTTATGTTTGAGCTCCGTTTAAAAGCAGCAGCATAAAAAGAGCATCACAGAGGGGTATCAAAGAGCTGAAATTATTATCATTTGCATTATATCAGAGTTTGGATGGCAACCAAGTCCAGATCCCAGTCTTCCAGGGAACAATAAATATTTGTGTTAAGAAAGGAGTTTAAAGAGAAAGACAACTAAGCACAGAATGAATGCAATCAAGACAACAAGAGGACTTGTAAACATCAGTTTAATTCCATTAGAGCGGGTTGGAAAAGTGAAAGGCAGTTTAAAAAATGCAAAAGAAAAGGCAGGGCAAAGATGTGAGTGGTAGGCAAGGGTGAACCATGTTCAGGAAGTGGGCAAGGTCATAATATCAGACAATGATATGGGGGACCCAGCCCTCATCCTGTTTGTGTGTCTCTGGTTTTAATCTATTTCAGACATCGCTTCATTCCACCATTCTCTCTTTCCTCTCAGTATTTCACATTTTTTTCTTACTTGTTAAATTATTTTGCTACTAATTTCAGGATTTCTCGAATTTCTCGATTTCAGCAATAACTTTTGTCTCACATACAATCTACTGAACCATGGCCAGGCCATTTGTAGGTTCATACGCTGCATAAAGAGCTGAAGACATATCTATGAGGTCTAATACATGAAAATGTTGGGGAAAAAAAAATCACACCCAGACCTTGCAGTGGAATGAAATGTATTTATGACATGACTTATGAACATATTAGACAGATCTGAAAAAGATGCTTTAGACATGACTATCGTGAAGATTAAAAACACATATATATATTCCCATATTTTTTGTGACAGATGATTAAAAACTACTGCATCCAAGGTCTGGCTTCTTATGAAATGTATCTTTGAGTTTTGGCAATGAGTGCCCTCAGCCTTTGAAAACAAAGCTGACCTGGGAAATCTGTATCTTTGTAGGCAATGTACATGTACAAAATATGAAGGTTGCATCAGACCCTGTGACACTTGCCAACAATTACTCCACTGAAAAAAGCACAAAAGAGAAGGCAAGAAAATTCCCAGTAAAAATGATGACACCAAAGAAAGTCTAGCCCTTTGTCTAGTTTTATTCTTTGAATCTCATTTTGTTGAAACCCAGCCAAAACTGATGAAGTCATTGTTTTGTTTTCTTTCAGAATTAGCTCCAGGTTCTATGTTTTTCCTACACAATTTTCGGATTCTAAGTAGAATCAAGATACCTGAGCTGGAAACCACCCCAGTCAAGGGGAACCTTATGGTGCATCAGTATTATAAATATAAACTAAATAAATTAACAGATTAGAGAGAAACTATGTAACTCAATGTGAAATATTATAGTTAAAGTCGACACAGTACAGCTAGGATTTTCTGAATGGGATAAATTAGCAGGTTAAGTGGATGCTGGGACAATTATACATGAATGTGCTGAACAAGTGTGAGCATTATCTGCATATTTAAAGTTTACAGTGGAATTAAACATGAGGCTATCTTTTACAAAGTAGTGTTTTTTCTGACTGTAGAAGAATCACTGTGGCAAAAATATAAGCGATTTTTGGCGCACAAGAATGCAAAATTTATGGGGAAATGGCCCAAATAACTTGTTCTGTGAATAGGACCCTGTAGGATTAACTTAAACACTTCCACACAGTGCACATCATAGCATTAGAATGTAACACTATATACAAAAACTGAAATTTAAAAAAAGGGGGGCAAGAAAGACTGAAAATCTCATTGAACAATATACAATGGATAGTTTATTTCTCTAAAGTCTCTATATGGAAGGTTGAAAGCACACATGCAGTTTTAGGAAATCATGCACCTGGCATCTCAGTTATGACAGAAAGATAAGCAGGCTATACATACACCTTAATCTTAGCAGTTATTTTGTTGCTAAGACCTTGAATTAATTTTCTGATTGAAATATCACTAATATTATTCTGGAACTATGCTTAAATTCAATGAACTTACTCCTATTCCATTACAAATCCACATGAAACCAATTTTCTGGTAAAATGATTCTTGTTCTTCTCATTAGAAAGACACACATATTAAGTTGTGCTTCATTTGTACTCCCCAATATAGATGTTAGTGGTGTAATGTATCATGTAGCAAAATTACATTTGCAGACAACTTTATACTGTGTATTTAAACCAAATGTCTCATGTGGTTACCAGTAATACCTATTAATATGGAAAGAAGCTAGTATAAATTCTTAGTTTTCAAACTACAATTTCACTCCTGAAGTGAGAAGCCTTGATTAGAAATAATGCTTTTGGGAAAATTATATCATTTGAAACTAAACTGGCCTAGCAGTCTCAGATTTACATTAGGTGTAAGGTCCTGTTTCGAGGTTAACTCAGATCTAATATGGGGTTTGAATTCAGGGATGCCAATTTCAGAGATCAACTGTATTAACAGTGGAAATCTCATTAAATATATTTTTCTCAGGAGTTCTTCATTATCTGACCCATAATCTAGGAAAAACCATTCCTGAGAGATTCTGACTGTATCTGAACTGAAATGGAAACCTGATCCCTTTCAGACATGCCCCAAATGCAAAACTGTAAAGGCAGTTTCCTGTCTGGAAATTAACATTTGAATCATCATAAATTCAAACAGATTCTCCTACAAGGCATCTGCCACTTATCACTTTAAAACAAACCCTAAAGTTAAAAAAACAGGCTCCAGTGACTTCAGATAAACTCTCTGGGAGTTCAGAGAGGACATGAGAATCATCTTAATTTTCTCTGTGATGAAGCATAAAGTGTCTTCATTTCCATCAGATTTTTACTGTGTAAATCTTAAAACAAACAGCGTCCACAGCTGCCCTTAGATATGCTGAAGGCAAACAGACCTGTGCATGACAGCAGAAAACATGAAAACATGCCCAGATGGACATCACCATCCTCCCTTCCTGGGCACTGGGCAGTCCCCAGGCCTGGTGCTGGGAGAAGAAGGGGCACCGAGACGCCCTCTTTGTCCTCCTGCAGGAGGCTGCAGTGCACAGGACAGCAATCAGAGCCGTGTTACTGTACACAGTGCATACAAACAGACATTTACATAAGCAGTGGGGCACTCAGGGGCAGTTTGTTCATTGCTTAAATCCTGATGGCTGCAAGTTATCAAGTTATCACACAGCCTTTAAACATCGGGGTATTTTTGCAGGTTGCGTTTTTATTTATGAGCTCAGGCCATCGTCCACCAAGCTGCTGGGCCTTTTCTTCTGAAAGGGCAAGGGACAGAGCTTGCCTCCAGAACCTGATTTCTGCATGCACTGGGACTGATTCATTTATCACTTCCACTTGCTTCTGCCAGCAGGAACTTCAGCTGAGAGCTGCTGTGATGGGAAATCCATCCACCACTGAGGAGTGTAGGTGTGTGAGCAAGCCTTGTTCTCAAGGAGGGCAGGAGCCAACTGGCACAACAGACACTGTAGGTGTGGCAAACTGAAAAGCAGGAATGGTCAGTTCTTCTAGGAGATGCACTGATTCAATATATTTATATATTTACTGGGCAATTTCCAGGGTCCTGCCTATTAAGGAGAGTATGTCACACTCCACAGCTGCCTGCTGCTGGCAAAAATTACAAAATTGGTAATGACTGAGTGCCACCTGAGCTTATACGCCTTTGGGTATAATTCAACCCAAAGGAAATTCAGGCCTCACTTTTTAATATTATTATTAATTACTTATCTGCCCGCTGTCTTTTCTGGAACAGGACATATGACTGTCGCATTACACTGTGAGGTAAGCCAAGCAAGGGGGAAAGTGCAGACCATAAACCACCCATAACTGTGTTTGCACACACCTCATGTAGACCAGTGGTGCCACAAAGTCCTGCCTGAGCTGCTCACCTTGGGCAGCCTAGACCCAGGCTGAAGGGCAGCAGTTAAAGCAGCACAAAGCACGACTAAAGTCAATAGAACACGAGTCATGGAGTTGGCTGTACGTGAAGGGTTTTCATAACACGTGTCTATAAAAATGAAATGCAATTGCATCACAGTAACAGCACCTGTATGGTCAAAACTCCAGCTTCACACTCTCTCATGAAAATCGTCTGTGCCAGCACCCCTAAATGTGCATGTTCTTGCACACAGACATATAAAGATCTGGGTTTAGGCAAACAGAGGGAATATGAGGAGTAATTATCCTATTTAGGATCTGAAAGGGACCAGGCACCTCTTTGTTCACATGAAGAGAGTCACCATATCACTAACAACCACAAATGATCCAGAGCTCAGTTTAATGCTTCATCTACAAGACAGCACCCCCAGGAAAACCACTCACTAGTTTAAGATGAGAATTGATCTGTTAATCCTCCAAAATGTGTAACTCTCCTAATAAGTGATATAAAACATTCTGAATCACAATTGGCACTATAATTTTAAAAGAAAACGTCCATTTGGGAAGTCTAAATTTGAGACCTCATGGTGTCATGCAGACTGAAATGTTTAAAAATGGTAATAATGATGGAAAGAAAATTATGCACCATAAGGTTTTAAATAAGAAGCAGCATTTCTTAAACCTTAACAGATTTTTTGAATGAGTAAAACAGGATTAAAGGCCAGACTCACATTACTACTGCAGGTTTTGTATCGAATATTCCGACCTTCACAGTTCCTAAAAAATAAAGAGTAAAAATGGTTACACTGTATAATGGCAAAAAACAACCTTGCCTGTTTTACAGGTAGTTATTCTCTTAAAAATTAGACTTTTATTGCTACTGCCCTACTATAATCTGGACTCAAAATACAAAGTTTAAATACAAAGGGGGTCTGGGGATTCAACTCTTTACACTGCTGTCTCTCTTCAGCAAAGAATGTGTGACTTTCCCTGTAAAGCCCAATTTACTGCAAACCTTATGAAAAACACATTTATTTTGTGAAAAGGGCATTTCTAAGCCTGATCTATGCGGATTGCAACCAAGTTAATTCTAATAAATGGGATGTGACCTAGAGGAGAAGATCAGAATATCTGATTCATAATTTTAAATTAAACAGAATTTTTATGGACTGCATGCAAATGTGCCCAATGCATGATTCCTGACACCCAGACAATTCAGATCCTCAGTCTGTTGTCAGTAGCTGAAATAAAAGGCATGTAATAGAGTCATGGTTATTTATTGTGGTCTCATAAATCTGGGGAGGTTGGGTTTCACACTTTTTTTAAAGATAGACTCTGCCAAACTTCTCAGTAATGAACCAGCAATTTGCACAGTGTAAGATATTCTTCTATGTTAAAAATGAAAATATCAAGCCTTTGAAAGAACTTACAGCATATTTCAAATGACTGGACAAGAAATTATAATTAGTGATTTCTCTAAAATCAGGAATAGGGTTTTGGCATAATCCCTTACTACAAAGAAAAGATGTGCCTTACATTAAAGAATGTGTGAACATGTAAGGGATAATTTACATCTCTTGAATTAATTTTTTTTCTTCTTCTTGCATGAAAATTGATAACGATTTTTTTTTGGTTTTTGTAATGTGTGAGAGGGACTGAAAAATAGCATTTGAAAAGAAAAAAAAATAGATGCCTGAAGCAAGAGTTCAGCTCAGCTGAAGGTGCAACTCTTAAAGCTCAAGGTATTACAGGTCTCAAGTTTCCAATCTTTTGCAAGGCTTACTGCATCACAACATGGAAATTAAAAATGTTTATGATACACACAAATGTGAAAATTTTGTTTCACAGTTGTATGTTTCCCAGACATTACTGCAAAAATCAAACATAGAAAAAACCTTTTAAACTATGCATTTGTCAAAGTATGGAAAACACATGTTTTTCACAGGGGAACACATTAAAAATATTAATAAAACCATAGTGGAATTTATACTGCTACAATTTATTGAGCTTGTTTCACAGTCCCTAACACATTGGTAGAATATCAAGGCTCTTGCTGGAACCATTACTTTTCTCCAAGATCCTTGTGCATTTTTCACTAAAAGAAACAGGCAGTACTTAAATCAATCATCTTTAGCTCTGTATTTCATACAGTTTGCCCCAAAGTAGCACATCAGACTCCAAGCCTTCTTTAAGAGTAAGTGACTTCCTGGCTGATACTGCATTTAACTTTAAAAAATTTAACTAAATAAAAATGTAAACACGATCATCAGTTTTAAAAATGTTTAAGAATAATTCAAGTAAAACAAGAAATTCTGGATGCCAGCACAGATGCCTCAAAGCTGGCTGGGATCTCTTGCCTGACTACAGGCCTAGTGCATTACTCCTGCTTTAAGGACTGTACCAACAAGTCCGACATTAGTCCAGTTTTACTACAGAGGTAAAAGGCTTTCATTGCACGTGCTCCTCTCTTCAAGTCACACTAAGACTTAGACATGAGAACACTGGCTGCCAGGACCACTGCTTTGAAAGAACTGGCCGGGAACAGAGAATCAGTTTGGTTGGAAAAGATCTCTGAGATCATCGAGTCCAACGTGTGACACAACACCACCGTGTCAATTTAGACCACGGCACCCAGTGCCAAGTTCAGTCCTTTCTTAAACACTCCCAGGGATGGTGACTGCACCACCTCCCTGGGCAGCACATTCCAGGGTCCAATCACCTTTCTGTGAAGAAATTTCTCCTAACCACCTCCCTGGGCAGCACATTCCAGGGTCCAATCACCTTTCTGTGAAGAAATTTCTCCTAACATCTAACCTGAATCTCCCTTGGTGCAATTGGAAAGTATGGCCTCTTGTCTTGTCTTGTCCTTCCCTAACAGAAAGCAGCATTTGATATGAGCCGCAGGCACTTGAACATTTTGTCAAGTCATGTCCAAGTGCAGGCTAATTTGTGCACAGGTAACTCACCATTTGATTTGTATTACACTGAAAGGGACTCCCCTCTCTATTTGACCACACTAAATAAGTAATTCCTGCTATTCCACAATTTTATTTCATAACATGTTGGAGTTCAGAGTTAAAGGCTCAGTTATTTGTCTATTATAAACATGTATTAAATGCAGTACTTTATAGCACTTGATCTATCTTACACAGCACTTGGTCTCAGAAACAGAAGCAACCAGAAGAGGATTGAAAATGTGCCAGAGCTGCAGAAGAGCCCCCACACACATCAGCATGTGGCTTACCTGCCATTTAAGCATCTCCTCAGAGAATAGGAGGCTCCCCCTCCACAGGTCCTTGAGCAATCACTCCAGGCCCCCCAGGCATCCCAGGAATCATCCTTATCTTCGTCTGAACGGGTAATTCTGGAGTTCTAAAGGAAAAACAAGAAAGATGGAAGGGGAGAAAATTTTTCAGGATATGTTTTATTGCTTGGCATTAAGCATCATGTTACTTTGCTGCTTATTTACCATATTTCAAATTTCCTATTTCAATGTATAATAATTAAATGGGGAGAAAGCAGAGTCTTTGAAGATCCAGTGCATATGATGTGTTGCCTCCTGCCAAAGAACTGCTCTGCCCAAACAGGCTGCTGTTCCCAACTCCTCTGTGCCCAAGACGCTCTGTAGGTACTAAACAGTCTCAAGCATACAGACAAGGCATCATGTTCAAACTCATGATGAGCCTGTTACAACGAAACTAAGATTTTTAGAATCCTATATAACACCCTGGTTAAGATTAAAACACCAATTTCTCAAACCACCATGGTGATAGTTTGCACATAAAAATACCACTAACAAAGTAATGGCTTTTGGCGTCATTATGAAAGTCAGACTGTGGATAAAAGTGAGGCAGTGAGAGATTTTTCTCAGGTGGCAGAGAATATTGACCAATATTTATTCTGCCCCAAAAGAATCACAACTGAGAGAACATGAAAACTTAATTCAAGCTTTAATAAAACTACTATTTCCAGACCTTTTTTTAATTTTCACTGACTTCAGTGGTCAACTCATCAGGGGAAANTTTTTATTAGAGGATAACCATCTCTATTTAAACACTGAATTGCAGAAGTTGGTCTAAAAACTTCAGTGGCTCCTTAACTTTCTTGCTCTTATAAATTTATAAATTTTACAATCGCTTACCGTAAAGCTTTAAAAGCACTCTTAGGCCAGTCTACCATTCCAAAAATGATAGAGCCCAGCTCTGCCAAGATCCCTGAGGAATTTCCACACTGATGCTGGGTTTACTTTATATCAGAAGTCAAGTCTGAAATGTATGACACTGAAAATGGAACCAACTGCCTTCGGTCTTGACAAAAAAAGCTCGGCACTTCCCAACAAGACACTCAGCACATGAAAATAAACCAAGATGAACGAAAGAGTCACTTCTTTCAAATTTATGGGTGCAAAATTAGTTTGTTCTCTGCAAGTCCAAAGCGAATGATTGGGTTTTAGCATGTTGAGAAATTACTATACTTGTGATATTAAAAAAGCAACTCAAGCCACTCTTTTTTAGAATAGCTGGTTTCTTTTGACAAAGCAGCAACAACGCCTGAAATAATCCTAACTTCTTCGTTGTATTAAAACCAGCCACATGATATTAACAGACAGAATGTCATCTAAAGCCCTAAACAAAGTCCAGTTGTTCACTTCCCAAACTGCTTTGATAAAAGCCATTGTTCTGAACTGTATCTAATTAAAAAGCTGTAAATACGATGACGATCAAAGCAGAACTTTATGCCAACAAAGCCTTCTTTAGAATCATTGACTAATTCAGCGCCCACAGTGTTGATTTAAGCTCCAGCTAGTCCCAGCTATTTGTCCCATGGGAAAGAGTTAAAAGCAGCTTGCACTGACTTAGTAATTTACTACCAAAATAATATTGATTTACTAGCTGTCTGGTTTCATAAACTCTACACATTACATTTGTCTTCACCATGGTACTAAACTGAAGTAAAATAAAGATCACCAGCATCATGATTTACACCAACAAAGCCTTGGAAACTCATTTAGGAATTAAACTGAGAGCTAATTGCAAATGGATACAGAAGGATATTATTGTACATCATGACTGCATTCCCAGCTTGCTTGACTTCAGTTTTTCATGGTTTTATTGTCTTCAGTCATAATTCTAACATGGTTCAGCAGTGAAATATTGGACCATATTAGAATAGTTTTTCCTTTAGTGCCTTAATTTTGCAACAGATGAAGTGAAACACATATTTTGCATATTCATTGTGGCAGTATTTATGTGCTAGCAGAAACCTAATTGTGTGCATGGACATGCACACGTGCACCCATGATGTTACATGAAGAAGCCACAAGTGCTGCAGTGAATCCAGATAACTTAAACCAGCTATAAACACAACCTACATGGTTTGCTGCACTTTACATAGAGCTGGATGGGAGAACACGTCACGGGAAGGAGTTGTACCACATGTGAACAGAGGGTCAGATGCAAACATTGCAGTCAGAGCAACGGTTAAGAGCTCATACAAAGTTTCTGTAGAAATCCATTGTACATGATAAAGGTAAAAGTTTCTGCAGAAATCCAGTGTACATGGTAAAGGTAGACTCAAAATATTTCATCCCGGTCTAATTCATTTTGAAGGCAGAAAAGTCACAACACTAAACATGGACTTGGGTAATGATTTCTTGAATCAGGGGGTAAGGGAAAATAAACGCTTAAGTTTTGAAGCACTTGGTTACATAGACAGAGCCCCAAAGACGGAGATGACAATTTGCCAAGGCTTCCTCGAGGTCTGAGGCCCAGTAAGACACAATCTGAGTTCTGTGCTGGCAACCCTTAACTGACAGAGACAGTGTTGTACCCAGAGAATTTTACTGGAGAGTGGCACTGGCAGATTTGAACAGAGGGGAAAGTGTTAGTGCCAGTTTCCCTTCTTCTGTCCAGGGCTCTGTTTTTGCCTCTGTCACAAATGGGCACACACTGAACCACCATGTTCTGCAAATTATTGGTGTGCATGTGCTCTCAAGCCAGACTCTCCTTGCAACATACTACTCAAAGTAACAGAGTATAAGGTGGGCACTGAGGTAAAATAAATGAAATCCAGATGTTTACAGGGCTGATCATTACTCTGAAACAAGGGGATTTTTACTGTCACTTGTAGCACCCAGTAAATAACAACAGCTACATTGACACTCATTACAAAAATCAAACACAGTGCTGTCAGATGGAGAAAAAAAGATTATTTGGCCAAACTTTTGTTTGGCTTTATGAAGGATGACATAATTGTCTTGAATTTGGTCATGCAGACTTCAAAGGAGAAGTGGTGCCAGAGAACAAAGGTCAGTTTATGCAGTTTTATTATTATTCAGACATCTATTACATAAGGCTTGGATATGTAAATGTTTAGCATCCACAGCTTCTCAACAGAAATGCCCTGATACCTTAAATGTTTGTTTTACAGAGTTTTTTAGCATACAATTTTTCTTTAAACACAAACACAAGGCAAGTCCATAGTATTTGACAGGAGAGTTATGGCAGGAGTATGTGCAGTGAAAGAAATGTGGAGACCTGGCACACAGATTCTTCTGCCAGAGCCCCCAGGTGACAGCCCCTCTGCCATGCACACATCAACACAAATCCTGCCCCGTGACAGCCCCACAGCACCTTCCCAGGGCAGGGTGCCCAGCTCTGTCAGGTTCCAGAAGAGATTCAGTGCAACCTCTGGGCAGCAGATGCAGCAATGTCGGGCAGTTCATGCCTGGGGCTGCGTGGATACATGAAAATGCTCTATTCAAACACGTTAAAGTGTTGTGGCTCAGAAAATAAGTCTTCATCATGTCATGTAAGGACTTGGACATGGAGGAATATTTACCAATAGACCTGCTATTATGCCAGTGTCACAGCAGCTCTCTGAGCAGCTGTTCTTTTGTTTTTCTCATGGCTGCTTACTAAAGTGATTTGTATTAATTCACTAAGGCTTGCCAAATTCTAAAAGAAAATCAAGAAAAGGACGTACACTGGCACAGTTATAGCATATTGCTATTTAATAATGCGTTTCTTATAATTAAATACAGAATTTAGGTTCTTTGGATTAAACTCATCTAGGGGAAAGAACCTGTTGAGGAGTATAAACACCACTTCTGTACCACTGAAGGCATAAATTAAGCAATACCCGAAGCCCAGTGCTGGCCCTTCTCCCAGGAGTGAATTTCATCCTTGATGGTGTTTTGAACAGAGATGAAGCATTTCCTTTTCATTGCTTCTTCCCACTTTCACAACCCATAAATACTATTAACACTGTCCTGACTTTCAGAGTTCTTCCAAAGCACCAGGTTGTTTTGCTCTTCACTGATCTTCATGTGCAGCACTGCACTGTGCCATTTGCGTCTCCTCATACCTACAACAGCTCCAAGCAGAGGTAGTATGAGGAATTATGGCACTGAAGGGAAAATATCCTGCCTGAGTAGCTCTGTGATGCATTTCCCAGATTCTTGTTTCCAGACGCTACACTTGGTGGACGAGGTATCAAATTGCACTGATGATTGTATCCATGAGCAGGAAAGAACAAGTATTTACCTGCAGATAATGACTGGATGTGCTAGTCACCCTCAGAACTGTATCCTTCACTTTTAACCCTGGCTGTTATGTCTAGAGGTTTGCAACAAGCTACACTAGAAATCTCTTTCACTGCTAAGGTCACATACAAAAATGATTTACACCTCTGTTTGGTATTCTAAGTGAGGTGTAGAATGTGGATTACAGACGTAGGAAAGACTATTTCACTTGTGGCAGCGACTAAATAGAACAGTCAAAACATATTTCCAGACAAATAAGAATTATTAATAAAAGATCTTGCATTACCTGGTTTTAGCTTAAAAACTCCTCATTTCCTTAAAACAGATTTCAAGACATTTCCTGATATAATTCTACTATTGCTGAATGCATTAAGTATTACCTAATTGTGCACTGTATATGTCATTGAGTTTAATAATTCTTTTACTTGTATGTACCAAAATAAATTATGTATTACTCTGTATGTTAAAAAGAACATATCTGGAATTTTAAAATCCTGGAGAAAAAAACAATGCATCATTATTTTAGACTGATAAAAAACACCTGGGAGTAAATGCAGCTATTTTCAGCAGATGTTTAAAATTAATTAGTTTTAAAATTGTTAACATTATTTCAGTTACATTACCTATTCCTTGCACTGGGCCTAAGCACTGCAAACGCACTGCAAAATGGAACCTGTGCCCCATAATAACAAGAACATTTCAGAAACACAAGCTGGTAAAGCTCAGTAACAAGGTGAATCACCAGCAAGGAACTGGCCAAAAGGCAAATGATGGACTTAGTGAGCTACATGAAAAAATACATCTGGGGGCTCCGATGGACTTCAGACCTCTCAGTGCTGAATTCAGCAATATATTTTCATTCTACAGAAGTTTTGAATAAATTCAAATTTTGGAGAATAAAGCATGCACAAGTGTCACACAGAGGAAGTATTTACAGCATAATTAATCTTCATACTAAACTGAAGGCAAATCTTAGCATGTTTTTCTGTATTATACTGCATCCAGATTTTTCCATTGTCAGAGTGTTGCAAAATTTCATATTGACAGCACAGGCCTGCCCTGCAGGAGTTGTCAGGACAGAGCTGGAGGTTTTGGCAGGTGGAGCAGGGATACTTGAGGCTTTTGGCATCCAGGAAGGGATGAAATGTTGCTTGGCTGTTTGGCACCTATGAGCTAGTTGAGGCTTTTGGCACTGAAAAGAGTCTGTATCCCCTCCTTCCTTCTTTGTGAAGTAACAGAGGGAACATGGAATCAGAGGGCATGGAGAAGAAATTGTGGATCCCTCCCTAACTAGCCCAAGTAGAAAGCAACTGCATTACAATACCTGACATCTACAGCTCTTCCTGCACCTAAATGCTAAGGACAGCACCTACACGATCCTGCTAACAGGAATCGGTATTGAAGTACTTAAAGCATAATTAAGTTGCTATTTTTCAATTTCTGAGTTAACTGCATCATTCAGATGGGTTTACAAAAGCTCCACACAAATTCTATTTTACTTGCTGCTGACAGATTTGATGACCTACACCAGAGCCCCAGGGTACCTTTTTATTCCATTGCTGACTTTGACAAGAGAAGCACTTGCTTCTGGCCCCTCTGAACAACAGCAAACTGTTCCATTTTCTTGGGTGATATTCTATAATTATTATATTGACAGAGAAACAGCTAGAAAAGAGAGAAACCCTTTTTAAAACCCTGATAAGCTCATCATACAAATACTGGTGCATTACATCACTGGCAATGCATCTGAAAATCTAGACTTAGTTGCCCAGGTTTACATTTATGCTTGCACAACCAGAGCCATATAAGCCCTGTATGTGCTTATCTACAGTGGTCAGTATTGTCCCACATTTGCCAGCATCAGGACATAGAGAAGATACTCTCCTAAGAACAGGCAGGAAGGCTAGTCACTAACTTTGGTGACAGGGACGCAGACCAAGTGTCTAATCAGCTTTTACGTCCAAACATCCAGGACAGCTGACCAGGATGAAAAATAGGAAAAACTCATCCCTGAGTTTCCAGTATTTAGTTGTCTTCCAAGATTTAAAAGTACATGTGACTACGTAGACGGAAATATATAAATCTGAACTCTCAATACATATCCATTGCTCTGAATCTGCACCATCTGAAATGGAAACTTCACTGAGAAATGTTTAGCATCATTCCAATTCCCTCCATTTCTAAGTGGCCAGGAGAATTAGAACTTGAAGATTTACACGTGTTGCTGGCAAACAGCTCAAAAGCCACAGACCCTGGAAAAAACATAGAAGTTCTGAAAGGAAACATAAGCAAAAAACCAATATAAATGGTAACACACTCTGTCCACTTTCTCAGTAGCCAGCCTAAGGCAAACACTTGCCAGAGCTTGGAAGAGAGATAAAGGCAGAAACTTAAAATGAGCAAAAAGAAGCAATAGGATGCTTTAACAAGTCTATCAGAAACATGATAATCCTTTTCTAAAAAGTCATTGATTATATTAACATTCCCAATGAAGAACTTAAAAGTTATATCCTAGTATGTAATAAAATAATTTATAAAATATCAATTAAAATACATTCTCCACAATATGGCATTTAAATACTCAGCCCTTGCATGTAGTTGTGCAAAGAAAACTTGTCACAGACATAACAAGAGCATTTTCCCAATACAAATACAATAAGTGGTCTTTAAATGTTTTCTCTGCAGCTTTTTAAGTTAATGCATTTTGTCCATTTTACAGATGAGAATCTGACCTCAGGAAGAAGGATGAAGTGCTTTGTAAGAGTAGCACAGCTGAGAATTTTACCTCAGTGCCCAAAGGCAGATTTTCCTGCACCTTATAGAGCTCTTCCACCTCCTGTTTTGCAACTCTAAACATTGCCCTTTCAAATATGGGTATCTAGAGTAGGTACAAAGTGTGAAGGGGAAGATAATCTTCAAGACATTTTGATATGTTAATTATCTCTGGGCCTACTTATAAATTTGCATTAGCACCAGTCCATATATTTCCTGGAGTTCATAAAATAGTAATAATGCTTGAAAGCTTCACTGAATGCATATTCAAAATTTGCACCTGGATACAGTGGCTTTTTCCACCTTCACACAGCACACCACATGTTCCCCATCCAGCACAAACAGTGTGACAGGTCAGCCAGAGTCCAACATGCAGAATGCCTCAGGTGCATAATAGAAAAAGAGATTCCAGTTTCTGGGAAGTATATCTGGCATTATTTTTTTGACTTAACTTATTAAATGTATTTGCAAACATCCAAATGAAGGTTTTTTTAAATGCTTTACCATGCAATTTTTAACACTGGGCTCACTTCAGCATATGCAGTGGAAAAACCAGAGTAACACAGATGAAAGGATGGGCATTATGTCTGTGAAAGGAGAGGACCATCAGCTTTCAAAGATCACACAGGGGCCCATTGGTGCCACTGTCAAATACGCAAAATCTTTCCTGTTGAGGCTTATTTTTCATGCCTTTTTTTTTCATATTCTGATGCCTTATGAAATTGAAATCCTAATTCTGTGATTACAGAATGCTTTTAAATAATGCTTTCCATGTGAAAAACCAGTACAAACAAAAATAAATCCTACGCATTTCTTCTAAGGGTCCGGTACCTCTCATAGACTCATCTCCTTTTGATAAAATTCCTGTGTTGCTTTAGGACATTTGATGTGTTCATTTGATGGAGACCCACTTGAGAGTATTTGAGGAAGTCATTCCAGGCTAAGGAGAGCTATGGCAGGAATGTTATCAACTTCTGAACCTCTGGACTGAAATCACTAAGACAGCAAAGTTACAATTTACTGTAGGAGAAAAGTGACAGGGGAGAGCATGTGGGGGGACTTGTTTCTCAGCCTAGAGGTGAGATGTAAGAACCACAACCACCATCAAAATCTCTCCTGCAATCTCTGGTGGTCCAGGTGGCATTTGCCCAAATTACCCCTGCAAACTCTGAGCTATGAGAAAGGCTGGTCTGCTCCCAGGAACGTTCACACAACCCAAGTGTATTCCCACCATGCAACACATGGGCATAACGGCACCACTTGCTCACACAACCTTATTAATTATTGTGTTATGCTGGACTTGTTGAAGGGCGGATTTTCCAAGACTCTTGTGTACAAAACTTACAGACAGGTTATGGAAAAGTACATCAAGAGTTAGAGTGGGCATTTAAAATTACTTACAGTGCATACTATTTCCCTAACAGTTTGTAACATCTTAAACAAGCTTTATTCCATCACAGTGACTCATGAGGTATTTGATTTAAAGCAATACCCTAGGAACCATCACTTAAAAATACACAAGTCATTGACACTTATGTACAGTACCTTCATACACATGCTTTTGAAAGAAAAGTCATGTTTTCACTATTTGGTTACAATATTTTTTTTCCTTTTTTAGGAAAATGTTTAGAGAACTTACAATAAAAAAAAAAACCACTGAAACCAATCCTTTTTCTCAGAAAAAAAAAATTACTGCACCTCTAACTTTTAAAAGAGCCCCAATACATATATTTTAAAAATTTGTTTAAAATAATTTTCCTGACTTGAGACACTGCCTGCCAAGTTCCTGCTAGAAGCAAAATTTCATGGCTAACTGCCAAGTCTATGAATAAAAGGAGTTTACAGGGGAAATACTGAGAGAAGAATAAACTGTAGCAAGAGCAGCCAGTATAGGAAAGTCTTTCTTGTGCATTTTGTCTATCCATAATCTGTAATATTCATAACCCCTGGATACTGGCATATTGCACTCCGGCCTGCCTCAATTTCATACCAGGATTATCCCTAGTGCCAGAGCAATGATTTGATTATAGCTATTTATACCCTGTCACTGAGATGAGGCATCCAAACTCCTCATTTGTGAACAAGTGATTGTACTCATGTCTCCTGCCTCACCCTGTTACTTAATACTACATGTAGCACTTCTAATGGTAATATTTCTATAAATGTAATGCAAAGCAGATCACAGACCATAAGCAGATACAGCCTGGCAACAGAATAAACGTCAAAAGGAAAAATATTAAATCCATACTGTTAGATGACAGCAATTATACGAATCCTAATTTCGGTTTCTATAAATGGAGAAAACTTCATAAATTTTGGATTTCAAAGGAATTATTTCACATTTATGTATTTGTTACTCCTGATTTTAAAGGTAGATACCACTTTTTGAAGAGCCATTTTAAATCAATATAGGAGAAGATTTACTAAGCCTATAACTGAAAAGCAGTTTGACTGAAATTCTGTGCAAAGTAACTCTAAAACTTGTCAGCCTGATCATGGTGCCTCTTTACTGCAGCATAAATCAAATTTAGCCAGATGAATTTTCTTCTCAGAGAAAGCAGTTCTTGCCCCTTTAACCATGACCTCATCTTTGGGTGACATTAAACAATGGCATAACTGATCCAAAATCAAAATATCATTCCACTGTTCCATTTTTATTACTGATCTTAACTTGGAGACAAATTTAATATTTAAGTTTGCTCAGCTCCACTGGCTCCAGCTGATTTCCTGGCCTCGAAGAACAGTTTCATTCATTGTTGGGAAGGGGTTTTTTTACACAAGGGCAGCCTGACTTGGAGATGTTGGGAACCTTGGTGGGCACCTGCACCAGTCAAATCGGTCCTTAAGCTGCTTCTGCTCCACAAGAGGTGTAACTTTTGTTTCATCTCTGGTTATTCACAATCAAAACCTTATACTAATTCTGACATCTCAAGCTTCCTCCAGCTATGTTCTCCCCCAAGCAGCAAAACACACTTAAATTTGTCAGGAAGGGTTGGGTTCTTTTTAAATAATTAAAAAATATATATAAATCCAAAAAATCAGCCAACCAAAAAAACCTCTCAAATATTAAAATTTTCTGCCTATACCTCATCTTGCAGAGGATCACAATGCGCAGAAGTTCTGAGGGCAGCTTTTGGAAATAGCTTATGTACAGGTTAAAAAAAGACTGCTGATGAGGGAAAAAACGGTCCATGTGCAAAGAACAGTTTCCCAGAAATGTATTTTATGTGGGATTAAAAATGTAATATTCTCTTGTCATTCCTTTCCACTTTAAGTCAAATAAAATATAATCCACTGAAACTCATTTGATATCTGGTGAATAGTTTTCCTTTTATTGATTTTCTAGCTTCCAGCTTGGGGAGAAAATAAACCTGTCTAGGGAACAGTTACAATGGCAGCACAGGTCTAGATCCAATTCCCAAAGAAACAAGGGAAAAAGAAAAAGCCACTGACTTCAAATAAAGGAAGATGAGGGCTTAATTACACATGTAGGGTAAAGACATATATTTCCCCTCTTGGAAAACTGTTAGCACAACGGGCTTTCTCTTCTGTGTCCAAGTTCCTGGCTTTTAATTCTCCGAAGCAAGAACTATCCAACGAATAGCATTCATGGGAGAAAAAGACAGTTTCATCTATCTTGAGTTTGACTCTGATTTCATTCCAGATCTCTACTACTGTGTATGTTTCACCACAGTATCTTTAGAACTCAGCACAGGGCAGCAGGCCTGGATATGGAATATTAGCATGACTCTTTCCATATCTGTTCAGTGCCAGTGTTTCCTATTATCAGTCCAATATTTTATGGTTATTGTATTAGCTTCCCAGCAGTACCTTCTCAAGTTCTGTAGCCTGAAACCTCCATTAACAGATGCTAAATACAATAGTTGTTTTTCGCTTTTAGATCTTGTGAAAGCCCATAAAAATGAGTGGTCAGTTTGTCCAATTTTCTGAAGAAATTTTCCAAGATTTGAATGGGCAACATATAAAACCACTAAAAATACTCTTGGCAGCCCATTCATTTGGATTGTGTTCCTTCTGCCAAGCCAACTAATGAACAGCTTATTCCAAGATAGGACTTCCGCAAGAATTTTTTGTAGTAAAGGTAAGAATATCTATTTATAAAATTCCCTGGTTGCTTGTATTTGAAGGGTTTGGAGAAGGGAGGAGTTTGGGCAGATTTTGTGGGTTCTGGGTTTTATTATTAGCATTTAAAATCAAGGAAAAATTGTGTAAATAAATTAACCAATAAATTCCCTTTTATTTTTTTAATTCTGCTAAACACTCTGGTAAATGAAAGATAACCAAATTACCACTGTCAGGCACTTAGTGAATAAAGCTTGATGAAAAGCCATTGAATTTGATGGAAAGTATCTCACAGACTTCGTTGGGTTTTGTATAGGACCTACAAGAACCCCTGTATTCCATGTCAGATACAGCCAAACTACAGACGTGGACGTGATTTCTTACACATATGGGCAGATAAAGACCAAAGAAGAGGGGGAAAATCTCCTACATACTTTTCTCAACCTCATTTCTTTTACCCGTCTCCCCTGGCCGTAAAGTATTTGTTAAGAGTCTAGAATTATGCTTCTTCAAATACCCTCAAAAAAGATCCACTTAAGAATACATTTTTACACACACACACAGATTTTAAATGGTGTTTTTGTCAACGTCTTTAGCCTAGCAAAGTTCACTTTTTTGGCATGAGAGAGATACCTTTTATGTCTTTTCCCATATTCCACATACAAATTTATTTTGAAAGCCCAAAACAACTTCCTGCTTGGTTGCACACATTTTTTTCCACTGAAATATATAAAGCTAAATTAATTAAGTGAAGCTTTCCAGAGAGCTAGGAGATCAATGAGCTGTGCAGTCTACAACACACAGTTAACAGATTTTATACGAGTTTATCCACTGTCAAATTTCAAACACTTTTGAATGTTCCACATTTTATGGCACTACTTATTTCTCTTCTTAAAATAGATCCTCAAATGAGGCCTTTTTTCCTTAAGAAAAGATCTTGCCCACCATTTATCAGTCAACTCAAAGACTACAACATAATTAATCATATTTATCTCACTGAGCACAAAGGCAGATCAGCACCCATATTTTTTTCTCACCAATGCAGTACATCTATTAATTCCATAGTTTTTCCATGCACATCATTCAACTCTATTAAAAATTATCTGAGTAGCAACTCACAGGTTGAAAAATAAAGAACAAGCTTCTCAACCTTTGTAGAAATGATAAACAGCTAATGGTAAAAGCATAAATTTGGCTTGTGATCTCATTCTCCCTTCCCCTTTGTATGTTCAAAGCCACAGCAGCAGCTAGATAAGAATAACAAACAGTAAGGGAAGCTAACTACAACAATAAGGAAATGCTGGATTTGGAAAGCTTTGTAAACCTGGTCAACAAACAGATTTAAAAACAAGCTAGACAAATATCCACCAGGAACAGTTCACTTGGATTTGATCCTGCCTGGAAGCCAAGTACAGACCACGGTGTCTTCCAGAGCCATTCTCCCTTTGATCTGTACCGCACACGGTGGCGGGGGAGAAGGGCTAAGGTACAGCTACTCTGAGGAAGCAGCCAGGATTGAGAACACAAAAGTAAAGAAAGGCCTCCACTGTTTTAATCCATAGGCCCCGTAACATCTCATATTTGGCTGAGAGACAAGGCCCATCACTCAGCTATCTGTTCTTTCCAGGATGTGTGTCCTGGTTTGGGCCTGCCACAGGGAAGCTCTTCCAAACACGTAATCTCACAATATATTTCCCACTTTAAGCAGCATCCTTCAAATTATCTAACTACTGGTTTGTTCTACTCTTTTATTGCAGATCAACTTTGTGTTTCTTATTTAATATAAAAGCAGCCTGGATGAATCAAGTCTTCTGAAGGCTGGCTATATATACCTATTCCCAGATGGTCTGCCTGAAAACAGATATACTGCACACCCAAAAACTACTTCTCTTTTGGGGCCTTTAAGCTTGCTGATGAACAGTTCCTGCCCAATGTAGATCATTAACTTAACTCCCAAATCCTCATTTGCACTATAAATACCACCTATTGTACCAATATATTTTCTCATTCTCTTGGCCACCGTGGATTAACAGCTTTCTTTAGAAACTACTAATGAAACACTAGGAAACATCATTAACACAGACAGCAGCTGCTATATCCACATTCATCTTCACTTTGCTTCACCTCAGTTGCCAGCATTTGCACATGGTCCTGCAGAAGGTACTGGGCTGTATTCTGTGTGATACTGGAGAGCTACAAAAGTCCCAGGGGAAGCAAAAAGAGTCAGGATGGGTAACCACCTACCACTCATCTATTTTCTGAATCCGAACTGTTGTAGGGGCCAGTCCCTCCCCTGTCCTTCTGACACCTCTGGTTACAGCAGGTCACTGACCTTTCTGAAGGCTGCCTTACAGAGGATCTGACCTTAACTTAGTCTTTACATTTGTGGTGTACGCAACCATAAACCTATAGCAATACTGAGCCAAAGACATTTTCCTCAGCCTCAGTCCTGCTTTTCTGTACATTCTGGGGCACCAGGTAAATCTGGATTAGTCCCACTGCTTTTATTTTATGTCATTTAAATAGTTTATTGCTTTTGACAACTGGGTCTCCTGCCTTTTAGGCATCCATAATGCTAGAGGGACAGTTTAATACCATCTATACATTGTTGATCTGGGTCTTACTGTTACACAATCAGAATTCGTATTAGATGCCAATAGAGGGTTTTAAAAACATAACTATGAAAACATGAGAAGGATTTTAAATCTACTTTGTGTAGTTTGGCTGAAGTTATCATGTTGCAAGGGGATCTATTCATAGGCAATCCTATGGGGTTTTTTCGCCTAGTTCTCACTAGGGAATGTTTTGGAAGAAAAGTATAAAAAGACATTGTTTCCTTATTATATAATACTCCTGATTTATGCCAAGAATATTCTCATCATAAGCATGTTCATAATCTCAAAGCCTGAGCTATTGCATTACTTGTGTCTATACAAATAATAGGCTTCTAAAAATATGATTCCTTGACAGTTTTTGAAAGGTGACTTACATATGATTAAAAAGCTGAGTGCTTGTGTTTGCACTTCTGATTTGTAAATCCTATCCAGTAATTAAAAGCAGAAATCAAGTGTGTCTGCACACACACAAAGTGAATACAAATCTAAGTCAGAAAATACAGGGAAAAACTAAGTCAGAAAACTCAGGGAAAATACAAAAATCCAATTTATCTGGCATATAACTGTTTAGACACTACCAACAGTTTTCCCAAGTAAGAGAAAGTTCCTCAGTTAACAGTAAAACTGAACATGTTTTTAAACAAAATCTCTTCTGAAATTATAACTATAAAATGTTAATAAAGGGATTGACAAATGAAAGAGCACTGAAATGTACCATCACACCAACCATATTTTGATACAATGCATGAACGTAACACCTGAAGCAGCTAATAAATTCTCTGTTGGAAAACAGGAATAAAGCACTGATTTGCTGTTTGAGAAGAAAGGTGGGCTGATCATGTGCTCTGAACTCTTGTAACACCAGCAATAGAATTTACTCTTCCTGCTTTACCGAGCAACATAAATCAAATACGCTATTTCTTTCCAATTTTTCAAACAGAGAGAAAGAAGCATATCCCAAGTTGGACTTAAGGGATACTTTTCAATTGCATAGCTAACAATTTTTATTATATCCCCAAATCCTAATTCAGAATCCAAGCTATTCCTTAGCTCTTGACTAAAATCAATCACCAAGTAGAGACAATCTGCATGTGTCTCTTAAATGACACATTTTTTGCATTTACAGTACTGAACTCATTCAGATCTGCTCCTTACAAACAAGTTTGTAATAAGTGTTTTACTTAACTGACACAGATGTCAGTAAAAAAATCTCAGTCTGTCAGTACAAACCCTTTATACAAAGTGAGAGAGCTGAAAATTTACCCAGACAACAGAGAAGTACTAAAAAAAAAAGGCAGAAAGAAAAAAAAATTACTTTCCTGGTTTTACCATACTTAATTCAAGTGTTGTCCACTACACAGGCTGGGAGGCTCATACAGTTTCTTGGAGCCTGGCAAAGGACAGACTCCTTAACAAGACTCATGACTAAGGAAAACTGGATAGGGTGTGTAGACAGTTAATACTTCTGGAGGAACGCATGGCAGCTTTAGAGAACAATATTGTGTGCATTATTTTGCCTCTTTAAAGGAATAATCTTTAACTAGAAGAAAACATGCACAGTTTGAAGGCCGGTAACATAGCTGCTAGTCATGGTTGGGTACCCAAGGGACAAACAAGAGTTTACAAAATGTTTACGCTCTAACTATTCTCCTGTTTCAGCAAGACCCTGGAGTAGGGGCACTTTGTAACAGAGTAAACCTCCGCCTGCATCATGCTCCTGGCCGAGTTTGACAAAGAACTAAAAGATACTTAGACTGCTTCTCCAAAACTATTTTTCCATCCCTTGCAATGCAAAAACCTGTGCATGAAGAGGGTGTTTCAGATTTCACTCTTCCTGCAGTAACTGTTCCCTCATTCAGCTGCTGGGCCTAGCTGAGAAACTGGGAAGCATCTTCAGGAACAGAGCAGAGAGGTCTGTGCTGCGATCACAGCACACCGTGCTCTAGTAGTCCATCTCTGTTGGACGGAGCCAAAACCCCCACTCAACACTGACTGTAAACCCAGCTCGTCATAATGCTAACCTCCCAAGTGAGAAAAAGAATTGTGTTTAAAAAACCATGGCCCTCTCTGCCAAGCAATCCCTTTAACTGGCCCAGTTACTTTGCATAAATCCCAGCAATGCTAGGGGAAAAACTCTAAAGACAGACTACGCCCTTCAGTAATTCAAAACCACAGAGCAAAGATATCCTGTTGTAACATACATGGTATGCCAGGATTATAATTTTTCCTTTGAGCCACCTTTCAACGTAGACCAAATGGAAGCAAACCTCATTCCTGAGTGCTACGAAGCCAGTTTTGTGTCTCTCACAATTATGTTTGAAACCATAATGACAGATTACAGGAAATGAACGTATGGACAGGGTGATTTATAAACACTTTTAAACAATGTAACTTTTATCAGTTCTGCTACATCAATCACCAATATAGGAACAATTATTTTTTTGTATAAGATACTCTCAAGAGTGATCAGGACAGGATTTGCTGACAGCCTATCTTAAAAACAGAATTATAAATTGCCTTCGCTTTCTGTGCCAAGGTAATGGCTCCATACAGATAAGGGAAATTGTGTGCTTCTCACAAACAGAAGAGCATAAGCAGAGAACCAAGAAAACTTTACTGTGCACAGCAACAGAGAAGCAGTCCTGTCAAATAAACCTGATGCCACACTCAGTTGTGGCTAGGAGGCATAATAGTAATTATAAAACTGTTTAACTTACAATATTACAAATATCTTCCCATGAGAAAATCACAGTTACTAGAAATTTATTTATATCTATGAATTATAGGACAGTATTGTAAGACAAATCAGCCATTGGAAGCTGAAATTGGACAAATTCAAATGAAACACTGGGAACACAATTCTCAAACAACGCACAAAGAACAACTGCTTGGCTTGAGGCAAAGGTAAACTGGATTAATTAAATATACATATGGTCACAAACATCATGTGATAGTACTCTTCCTTTCAACTTTTGTGACTTTCTTAATAATATGGAAAACCAAGTCTAATGTGACATTTTATTATGGGTGTTCCTGAAAGCTAAAAGAACCACTGAAGAAAGGAATCTTAATCCACAGATTTTTATCCACAAAGATCACTGCAGCTGGAACCATGCAGCAACAACAGGCCCCCCATACAGCAAAATGTGTAGGTGAATGGCTTACAGCCTTAAGGCTTCTTTTTAGAGAACAGGAGCAACCAGAGCATGGATCTACCAAAGTAACTGGTATAAAGCAGAAAAATTTAGCGGAAAGGACAGGAACATGAAAAAAAATCAAAACCAAAACCAACAAAACCACAGGAAAAGAATAAGCATCTACAACGCAATTCATAGATGACTTCAGGCTCCCAAATCAAAATTTATCGCTCCTGATTTCTGGAATCTGAAATGGCTCGCTACTTTTGAATATTAGATCCTATATTATTGTATAGGCAGAAACTTAAGAAAACAGCAATAAAAACTACTTGTATGCACATATACATATAATCTACCTTTGCCATAAAACAAAAAATCTCCGTGATCTTAGTCTGAATCATGTCAGAATTTCAAAAGTGAAAAAATGTCTTCAAAGAAAATAATTTTCAGTACAGTCTATGTCCCTTGCTCTAATCCTTGTTACTAGCAACTTCTCACCAGGGGAACTACTGGACCAATTAATTTATAGAAAAAAAGTGTAGAACAAAATTATCCATGTTCCTCAGATAGAGAGGAAACAGCAGTATTTTAATGGAGCAGCAGAGGGCATCGAAGCATAGTAAAGCTCAAATATCCCAGAGAAGGGAAGCTTTAGGTGACAACACATGCACAGCTTGGACAAGGGTTCAGGACAGAAGATCCAGGACCCAGGCACCTACTCTGATTCCTGGAGGAGCAGCTACAAGTGTTTGGGTAAATAACTTTCTGACTCAGTTTCCCAATAATTAATGAGATTATGTGCAACTCATCTTGACCCCACACAAGGCAGGTTTGTGTCTCGAAAGTTAATGTGGATGTAACACTTACCTAAGTAAAGAGACAGCTGGAGATAGTCCAGTTAATAACCTTTGAGAGAAAATGCTAATTAGACACTAAATAATATCACTTCATTACACTCTTTACAGCTAACACAGACCATCCATGCTTCACGCTGCAAAACCAACCGTACTTCAAATCATACTTTGAGTTTTACCACTCCAAGTAGTCAAATCACAAGGTCTCACATATCAGGGCATGAAAGCCAAGTGTGTAATACTTCCTTTGGAGACTTGCCCAGGGTAGAACGGCCTCATTGCTCTTCCCTTTTGCCTTCAGACATGTTCCAGCAACATCCTCTGCCTGTTCCAAGATGACCATCAGCTAAAGGGAAATATTTAACTGCAGCTGAAATGGTCAATAAGAACATAGCTGAAGAAAAAATCTGACGAAAGCTGTCATAAGTAATCTAGTTAGAGATTCGGAGTTTGGTTATAAACTTTAAAGAGTAAGCTTCTTGTCTTCATTTTTTCTCTGCAAACAGTATCACACACAAAAACCAAAATGCAAGAATGGCTTGCAGTTGGCCTGTGCTTTTCCATATTACACCTATACACACACAAAAAGAGTAAAATACGATAATCTGTTTTAGCAGGGAAGTGGCTAATAACCTACACAAAAAAGGGTGAGGAGGAAGACAGATGTTTCTTATTTTCTTTAAACTGTTTTCAACCTTCTTTTTATGTGCTTTTTTGAAAAAAAAAGAAAGCATTCCTATTTCTATAATGTACAGCAACCTCCCACAGAGATGGGAATCCCACAGGAAATTTCTATCAGTTATCTGCTACCTAGATTTCTGTTCCATGAACTCGATTTACTTTGGATTAATTTGCATTTTCCGAAAATGAATTATTCTGACATTGATTTTTCAGCACTCCAATCATGGACTGCTACCCTGCGGCCACCACAAGCAAGCTCACACAGCCCCGGAGCAGAGCTGCTGGGCTGTGAAGACTTTTCTAAGAGTTTATACAGTAATACAAGACCAGTTTACCCATAAATGAGGGCTGGCACACAAGCAGCTGTCACTAACTTAGTTGTGAGGCCTCACCAGAATGGTAGGAAAACAAGCAGACCATAGAACCCATTTTACAAGTTCTGTTCTGGTTTTCAGTCTTTACTAACTCATGCGGCTGGGTCAGGAGAAGACCCTACCCTAGCCCAAAAAAGGAGATTTCTCAAACGACATACTCAAAGGATAGCTATGTCTGCTCTCCATCACCCACATCTCCCTCTGCAATAGTAATGAGGTGAGAGAGATTTGCAGCCTCTCAGACCGCAGTTCTTAACCCATCTGGAGGCCTTCGGCAAGCAGCACACCTCGGGGCAAACTGGTGAAGAATAAAGCACCAGGACTGTCTTTGAGACGGTGAAAACAGCAAGTGTTTTCTCCATGTGTGAGGTGGGGGCTGTAATGCCCTAGTGACATCTTGCCTGGGAAAGGCTCGGTGAGGAAAGCCTCTAATAATCCTTCCTGTGCTTGTGCTGTGAGCCACACATCAGGGACTATGTTGTTGAGTTAGTTGGCAGCATACTCCTTTCACTTGACAAGGGTAAACTACTCCAAAAAGCAATTGGCTTTCTTGCTCTGTGTACACCCAGAATATATTAGCTTAATCTTCCCAAACTTCAGCTGAACTTCTCAGTCAATTACCAAGGTTGCTACTAATCTTGCTTTGTTCAGAGCATAAATTGTCCAAGCACGGTATTCAGTTTTCAATGAAAAATCAGTTGTACAATTGCCTACAAAGTCTCTCCCTAGTCATCAAAGTAAGCAACAGCAAAATCTAATCTTTTCAGTTTTGCAAAGACCATCACCGCTTTTCAAAGCATATTTTGGGATTGAATATTTTTAAAATACATATATAAAACCAGTTAATTTCAAATTCCCACCTATAAGAGTTCATCTAAATTTAAAAAAAAGCATTCTTGTTCTAGAAATGCCTTTTTCAAAGAGCAGTGACTCCTATCTTTCACAGAGGAAAAAAAGCCCACAGAATCTAAAAAGCCAATGTTTTATTTCAGGAACAATGACTCCAAGCTTAATCAGGTGAAAAGAGGTATTTCAGAAAGTTGCCTGGCTTTATTCTAATTACACACAAAAATTGCTGTATGTAAGTGGAACAATCTGGTTTTGAGCCATTTATGGTAACCCATCAGCCAAAGCCTCAGCTGAATGCAAATCATCCACAAGACAGAACACCAGAAGTGGAGATACGAGATTAAAATAACAAACTGGGTTATTTCACTTGTGTGCTGTCAAATAATGCTTCTTCCAGAAGCTTGTTTAAAAGCTGTGCCCTTAAAAATTGCTCTGGGTTATGTTCCTGATGATTTTTGGCATCAAACCCAATGTTTCTCCACATTAACTTATTAAAAATGAATAGAAGTAAATCACCAAGTTAAGGGAAAAACTACTTACTATGTATTTTGAAAGTTTATAAACCATGTTGATTCCTTCCCTTGGCTTCTCTCCAGAGAAATTTACTGGGGTAGCTGAACTGATTTACTACCTGCAGGAGATTTTAAGGTAGGTCCGACTTAGACACAAACATGAAAGGTATCTTGGTCTCATCATAAGAACAGTACTTGCAGAGGAATGTACAAAGGTGGTCTTGGCATAGGGAAGAAAGGCTTGAAGGAACTCCAGGAGAGGGAAGACTATCAGCCCTGGCACAAGGACAAAGCAACTCTTCTGACCTAATGCTGCTTTCAAAGCAGAAAAAGCATCTTTGACAGCACGTCCTGCTCATTCAGCACGACACACCTGTCTGCTAGAAAATGGGTGTCAGCAGTGACAACTCCAGTGTCATTCTCATCATTAACTCCGTCTGATATGGGGGAGCAGAGAAGGAAATCAGGGGTATTATGTAAAAAGCTGAACTATCGCCCACTGTGAGTGGTGAAAAGATGGAAAAGAACACAGATGTTAAAAGTAGTAAATAAGCACAGCTCTTTACTCTGTACAGAAGAGACACAGGAGTGTCTGGGTCAGAGTATGTCCCACCAAGGCAGCGAGTGTTAGAGCTTGCAGGAATAACGAAGGGCCCAGAAAAGTTATAGTATTGCCAGGTTGAGACTCCCAAAAGCCTATACCTAGACCAGAAAGTCCCTAAAAGTTTCACAACTGACTCCAATGACAACATTTGTTTCATAAAAGGAAAAAAATGAGAAACAGCTGTCCTTGAACTTCAGAAGCAGGTGTGATGCATCACTTCAGACAGAAAAGAATGAAAAACCTGATGGGGAAAGTTATATAACTTGCAGGAGAAAAAAAAAAGACACACACAAACCCCAAAAAACCTGACATGTCAACCAAAAACGTATCGAGAGAGTACAGAATATTTCAATTCGATTAAGCATGTTATATTTTTCCCTTCAGCTTGCACATCTGATTCTTAACTTTTAATTAAATAGCAAAAGAAATAAACTTTCCGTTCTTCTTTTAAATGCACATTTTAGTGAAAATTTATGTTACCATATCTCAGTTACAGCTCCCATAACTTCTTTATTACTAGAGTTAATTAAAATTAACTTTTATAAGGGGGGTAACTTAATAAAAAAGAACCAGTGAGATAAAAATGTAATTGAAATAAGAACCCTGAGATGGCCAACAGCACAAATTACAAAAACACAAGAATGCCGAGCTAAATTTGGTAAGCTGAACTTCAAGGTGACAGAGCAAACAAAGAACCTACAGTGTCCACAATTTGGCTATGAAAAGCAGTACAAGAGGCATTACAAATCTTTCCCTCTAACCTATTGAATTACATGTTTGTCATTCCTAATTAGTTTTGTCATTGAATATACACATGGAGAAAAGATTTATTAAAGAAAAATAACCTTACGTACACGCTGGATCATTTATTCTAATTAAACAGCATTCCAGACAGAAATACAGTTTCAGCTATAGCCCATTTCATCAAGAGAAGATGAAAACAGTTCAGATGAAAGTAAAAACAGAAATATAGGCTCAATTCTACAACAAGAGCAATATGGGGGTCACTAGAAGGAACAAGGGTTTCCTGAGCACAGCAGTGATGCAGCTTTTATTACAGCTCTTTCAGCAGCTACCAGTGGGTTACGGGAGGCGTTTGCAGTAAGGATGTGGTGCACAGCTATTCCACTCACATGCAGTTTGTGCCCCAGCCTGGGGACAGAGCTAGGAGCAGCTCGCAGGAAGAGACACTTAACTGGGAATAAATCTTATGTGAACTAGGGCTCCCTCCTCCAGTATCCTCAGTGTTTTGTGGTCTTCTGAAAATACTATCATTTACTGACATGAAAGCAACTACAACAACACGCTTCAGGCACATTTGTTTTAGAAGAGAAACCCGAAATATGATCTCTGGTCTCAAAAGCAAAAAATTAAGGTTTCCTGCATTTCACTTTCAAGAATTTCTTGACCTTATTCAAATCTTAAAACATCCCTGACTGGGATGAAGCATTGTTCCACCACATCAGAGAGTGGTAAGACAGCAGCGTTGAACAGGATCTCCTCTGGCACCAAACAGGCAGAATGATTTCTGCTCAGACTATTAAAGAGCTGTTTCTCTAACGGGCAGCGTGACAGCACCAGAAACAGTCCATGTGCTGGAAGGCACTTGGAGAGTTAAAATAATAAGCATGCATTAGCAACACTGATTCTTCCATCATTGCCACTCAGCTCTAATAAAGTACTTCTCACATGTCCACCAGTAGCTCCAGCTCCTACACAACCTGACAGCAGGTCGTTCCAGGAGGCACTTCTGTAAAGCAAACCAAAGCCAAATTATTACTTCACGCTAGTTCATTCCACCTTAAATTAGCAGGATCATTTCTTTAATGAAAGTTTTCTTGGCTTCTCTTGCACTTGGGAGAAAATGGATACAATAAGCCGGATAATGCACAGCATGGTTCAAACACTGGAGCATGTTACAACTTCCAGGCTGTGGTAACAGCTCAGTCCACAGAGCATCTACCAGAAGTATCTACCCAAATAACTTTAAAGGGCTATGTTTTCATTTTGCAGTAATTGCAGTTTTGGAATTATTATGGCTCAATACAGTCATCCCTGTGCAAAGAGCCTAAACAGTTCTGGATGCCGCAGACCCCACAGATCCTCCTCAGCCATTCTGTGGTTGCCTAAACACACTGCCATATACCATTAATTCAACCACTTTCTCTCTGTAATACCAGTCAGGCCATTCCAAACATAAAATAATCCATAGTCTTATTAAGCTGGAAAACAATTAATAGTATATTTGAAAGGTTTTTGCTTGCTTGGGTTTAATTTTATCTGCGGTAAGCATTCACTACAAAAACCTGTACAAGTTTCAAAAAATGACACCATATAGTGACACAAGACCCACTGAAATTAAGTTGACAGAAATCAACACCTAAAACTGGAGAAAAGGTATTTTAAAATACAGCAGAAGTCAGATTGCAAGAGAAAAAAATGCAACCAGCCTCACTGGTAAACCCAGCATTGATGCAGAGCACTGTTATCAGGACAAACAAAAATTCAGAAAAGGAAAAGCAGGTATATATTTGGAGAAGCTGGGAAGTTAGTGAGTACAACTAAAGGGCCATCTTTCCCACCATATGAACAGCTCTTTAAAGGTTTTTAAAACTGAACTGAAGTTGAGGATCACAGAAACAGAAGAGGAGGTGGGGTTTTTTTCTGGTATATCATTAGGTGTGCACAGGTTTTGTCTCTCAGATGAAGTCAGACTCTTTCACAAGTGTTCAGCCAGGAGATATCAAGGCAGAAGAGTCAAAGTAATAAAATTACAAGTGAAAAGACATTACGAATTCTTACAGTACAGATAGCCTTGTGCCTCTACTAGCCTCTTTATTACTTCTTATTTTTCCAATTCTGAATAAAATTTCTGACTTTTCCCTCAGAAAATACTATGTGAATGCTGTTCTTCCAGCCACGGTGCAGTATTCCCAGATTACATCTTACAGGTAAGCCCTCCATACCTCCAGCACAGAAATAAATAGCATTTTTCACTGCCCTTTAAGTACTACTATGAATAATTATTTGCACTATGCTTTGCACAGCTGTAATTGGCCAGCTGTGACTTCTAATCACACACAGACAGTTCAAGGGTATAAATGTTGATGTAACAGAAGTTTACAAAGCTCTGCCCACTTCAGGGAGCAGCAGAGACATTCTGACACAGTCAAACTGGAACGCTGAAGTTCTCTATAACCCCTTCAACAATTGTCTCCATTTCCAAAGTCAATGCGATCTCCAAACTGATGGACTCTCCAACTCCCAAATGTCTCTGCCTAAGGGGAACTATAAATGTACTACAAAGGCAGGCATACAATATTAATGACCTAGCCTGTCTCCTCCTATTTCCTTGCTTGGGCTCTTACTATGTTCCCCAAGAAACACTTAGAGAGGTTGAAGTCATTTCAGCCAGTGAAGAATACTGCAAGGATGCTCAGTTTGGTTCAGCCTCAACTTCTGCAGCATGATGTCTAAGCACAATATAAGCACTATTTGGCAAAACCCAGTCACACAGATTTTGAACTTGGAACATTAGAAAGGGTTTATAATATTAAATTCAGAAAGAAAGCCCACGGAGCAATGAAAAAGTAAATTGGGATGGTGCATTTTTTCCTGTTATATGTGAAACTGTTTGCTTTTGCCATAAAAGGGACTTTGCATATAGCTCATAAGGAACTTGCATACAGCCGTACTCTCCAATCTGCTCCAGCCAATAGCAAATTCCCTGCAATCAGAGATGAGTCAAAGGAAAAACGCTGTCCAGGACCACGTGCCAACAGACGACTGATTATACATCGGTCCCACAGGCTGCTTTGCAGCCAATTTAAAAACCAGCAGCATCAGAGCCAGCCAAAGCAGCAAAGCAGTGCCAAGTCAGTGCTATAATTGTTTGTGCCATTAAGCATAAAGAATGCCTTTGCTTCCTAATCTTATGGAGAAAAATGCAGCATGGGAATGATGACAATTACTGCATGATAAATTATTTTAAAAACCCTATGCTCTCCCCTATGCTCTCTTAATGCCAGAGCTCACACATGAGGAAAGGCATCTCAAGGGTTGCCTTATTTTTAAATTCCAACCCCCCCCAAGAAGCGAATTATGATGTCATGGATGAAGCTTATTTTAAAAAAAGCTTTTCATGGATGGTCCCTGCTTTGTTTTCTCTTATGAAACACATAATAGCATATATAAAAATAAAGCAGGAGTGAAACATGAGTGCATTTTATCTCTGAATTTGGAGAAGGCATTCAGCCCTGCCAGGTGCCAGGCCTCCTAACAGAGATACTCCAGTAAGCCAGGGCAGAATAGCAGTGAGGGACCCCATCTGCCTGCAGTAAAAATACTCGAGACTTCTGCACTATGCACAGAGCCCACCTGATGTGAGCTCTTTTGCCTTCCTTCTGCTCTGCTGTTACATGTACTCACTATGGGTGCCCTGGTCTATTATCCCTATGCCTAGTGGGAATCAGCAGCCAGAGTGGGAATCTGTTATAGGTATCTGCCAGAGTAGGGGTGTGCCTATTAGAGCACTCTGTCAAGTGAACCAAAAGCGTTACTACATTTTTGTAGGTCTGTGAGTCTAAGACATGAACTATAAACTCTTCTCCAAAGGGAAAGATAAGATGAGAAAATTTTGGTGCCATAAACTGAAGTCGATTATGTTACCTCACCCTTCACCATAAACAAGGAAAACATAAAAAGAGCAAAGGGTCCTAAAGAATCTTGGCAAATTCAAGTTTCAAACAGAATACTTATTTTGGTATATTTCTTTTAACTTAGAAGTTTACAAACTCTAAGATGACATAAAACATTTAGTATTGATTCTTCTAGTATTGATCTAAGGGGACAGAAATCACTCTCTAATTCTCTTCTAATTCTTTCAAGGAACTTCAGTATCTCTACTAACTTTGAACCAATAATTCTGGAATAAAAGACTCCAATCCCTGTCACTATGAGTCATCCCATCCCACATTTTTCAGCAGTTAGGTGCAATACATGGTTTGGATTTTTTCCCCTGTCAGTCTGTTCCACTGTCCCTTTGAAAGGTACCACAAAACCTACTCATTTTTTAAAGATTACATCTTGATTCATTTCCCTGCAATGTATTTTTGTAGGTGTACTAGCACCACAGCTATCCAACCTCCATAGTCAATGGACTTTGGAAGAGAAACAGTTTTGTCTTTCTTCTTGTATGGCAGGAAACCCTATCACCCTTCTGAATCAAAAATATAAATCTGCATCCTAAAATATTTAATATGAGCTCCCACTAATTTCAATGGCTATTTTTGTTCCCTCAGGAGCAGCAACACCCAGCCTTTAGGCTGAGAAGCCTATCTGATACCCCTACTATCAGTCCCTAGTCCTACTGCTGGAGCACTGTTCCTGTCCTACAGGAAGAGATGCCACATACACTGCATTTCCATCCTGCTGGTATTAATCTTTATTTCAGCACCTACTTAAGCTGAAATGTAGATAAAAGCATTGTGTTTGCAAGCAGCAAGAACTCAACCTCTTCTTGGACCAAGTGGGGGCAATTGCACACAATTTTAATCATTCCAAAAACGCATTTGAGTCCCCAGCACTCAAAGATCCATGCCTTCCTTTCACTCCAAAGTCTTTGGTAACATCCTATGTTATACAGAGGAATTACAACTGAACTGGAAATTTCCAGAAATATTTTGCTGTCTCTGGAAATACCAGGACCAATTTGGCAACACTTATTATTGGTGTGTCAAAGTTGCAATTTAAAGTACTTTCACAATCAACCAAAGGTGATTTTCCAAAGGTTAATACCAAGGATTTCAGTGTTCAGTTGTTCCTATGAAGGCAGAAAAATAGCAATTATCTTAGATGTTATCTGGGGGGTTTGACACCCATATAGGCCATATGCATATGCAGCTTTTATGCATCTACTCAAGCTGACTGGATCACCCAGTGACACCTACTCAAGCCAGTTAACATAGAGATTACCCCTAAGCCTCAAGCCACTTCTCAAAGCAAAAAAACAACTGAGAGCTCTGGACTGAAACCCCCAGGTCCTTAACATACAAAATTCAGTGCAGCCCACAGCAGCACTGCAGCTGATCTCAGCTACTGGATCAGAGCTGATGCCTCCTGCAATCTCCCTCTACAAACCTTTGAACATGGACTTCTAACTCAAATGCCAGGAAGCAAACTGTCAGCCTGGAACCTTCCATGCACGGTACAGCCATGCACAGGGATGCGTGCACCTGAAAACCTCTGCAATCCCACTGGCAAGTGAAAACCAAGCAGGAGAATAACATCCAGAAATGCACAATGACCACAGAAGTCCCAAAGGCTGCAAAATTCTTTAATTATGGAATTCCAGAGCCTATACATACTACTTCTCCAACCATTTAAAACTGCCACATTGGGGTTCTACAGGTCTTTCACACCAACTTTGTACACTCTTATT
This sequence comes from Donacobius atricapilla, assembly GCA_013397315.1. Classification (NCBI taxonomy): domain Eukaryota; kingdom Metazoa; phylum Chordata; class Aves; order Passeriformes; family Mimidae; genus Donacobius; species Donacobius atricapilla. The sequence continues at coordinate 878,894 of WBMY01006632.1, forward strand.
CACATATTCAAACCAATTACTCAGAATCCTTTGGTCTAAAAATAAAATTATTTTCTTTTACATTCTGAAAGCATTACATCATATTGCTTATCTAAATTCCTTTATAAATTCAAACATTAGCCCTGTCACAATCACAACATTTATATTTAAGGCTCTTTTCAGTCATAGCTTGTTCATTCTGTTATTTCAGTAGTGTTGTCTCAGTGAAAACTGACTTCACTCACTCAGTTCTCCACGAACAAAAGCTAACTATTAAAGTTTGTACGATAAGAGAGAGCTGGTTTATAAATCAAACTGAAGGCCATTAGTGAGTGGATTTGAACAAATATATGAACAACTATTGCCTTGAAGTCAATTCTTTTTTTCCAGTGAAGCCAGATTATCTCCAGGTGATGGTTTTTAAAAAAATTACAAAGATAAGAGAAATCTGTTGTTTAAAAAGGAATCATGAACAATTATGTACTCTCCTCTTCATAAAACTGCATTAAAAAGGCCCAAAAGCTTACCCATAATCCCACTTATGCAATTAAGGCCTGCTGCTGCTGAAAATATAGTAACAACAAAAGAGATCCCCACTTGATTTTGCCATGAACTGATAACCTGGCAAGAAAGGAAGGTAGGTCTAAAAAACTACCTACACATCAGTCAATGGGTTACATTTCTAGATGCGCCTGAAGAAAAGGTATGAAAAAGCAGCACAAAAACCTTTGTCATTGAAATTGTTGCAAATCCCTAAAAACATAGATGCACATATCCAATTGCCTCTGATCTTCCATCAAGGACTCCTAACACAAGCCTGAAATGAACTTAGCACCCAAGGAGATTGACATCAGTTCCTTTCGGTTTTACCTGAACTCTTTGGTTATCAGACCATACCTTGGCAGCAGGGGGGGTTAATGCCAGATCTGTTTCTAACTGACATCTAGTACCAATCTGATATATTTCATTAAAATTTCCAACAAGTACATATGTATCTTTTAAAACATCAGTTTCAGAAAAGGTAAAGACCTCCCAAGTCCATTACCCTGCCATTTAGAAACCACAGCACTTTCAGATTTATAACAGGCAATATACACTGATGTTTTTACTCTCATGATATAACCCACTAAAAATCTTAAAATAATGCCAAAATTACAAATATACAGAAACAAGTTCCACTGTCTATTTTTGTTTATTGGGGCATACAGCTTTAGAAGTCTTCAAAGGGCAGCGTTCAGAGAATGGTTTAAATATTCTGTGATAATGTAAGAGATCTATTAACTTTGTGATGCTTCACCCAGCCCAGATCTCACAGCACTTTACAAAAGCACTATCTATTTACACAGAGGAGATAGGCATTAACAAATCCTCCCCTACCCTGAAGTCCTGCAGGGCTAAGGCATGCAGAGTACAGTTTACAGTTGTCTGGGTCTAAATTTGGAAAGCTTAGCATTTGTCACATAACATAGGATCCAACCCTCAAAGCTCTGTATCAACACATGAGATGGGTCATGCTGAATACATGAGGGAAACTTAAGTCTTAGTAAGAGTCCAGACTCAAAAAGGATCTCAGCAGTGAGACACAGAGCAAGAGAAGTCACCCAGACCCAAATAGCAAAGGGGCACCCAGCTAAATTTCCCTGTCCATTCAGAGCCACCACCTATGAAAGCCTTAGGCATTTATCTGAAAACACACAGAGATGTCTCAAACCTATTCGTTCTTTGAAGACATCCATTTTATGGCTGGCAAACTCTTACCTCAATTCAGCCTTAATAGTAATTTCTGCTCAAATGTGAGCAACCACAGAATATCCTCAGATGACCTGATCTACAAAGGGAAGATTTCTAAGCAGAGGAGTTCTGCTACTTGTGCTAAGTGGATCATCCCTTTTTCTTCTGAAGGTGAATGTTGCACATGGCAGTAAGTTTCTGAGTTAGTTAATTAATGATACAAAAATGTAAGTATTTCCAGTTTTAAAAAAAATACAAGTGTTAACAACTACAAAGTTATAATAAAGCATTAAGAATAGTAAAAAAAAATTTATTTTTGTATGACTCTCTGCTTGGCAGAAATATGGAATACCAAAATCACTCCTATAGCTCATCAAAATTATATGAGAGCAACTCACTGAAAATACATCTTAATATAAACAGAAGTGCTTTGTTTCCATGCTTATGTGCTACCTTTTATCTTAGTTATGACTTTAGGCCAAAATAATGCCAGATGAAGTAGAGGGAACAACTCAGGCTCACGACATACCTGTCTGGCAAGTCTGAATGGATGCCTAATGCTGTCTCCCTGCAGTGTTATCAAGAACCTCTTCCACCTCAGAAAATCTGTTCAAAATTTGACTCCAAAGTAAGAACAAAAAGGCTTTTTTCTAGGAGAAAAAGCTATTGCCCATGCTACAGCAAGTTCAACTCAGCAAAAATATTTTAACAGTTTTAATTACTCTTCACAAAAAGTCAGATTCAGCTGAAGCACAGCTAAGCTTTAATGTCTCATGGCCATGAGCTGCCACCCTCCTGCCTGAAACCTGGTGCTTAACTGCACCTCAGAAAGACAAAAACAAGCCTGGAGACCCTCTGGATAAAAACTCTGGGCCTAAGGGAAACATCAAATTCAAACATACAGTACATGGGGGAAGAAGATTTAATGTAAGCAGCTTATACGTGATATAAACCTTTCATGGCACCAAGCAGATCCTTCAAAAAGTGTTATGTGCAAAACAGAGTCTAATTGAACTGGAAATCAGCAGTTTCCCACTCTTCAGCATCCAGCCTCAGAGGCAGAATTGAATCATCTCAACCCTCTGCTTTCCTAGACTCCGAAAGGCACAATCCTGTAATCACAGCACATAGCAAAGTTGCAGCGCAAGAGCCTTCAAATTGTGAGTTATAAAACACTACACCTTTATGTGAAGAAAGAGAAAACTGTTCCATGATTTAAATGAGACTCATTGAAGTTAGCAGAAGAATTTCCACAATGACATCCCAATGCTTTTGCTTTCAGTAGTTGGGAACCAAATCCTTAGACAGAAAACATAAGGCCAGACAGAACAACAGAGATGGACAAAAGGACTGAGTGGGTGGATCTGCTAATACCACGTCTAATGAAAAGTGGAATTGAATTTTAATAAATTATATGTATTCTCAGTACCTTCTCCTTTTTACTGCTCACTGGTTTTGTGTTCTGTGTGTAACCTTCCAAGAGTAAAATAAGCATTTTCTTGATCCACAAAGATCTTTCAACATGGTCATTGAAAATTTACCGATCAGGAGGATCAGAAGTTGAGTTTTATTAACATTTCCTATTCTATACAGGGAATAAGAGAAATTGATACCTCCACTTGTGACACAAAAATTGAATAGCTTCAAGCAATTTTCATTTAAGAAATTACGTCCTCTGGACAACATTTAAAACAGCAGGAACCATCCTAGTGTAAGCATATAAACCTATAAAGTTACAGAGCTGTTGCCAAACCAACTTGAACAGTATATGGCTGCATTTGCATTCCAGCTCACTGGCAAAAAAGGCTGGAAATTTTCTTCATCTATGCATGTCATCCATGAAATGCTGGGTTAATGGAAGGAATTTTATTTCAAAGAAATAGGTTAATAACTGTAAGAATTGCTAAGAAAAATGATTGCAACAAGGAAAAAAAAGAAAGCCAAATGAACAATGCACAAATGCTTCAGCAAGTAATACAGGTTAGGGATGACCCTGAATCTAGTATAATTTCATATATTACTTTAATAAATATTTATTAATGCACACAAACTAATATGCAAAAACTAGTTAAACACTGATGATACCGTTTCTGATTGCTGATGTGTTAAACAACTCAAATATGTGTGCATGACCAGCATGGCATCTGTTTCTCCAGGACTGGTACTCTGAAAAACGCAGTTCAGGAATGGAGGTTCTGAGGCTCCAAATACAGACTTGTGACAGCATCACATTTCTATCAATGATTGTGTATCCTAATGAAGAAAATCAGTTTACTGCCCCTGTCAATACTGCTGTTGGGCTGTGACTCCAGGACTTGACTCAAACTGTAGCTAGAACCAGTCTTTCTCACTTCCATACTATGATCAACTGAAGGCCAATACAGCTACAGTATGCCTACAGGGAATTGAAATACTATTGCTAACCCTTTCCCAGCCTCAGACAGTGAAAGGCAGAACCCATGTCATTAGCACCTTTCCTCAGCCAGTAGAAAAAAAATCAACCCCGTTGAAAAAGAAACTTTTCATTCCCCATTTAGGCTGAGAATCTTTCTCCATTGTTTTCTGAATGCTTTTTTCTGTACTAGACCTCAGAAGTACTAGTAAGCTAAAACTGAGTTCTACATTATCTTGTTTCCAATTATTAGCTCCAAAAAGAAATATTTCCTGGTGGTCCCTATGTGCATGACCATGCACTTTGTCTTACTACTCCCATCTTCCAGGTCATGCAGTTATTAGTATATTATTCTCGTGCTCTTCTCTGTTGACAGTTCCTCCCAATTTTATCTTATCTTCACTCATATGAAGTGTAATGACCCCAGTCCTAATTTTTTTTTTTTTATCCCACACATTACTGAAACTCTAGTGCCAGGGAACTCTGTGGGTAACCTTTTCTAGGCTAATATTCATCTTTTAGTACCATCAGTTACCCCATTCCTTATTCAGATCCCACTTCACACACGATAACACATCTCCTCTAAGATAATTTTCACTATGGCATTTTATCAAATGGCTTGATAAACGAGGCCTCTCTATTCACATGACTTAAGGAAAACAAAATCAAAGCAAAAATAAAACCAAACCAAACAAAGGACAAAAATAGCCAAAAAAACAAACCTGATCAAAAGTACAACATTAGAGTAGGTCTGATCTTCCAGATAAATCTGTTTTCTTTAGTTTTCTAACCTTTCTGTTCATTATTTATTTCTTCCTCAAAAACCATACCAAAGCCTTATACACTTAAGATCAGACAGACACCATCACAGTATCCTGTCTCTGTCTCCTGTGTATTTCAGTACCGCACTAGCTATTCCACTGGGACCACCCTTACTTCGACAGACTTGTCAGAGATTCCTGCTATCAGAGCCATTCAAAATTCCATACAAAATTCTTATCGGATCCCCTCAATATGACTGCATTGAAGCTCTAGGAGTTTTTCCACCTTCTTGAAGGATACCAAATAATAACCAACTCCTAAAGACAACAGTATACATTATACCCTGGCAAAATTGGATTTACAGAGCCGTCTACATGACAGCTACTAGCATTGCTTTATCTAAAAGTAAACGAGTATTCCTTAATAAAGAAGACAATTTTTCACTTCAAAATAATAGCATCTGAGTAAGTGTGGCAATGAATACAAATGGCACACGGAGACATTTTGTCATGGTACAGACGAAGTATTCAGGTCTAGAAACATAATTTTAATATTGCACAGTGCAACTCATTTACCAAAGATACATAGGGGAGTTACATAGGGAGTGGAAGAGTAAATCTGTCTGTACATCTGGTACTATTTCTTACCCAAAGCCTGAAACGTTACAAAATCTTATACAAAATGGTCTTTAACACATAGAGCTGACAATAACCATAGGTTTTTTCTTGAAAGCATACAGCTGTTTTAACATGATTATTATATTCCAACCAACTAAGCACATTCTTCATTTTAAATCTGAAAATACTCCTCCAACTAAATCGATACTATTTATGTAAACGAATATCTACTCCATAGAGTTTACCTGGATTCACATAATCTCCAACTGTACAGGTAACAGGGACACAGCAAGTTCAGTCTGCAGTACAAGCACAGGATCCGACCCCAAATAAGCAATAGTTTATGCAGACAGCTAGCAGTCTTAAATTTAAAGATTTGCCAGATAGACCCCCTCCCTCCCTTTTTAAATCCCATTATAATTTTGCCTGCTTGTTTCTATTATATTCCAGTTCAAATTTTACAGCAGTGGGAGACTGGGCAACATGTTACTGTGCAAATCAGCCGAGACTGCGGTGCTAACATCATGCTTCACCTTAACATAATGTTTGCTTTAGGTGGGCACTTTGTTGTTCTAAATAAGCATTACTTATATTCTGGAAAAAGCACTTTTTTTTTTTAGTAGGAACACTGCTGTCTGTGACTGGGGAGATCCATTAGGCTACTGGAGTGCTTGGAGACTTACCTGCAAAACACAGGCTGGGCAGAAGAATCAGGGAAGAATTAAGAACAAACCAGACAATGGCAGCAACTCCAAAGGCAAAGCAGTATTCAAGAAATTCAGTCTGAAGGACTAACAGGTAACTGTTAATATCCTATAATCCGTATATAGGGAGAGAAGTGAAAAGTGAGCAGGTTGGCTAACAACCCATTGAGACTTTGAACCTCTTCAGAGAACTACTCAAAAGAATTGTAATGCCAGATACCACAGAAGTGGAGTCAAACCAAAGGGAAAAGAAAAACGTAGACAGAATCATATCCTGTGACAAGAGGTACTAAGTTCCTCTCACAGGAATATCTGTTCTTTTCAAGTATGTTAACTTTTTAAGCACTACCTAGAATTAGATTTTTTTTACTATTATTTTGCGTACCAGAGTAAAGCAGTAGACAGTAGTAAGGATTTCCCTGGCTATCCCCAAGCTAACTAAGACACACACTTAGTGTGGTTAAGCACAAGAAGGAGACAGTCATAAGATTTGCAAGGCCATCACTTATTTTTTTCTGCTCTCCTATTTATAACAATTAAATATTTCTATACTGTTAGTGCTATCAAGGAATGAACAGGTTATTCTGTTCATGTTCTGTATGATCTCAGCCTCTTAAGCTTCAGCTGTACCACATGCACAGACACCTGCACCACACACACAATTTTATAGTAAGATTTTGTCATCTTTCCCACCAGCTACTACAATAATTAGTAACACTACCCTGCAGGCAAATCAGCTTTCTCCTTGTCAGCTGTAGTCAGTTCAGATCTGGCCTTTCCACCTCGAAATCCAAACTGCTACCAAAACGCAGCTGCAAAAGTCATCTCTCCTCCCTCTCTAGGTCCATCTTCTCCTGGATTCTGCTGGCTTCCTGCCAAGTCATATTCAAGTTGCTTGTCTTCACCTACAAGATCTTGCATAGCAATAAATAATACAGAAATTACCATAATGTGCTGAGGAATTACCAAGTCCTTTCAAAAAAAAAAAAAAAATCAAACAAATGGAGGAATATGACCTTCAATTACAACCCTCTCTATCAATTACAGCCCAGGCACAATTCACACCCTACATCCTCCTCCCTTGCACACTCCCCTGCCCATGCTGTCACTCCCCATCAGAAGTGCAGTTTCTCAGACTCCCCCTGCTCCAGCATCCCACAGGAAAGAGGCAGATCAGAGAGAAGCCCATAGTGTCACGAAAGAGAAAAGGGAACACGTGCAGAAGAGCACAGCCCCACACAGAGGCATTTCAGCAAACCCTCTCCTGGCTGCGCCTCCCACCATGGCCTGTCCCCAGCCACCTGAACTGCTTTGCCCGCTGCAGGACACGGCACACAGCCTCTCCCCTTCTGGGCTGGGCTGCACTGCAGAACCTGCAGGGTTTAACCTTATTTTGGGACATGCAAAGGCAACCCAAAACCAGAGGGGTTTGCAAGCTCTCTGTGTGACTGGTGCAGTTACGGGGCTGCAAACAGAACCTTTTCATTTTTCATTTTCAGACCTTTTTACCATGCTCAGGGCTGTTGTAAGCAGGTGGCTCTGTCCACTTTGTTGGACCAGTCTAGCAACACATTCAATTATAGTTTGGAGATTACATGACCAAAGATTAACTAAACACTAAATAGAAAAAAACCCTGGCATTCTGAGACATAAATCTTGCAAATATGATTCCATAGAGCACAAGTCCAGGTTCCTGAATAGTTTATTATTCTGTAAAATCTTCACTGTAAAAGACCGCATATACTTGAAATTTGCAAAGGTAGCAGGCTTAAGTTATTTCTAGTCAGCTCATAAAAATCTGTCTTTAGTACTTTTTTCCTAAGAAGAAAGAAAGAAAGAAACCCAGACATACTCTAAGCTCAGTGAAAAGATAAGACTCTGGATATAATACCAATATGACTTCACCTTTTATTTTTTAAGCATTTGAAACAATACTGGATGAAAGTTTATATGTATGCATAAGGGATCTGCCAAACTGAAAGTGAAAACCCAGCAAATTATACTTCAGACACCTTGACATATTATGCACCATACATGCTGTCAGCTTCACTGTCCTTTCCTTTGCTGTAGGCCGAACGCTTGAATACCAATCTTATTAAACTACAACTCTGAATTTATCCACTATATATAACATTCCAGATGTCGTACCAGCTGGGAACAGGCCCTTAGGCCATCTTTGGTTGATCTCTTAGTCGCTTTCCAGCTTTTGCCAGGCATTCATCCAAAAATATGAAGGAAAGTGCTAAAAACAGATGTCAGAGTTAATGTTTTTTTTCTTTTTTTTCTTCATGGTAGGAAATACAGAAAACTCGCACCCTACACCTATTCTATGAAATCTGAATGTTGTCAAGAAACCCTAAGTTAATATAACAAAATCTTTCAATGTAGCAGAGTTAATTTTTACACTATTTTTCTGACAACAGGCCAGCCTCCACCAGTCTGTTCTTTGAAAATATTATGTGGTCATTTGGATTTTTTCATTAAGTTGGAAAATCTTCTGATGTCGTCAACTTGCAAAAACGGTTTTGAGTCCCTCACTTAAGAAAAATAACAGTTAAAATGTAAACTAGATTGATTGCAATTCATGGTAAGCCTAATAACAAGGCTGGAGTAATGGGAGTTACTAAATCAGTACACATCTGAGCTGTGAAAGGGGAAGACCTGTTGGCACCATCATATTGCAACAAACTATTTCAAACTATTCAAACAAACTTCCACTCACTGCGATATGAGCAGGAGATGTTCAGATTTTCCCAAGAGGTGCTGTCTGTCTTTGGAGTCCTTACAGGAGTTTAAGCATGGAATTTCCAAGAGCAGGGCTGTAAAGGTGGTCCTGATCCTGCCCACACTCTGGAACACGTGCCCCTTTACTTACGGGGTATTTCTGACGTACATGGGAGTCCTCACAAGAATTAAGTTATGCATGTGCCTAAGTGCCTGGCCTGCAGGCTCCAAGGTCTGTGCAAGAGGTAATCTACTTTACTGCCTCTAGAGAGGGTTCCAAATCTTCTGTCCACACACACCAGAATATTAACAAACATATGCAGAACCAATTCTCAGAAAGTCCTCGTGGTGTTTCCCCCAGAGCCTCCCCTCCGCATGCAGGACCTTGGTCTCTCATAAAGCAAAGTACAGGAGATATTTCCATTATGATTACACCTTACAGGGATGACAATCTCTTTTGACACTCTAAAGACATCCCTTTTAAAATTAATTTTGGGGCAATAGCCATCATTTAAAGGAAGTCACTTAACTGCATTGAAAAAGGACTATTTCTAAGAAATATTTTCACCCTCCTTTTCTTTGCCTCACATTCATTAGAATGCAGAGCTGAAAGTATGAGAAAAACAGACTATCCTATAGCCTCAATATTGAAGAAGCAGGAGAAGAATGAACATTAACTGGCAAGCTCACTGTAAAGTATAAAAATACCTGAAAAAAAAAAATAACAAAATCTTTTTCAAATGAAATAAAAAGGGCAGGACAAGTTTAATACTTAGCCCTAGTATTTTAATAAGAGACTTAGGATATAATTTTGATTCATACATTAGACTGTAATATTGCCCTGAATAGTTACCGCTGGAGCCAGCACTCAAAGGTGGTAAAATTTCATGGTTTATAGTCTGATATTTGAACATATTTTTATCACCTATTAATAATATCAAAAAAAATTCAACCCAGTGCAATACATTTCTTTTAAGTAAAACTGATGCATTCCGAGTCTTTTTTTTATAAACAGTAAAAGAAAAAGGTATTTTGCCATATGCTGTGTTGATGTTATGAGACATTTTCTGAGCTGCCTGAAAGACCACAGCTTGTTTCCTCAGATTTATACTTTACACAGGCATATGACTTAGGCAAAGGAAGACCACTGACCTACATGCTACATATTCAGCAAATATGTGTATTTTTAGCAAAGATTTTGCATGAGAATGTAGTAGTAAACTACATCTTGTCAGCATTTTTTTTAGGTGCTTTGAGTACAACATAATTACTAAAACAGATCAAATATTATTGAACACAGGATTCATTTCGGCATTCATGGTGTGTAAATAGGTTTGCTTGTATAAATCACAGAAAACTCTGTGATCATTCACTAAATTCAGAAGCTGGGTAAAATAAACAAAGTTCACTCTACCAATCTTCACACATCATTTGGACACCAGATTTGAAAGAGAGAAACACCACTGCACTTGTCTGTTTGCAGAGAACTGGGGCTGCAGTGATGCTGCTGCTTTGCAGCATCTATCCCATTTCCCCGATCAAACGGTTCATAGGATTTCTTTTCGGGTACCTGAATGCAATCTGCCTGAAATCAATGGCAAATCTTTTTGTAGGGAAAAAAAAAAAANTTAAGGAAAAAAAAAAAAAAAAAAAAAGGGCTGATCCAAAGTCTATTGAAATTACTACGATTTTTGGACCAAAGCCTAAATAATCAGGTAAAGGAGAACATATCTTGTATTTACTATTGCAACCATCTCCCAAGGGCTATTTTAAAAACTACAAAAACATCCCACATCATACAGCAGCCTATTACTACTAATTTTTCTCACCCATGTGCAAATACTCCAGTCTGCTTCATGAACCCGTAAATCAGTTAAAGGTTTGGTGCCATTTTAAAAATCCTTTTTCTCTTATGCAACATAAAAATGTTAAATGAATAAAAGGTTTATACCATCAAAGCACAAAAATCTCTTACAGCATTATAACACAAACAAAAAAAAAAGTTCACTACCAATGAGATAATTTTATAAAGCTAGTTTACATAGGCTCAAGTGGAAAGAGGTCAGATTTTATAGTCTTATGAGTATTAAAAAAAGTCCAGATTGTTTCCACTTCTCAGAGGTCTGACTGCCTTTCCTTCCACACCAAGAATCAGTGTAACAGTTGCCTGTCTATGGGAAAGTGGGGGGGAAACAACACAGAGGATAAAAAGGAATGCTTGATTTGCCAATCATTCCACAAAACATGGAACCTACAATTTGTGTCAAATACATTACAGTACTTAAGGCTAATGTTTAAATACAGCATTACTCCTTACCAAAGACCATGCTAATAAACACTCAACCAAGCACTGAGCAGCTTCAACTATTGCCTCAAATCACATTGCAAGCCTTTATTTCTGTTAACAGTTTCAGACATGCAAAAAAATCCACTGACATTCACAGGGCATCCTGCATGCTGGAAGTGGCACCCAAAGTTTCAGTGTTTTCTTGGGAGAAATGGTTTAAAGGGATTAGTAAATAGCAATAGGTTATGGTCCAAACAGTAAAGCAAGCAACTGCTTTATATAAAACAGAAGAAGAATGAAGAAAAAAAAATCAGAGCTTCTATAACATGAAAAAATGAATAACATATTCCATATACTTTTTTTTAAATACAAACTCTCCCAGTTCTGTTTCTGAAAGCCATGGACACCCTCTGTACCCCTAAGCCAAGGCTCAGCAAAAGTGCTGGTGGGAAGCTACACCTACACCTGACACACTTCCAGAGCCAGGGAGAATTAAAATGCCTCCGATCCTACAGTATCACAACCTGCAACACATTCTAGGGTCTGAAAATAAATAATACAGTTGTCAGCAGTGATCCTCTCAATGAAGATCATTTACCATTTTTCCCGTTATTGCCAAAATTGGCAATTAATGTACATCATTTTCTTCTGTGTAAGCAAATAGCATTTGAAGTCTAATAATTAGTAGAAATAAATTAGGTTTAACTGGCAGTGCTGACAGTTATTTTTAAACAATACAGAGCAAAATAACTGTTGGAATTGGTAAAGAGATTTTCCTTTAGTTGTCCCAAGCCTAGTTCATTATGCAAGTGTTTATGAACTCAAGAACCATTTAAACTATTTCTAGAAACAAAGCCAAAAGATGGAGATTTTAAAAAGATTTTTCACTTCATCTTCTACATTAGTGGCATAAAAATGGGAAGAAATTGAAGTTCAAGTACATCTCTATTAAAAGGGTCATAGTGACATTCAGTCTCTCCTATAAGTAATTTTCCCATGCTGGACAGGCCTGAAAGGATAACTGTTAAGGATATGAGGAATATTATCCACATGTTCAATATAAATCCTATTTAAATTACCCACTGCTTTGCAAAACAATGTAATTCTATCAGAAACACCTTAACGTGGCATGAATCATTTTATCAAGCATGCGTTTTCCTAATCATTATTCCAGGGACAGTATAAACTGAAATTTCTTTAATTGTTTTACTAAGGCTTTCCATGTTAAAAAGAGGAAGATACTATAAAATCGTTTAGCTCTTTAAATGTTATGTGTGGCAGAAATTAAACAGGAAAAAAAAATCCATACTTATCACATTCATCCTTCATGATAACTTCAGCAATATAATTTTATCTTGTCATTTGTGCAAAATTTAACAGGAGTTTAAACAGCTCAAGAAGTTCAACAAATTTAGCTGAATTATCAAAAACCTAAATACAATCTGCTCTTTCCTTGATTAAGACCAGAGAAAAAAAAACATAGTTTCAAAAGGTTTGTGCTGTATTAGCCAAGTGATTAATGCACCATTAGGCTTTATCAGCCTAAAACATCCTCTCATCCATGTATATCTGAAGAATGACTTTGCAGTTCCAAGCACTGCATTTCCCACAGTACTTGAAATACATCTTTTTGATTTAGAAGCACTTCTCTACTGTATCTCAATGAACTCTTATTGATAGATGATAGCAGCTCTACATCAGGGCTGTGTAAGCATGGGATTATTTCTGTTACCTCCAGACCTTTCAGCCCTAATTTAGAAGGCTGAACCTAAGCCTTTATCAATGTCAAAATTCTTGGATAAGAACATGTGCCAGCTTCTGGAGGTTCACCAGGGGCATGAGGAGGTCAGTGGGAAATCCACTTTGCATTGTATCAATCTCTCATGATTTAATCAGTGGGCTCCTCTAAAGAATGTCAAATGAGCACCTAATCTGTATAATGTTAATTCATTATGTGTCCTGTTACTAGTCCAGTGCAGCAGAATTGAGTTAAACACTTTATAGTAGGATATCTGCCCAAGTACACATCCTTTTGTTTGCTCCTTGGAGAATGAAAGGTAAAAAAACCCTGAAAAAAATACTTTTGATCTATTGCTAGAAACTGAAAGACCTATCTGGGAAAACTTAGAATTGTAAACATTAGAACATCGAATGCTAAATGTGAATTTTTAAATTTCAGTCTTTTGTGAAAAATGTGCATGGTAGAGATACTAGAAAAGCAAGGTATTTAGTATTAAATGGGTTTTTCTATATAGCTTAACCTCAAACTGAATAAACATCCATTTGTGGCCCCTAAAGGATGTCTAAGAAAAAAGAAGGAAATCAGTATCTCCTGCATAGCCTTTTATCCTCCACTGGAGCAGCCTCAGTGTCTGTCCAGCACTCAGGGGAGCAAGAGTAAGAGAAACAACTAAAGTTTTGGTCCATTCACCTTTCTTCCTTGAGAAATCAATTGGGGGGTGACCTTGCAAATGAGGGATCACTTCTGCTACTTGGGAATCCTCAGCCAGCTGCTGAGGTCCGTGTCCTCACATCCACAGGAGGACTACAGACCCAGGCCAGTGAGTTTCACCACAGAATTTGATGGAATAGGATTACAACCTCATAGAATGCATTTGATCCAAATTGAAATGATATAAAATGTGTTTTCTGCAGAAACTGTACTATTACAGATTCCCTCTGAAGGCTATTATGCTGCACAAGGCGAAGCCCTACTGGCTTCTGTAAGTATGATTTACACACAGAGACCTTTGGCAGGGCTGGGACTGAGGCTGTAACAGAAAACAAGGAAGTCTGTAATTCCTAGTGCACAAAGAAACATGGACTGCAGTTCCACTATTTTATCTGAACAACAAAACCCTGAACTAAAAATGGTAGTTGGTACTTTAAAAAGTGCCAGCTCCTCATCCAGTTTGCCAATAAACAGAAGTATTTTAAAACAGTTTTCAGTTCACTAAGCAACCTATCACACACAAGTAATGATATAATTACTTATGCATATGCTGCTCACACACTTCCAGCCAGCAATTAGCCTAAACAAAAGTATTATTTGAATAGGATCATGCCTGACGTACTCAGTACCAGTCTCTCTAAGAGTAGTTTTGCCTGAAATTGTAAGTGGTTTTCATTTTCTCTTAATCCTTGCCTCCTTTCCAATCCAAAGCAGAAACACATTTCACTTGATTATGGAGCTAACTTCCTTACCCCCCCAAAAAAATAAAAACCAAAAAACATACCCTTATAAATAGAGACCATAGTTAAACCTGTAAACAAACAAAATAAAGGTACATATAAAAAAAGGAATAGGATTTAAAATATTAGGGAACACCTAACATCACCTTCGGTTAAATTTTCAGAGAAACGCCAAATGATGCCTTTTATCTTCACACAGCCTTACAAGCACATGGCTGTAAACTCCTTAAATATGACTTAAAACTCGTTATGCACATCTGTAGGGTTAGTATGGAGTATCACAAACCTGACCTAGTAATTTATTATTAACACAAGATATCCCAGCTGAGAGAATGGAATGACTTGCAGGATTCAAGTCAATGAAATCAGTGTTATTCCAATATCAGCAGACTGGCTGAGTGAGGACTGCAAGGTCAGCCCTCCTCAGAGCAGAAAAGGAGTATTTCTAACACAGTGCTGAAATTCCCACAGCCACGTATTGGCAGATGCAATTCTGGTACTTGGATAAAATGAAGTTTATCGGTTCATCATCCAAATACACAAATGAAACCACCAAGTGTTCTGCAGTGCAATGTTTTCATTATAGAAGAATGCCTGAAATAGTTTGTGGCCACTTGAAAACAGCTTGTTTATCCAAAAAAAAAAGAATCTCTAAATGAAGAGCTAGACATTAAGATTCAAGCTGTTATGCCTTTTTAATAGCTCTGAATGCTTTTTTAGGGCATCAACAAAAATGGCTTGTCAGAGAATAAAACAAGTTTCAGGCTCCTTCTCAAATCGAGAGTACTGAAGCTTTCTGTGCATGGGTAGTAAGTGGCCACTAACTACAAATCTTCCTTCTCGGGATTAGAGCTTGTCTTCACTGACGTGCTAATTTGTAGTAATGTCCCTCACATGACTCATCTCCAAGCCTGAAAAAGTGTGGCTCCATTTCTCTGGTGATTTAGATGCAAACTACCCGGCAAAGGAATAAAATGGCTCAGACTGGGGGCAGAAGCCAGCAAGCAGCTGATACTCAAACCAGGCTGTGACCCAGGTAACATTCCAGAGGCAGAGCAGGGAGAATGGCAATCAGCAGCAGGTGGAATGGGGCAAGGGAGGAAGGAAATTGTGGAAAATAGCTGTCAGCACAGCAGGACCCATAAGACAACTTCTGTCCACACAAGAGTTTCCTTGGTGTAATATGAAAAATCTACGGAACACAAACAGGTATTGCTGCCAGACTACAAATAAAAAGGTGGAGTAATAGGTTCCATCAGTTTATTTCAATATGAATTTTTGAAGTAATTCAGATGCTGGGTTCCACTGCATTTTTTTCAAATTAATATTTCAAGTGCCATGCTCCTTTTCCTCCGGAAAAAGCAGAAGCCAAGACAGGCTATTTCTATTTCTGGAAGACAAGGCTTAAATGAGAATATTTATTTTCCTGATTTTGGCATTCACTTTGTAACAAAGCACTTTTCTAGCAAACCCAAAGAAAGCCTAGTTATTAAATGAAGTGTAGCAGCTGCAGCCTGGGTATTACAACTTGCACATCTAGTTGAAAACAGACTGACCAGTTTCTACCTTACCTTGCATAGCTAAGCACTCACAAGTCTGATAGTGCAGATTTTCATTAATATTTGTTTAGAAACATTAGATTTCTTTGTCAATATTGGACTACTTAGAGCCATCTATCTAGTTCCAGAATCAGGTTATCCTTGTTCTGAGTTTAAACTGGTAAACATCATAAAGTTTAGAAGAAGCAAGGTCAACTAGAAAGCTAACTGGTCAAGCAAACATTTTCTCACTTGAAAGATAAACTTATTTTCTTTTTTCTTTCATTTTTTTTACCCACACCCCCCAAGAGAACTCTCAGCCAGGCAGCCAATCAAAGTGGAAATGTACTTCAAACACATTCAGCCCAACCAAGTTTTCACTGCTGTCCTTCTTGGTGGTCTGTCATATGGAATGGTTTTAATACTTGGAAGCAATACCTTAAGTGTCAGAAAACAAGAACATTTTATTTCTTCAAGAAAGCTTTCCAGTACTACTAGTATTTTGGAAAAGAAAAAAAATTCCTTGTAGTAGATTAAAAGGTGAAAAGCCAAAAGAAATCAGAAAGAATACTAGGAAACTATTCTTTATGTCAAGGTTCAACATGTATCTCAAAGTTGGAGAAAGGGCTATTACTTGTATATTTATTTCGTAATTTGATTTATTTTCAGTTATTTAATTATTTTCATGAATGGTGGGAGGGGGAATTATTTTTTAATCTAAGATTTCTAACAGCAGTTCAAGTCTTTGGCTATGCATCAAAATCTATTTGGTACCAAGTTAGGTTTAAACTGCATTGACTCAGTAAAATTTCAGAAATGCAGGATGCAATGCACTGATACAAGATATCACTTGGTGAACAGTACAGGGGCCTTTAGAAAATTTTCACTTTAAACACGTCTGCGTTTCTGTCCTTTGGGATCCCTCAGAAATATTTGCTTAGAATCATTGTTTTTCCCTGAAGATACAGCAATAAATGTGTCAAAACTATAACATCCCACTCTGTGCAGATGTTACCCCAGTGAATCAGAGTGTCAGTATTTAACCAGATTTTTAAAGGTATTTTCCTCTATAGTGATAGAAGTGGTAAAAAAGATGTTCACTGAATTTCGAAAATATCTAGCCAAAGAATCTCATCTGCATGTAATTCTTAAATACACACAAAGCAAAGAAATATGCAAAGAGGTTAGTGCAGTCTTGTACAAAAATGAGAGTACAGTCCTGCCAGATTAAACCAGAACAAAATGTACTATCTTGCCTGTACAACATGAATCCATGTGTAATTCTGCTGGGCTAGAGAAGAGTACAGTGTGTTCC
The DNA here is from genome assembly GCA_013397315.1 of Donacobius atricapilla. NCBI lineage: Eukaryota > Metazoa > Chordata > Aves > Passeriformes > Mimidae > Donacobius > Donacobius atricapilla. Next base: position 896,135 of record WBMY01006632.1, read on the forward strand.
TATTAATATTTACTCATCTTTCATTTCAAACTGTAAGCTTGTCATTTCAGATAGCAAATACTTTTGAATATTTAAGTAACAGCTAGTTCTATTTTACTGAGATTACTTACTAACAAAGGAATGAATGATTCTGATTAAACTGGCTCCCTGCTTGAAAAATATCACACACAACAGCCAAAGAAAACCCCTTTGAAACATTCCTGTGTTTGGAGGATGTAAGGAAACTAATCTTGGATCATGACAATGATGATGCTGCTATACAAAAATATTATCCATCTATCCCTGGAAATGTTACTGGCCTGGATAAAAGTAACAGTGCAAGGGGGAAAAGGGCATACTTGGGAATATAGGGATAGATGGTTTTCCTGCAAGTGCCTCAATACTGGTGAGCAAAAAGAACAGAGGTTGTGAGCCACCTTCTTCTCCACCTCCATAGCACAGCCTCAGGGACCCCTCTCCCCTTTTATTTATTCTGTTCACTTCCATGGGCACAGGAGGAGGAATCACCTCCACAAGTAGACCAGATCAGACTGATCTCTTGTTTTATTGGAGTCAAGTGCATAAGCTTATTTCAATTTTCAGGTGTAACTTGGGATGTACAGGAACACCAGGACTCTGTAGGGATGCCCACAGGACAATCCTGGATATCAGGGAAAAGGAAGGAAAGTATTTCCCAAAGACCAGCAGCCCTTCACAGTAGGACAAGACAGAAAATTAATTGCTAAAACTATATTAAGGAATTACGGTGTCTGTGAAGATGGTGCTGCATTCTTCATTTATGTGGTAACCTTCCAGTATTGATTCCATTTTTGTATTGGATAGGTTTAAATAGGCTTTCATTGTATACATATTCCTCTCTTTTTATTCACCTGTGTATTCTTATCACATTTATCATGTATCAGACATATCCATCCCAGCTTACAAAAATTCAAAAGACAACCCAATGAAGGATTTTCACCCTCTGGTTTTAAGACTTCCATCCACTCATACTAGTAAATGTCAAAAGAGAGTTGAATGGAACACAGAAAACAAAAAGATCTAGTTTTCTGACCCAGTTTGACCATGAGTTTTGTATTAACATTTCAGCAAAAGTAAAACTGTGTATGATCACAAACCTATGATTAATTTCCTAGAAAATCAAGGAAAATCTTTCTATTCACCAAAGAAATCCTGGTTTACTTGCAGGAAGGTAAGGCTAGAGATATAGATCAGTTCCCATCTGCATTCAATGTACTCATAACTTTTAATAAATAATGCTTAGGGACTGAATTTTCTTTCAAAAGAAACTACTGCTAATACAGTTGCTTTTACTTTCAACATTTTGATGTTTCAGCACCACTTTCAGTTCCAGGAATTCAAACTTAATTTCATACTGCTAAGTGTCCGGGAAGAGCAGGCTTCAAAACTAAATCACATTTATGAAAGAACAGAAGCTGGCTATATCCTAGATCCAATTCAGATCTCAATGGAATTAATGGAAAACTTTCCAGCAAATGGAATTCTTTCCATCAAATGGAACTGGGCTTGGAACAGGCTTCTGTATAGAGCTATGCTGGTATTTGAGGGTTTTTCAAGGGGATTCATTTTGTTTGTTTTTTAATCAGCTATATTATTCACATAGTCCAAACAGTCTAGTCAAAGACTCAGACTAAGCCTCTGTTATATTTGATTTATCATCTTCTCAAAAATGTGCTCCATTAAATGGAAACTATTTTGATCAAAGTGTATAACCTTTATAGTGTTTTTCAACTACTGTCATTAAATGCAGCCAGAGTTGCAGCTGCATTTTACTGTCCTATAAGTTATTGCTTTCCCAGGTGTTTGGTCCAAAGAAGGTCTTATCCAAGAACCTTTTCTGCTGATAATCAAGACCCTCTAGGGAAGCAAAAGTATGAATTACTGTAAACATTTAAACTAAATTCAAATAGCTCACAGTGGCTCATCATGCTTTCTATTGTAGCCTTTCTGCTTCCTTTTGTCTGTCTAAAACCATTGTCAGTTTAAAGGTTAAATAAACTCACCTTAGGTCTCTCTTTTAGGATAGTGATGCACAAACTATTTTCTTCAAGTAGCTCCTGCAAGGAGCCCATTTTTCAAAATAAATCTGCCCATCACTGACAGAACCATACCTTGTGATGCAGGGAAAGTTTGGCTCTTCTCTCACTTCTACAGGGAGTGTTTCCTAACAAATTCCCTCCTCTTACATTAAGAAATGTACTGTAAGTGTCTATGAATGTAATTCAGACAGTTTTGATGTGAAATTCAACTGACTCCTGGAACACATTGTGTTATGAGTAAATTTCCACAGCACGCCACACATTTCCTAGGTTTACTTCAGATCTTTTGCCAAGATTAACAGCATTTCTTTCATGTTGCTTTCTTTACATTTACATCTATATTCCATGTTTAACATAATGTTTCTATGGGTCTGGAGAAAGCATTAAAAATTTTTAACTTTAAGAAAAATAATTTGTTTCTTTCTAAACACTGTTCCATCCATTATTACACTTCCCATTTGTTTCTTTAGAATTCACCCCATCTTCCCTTACTTCATGAACTAATACAATATTATGACTTTTCAGAGGCTGGAAAATGCAAGATCTGCCTAACAATGATTTTTCCATTAAATAAAACAAATTAGGTGAAGTCAAACAATTCACAGAAGGGATAATCACTTCTAATTCTACACATTTTGCAGATGTAACTATAAACATCTATTAACACATCACTAAAACATTGCTGCTCTTGTCTTCATCACATCCTATTAATGTTTTCCAAAAGTGATTTTACTTATTATTTATGCAACTAAGCGCCTTAATTTGGATTTTGCGTAGTGTCTTATCATTCAACTTGCTGTGCCTTCAATTTGATGTGCCTTCAAAAGATAACACATGCTCTGTACCTTAACCTGTTTCACAGTAATCTTTATCTCAGAGTTAGATGAATCAATCAATCTCTATAATTTTCACACACGGCACACTGACCTGGTCATCATAACGGTAAGTGAGGAACTGTTCCCCCGTGGTGTCCTCAAGAAAACTCCCCTGTGGAGAAAGTGCAAACTCAGGCAAGAAGTATGCACCTTGGGACTGCTCTGCTCTTGTCTGGAAGAAATTCAGAAAGGTCATGTTACACCTACTACAAACACAAGAAATTTTTTTAAAAAGATTATAAATATAATTACAAAATCTAGACATGAACTTCTGGAGGAAAAAAAAAAAGAAAAAGTATTGTGTTTTAAGGCATGGTATTTCTGAGTGGCTATTTTGCCATGATGGAGACATGCTAAATACCTGCAGAGGTTCAAACCAAAACAAGATGCCTCAATAGCAGAACAACCTACTAAACCAAAGGAGACCCTCTCTGGCTTATCAAACATCACCGCTCAAAGACATTCAAAACACAACATTACACTTTCTTTTTCCTTATACACTTCACTGGAGAAGTGGCTACTGCAGTTAAGAGGCTTTTGGTTAAACACAACGTATTTATTTTTACAGGAAGAAATAAAAATGGAACCATAGACTAACTCAGCTTAGAAGATATCTTGAGGGCTCATCTAGTCCAATAGGGTTACCTGTGAAGCCATGACACTATGAATTACTTCCCTATCTTGCAGGAAAATATTACTGCAAAGAAGGGATAGGGAGTGGGAATGACTGGAGTGAACACAGGCAGCGCTCCACATTAGTTCAGAATGCTATTCACAACTGAGCTGGAGCATTTGAGAACACTTTGGGAAGGGAAAGAATAAAAGGGCTCATTTCAAGCTACAGAGGAGTTAATTCTGTCGGAATCACGGCTGGTACCTCCAGCTGGGCTGTCTGATACCTGGGCCCTGATAGAGAAACAGCTTTGGCTTAGAGGATTGTGCCCGGTCAGGGATCACAACACACCTGAGGCGTGCTCAACACCAGCACAGGCTGGGCCAACACCATCTCACTGCACTGGAGGTCTCAACCAACCCAGACATGCAGCAAACACTCTGCACAGACTCCTCTGCCCTTACTCCTCTTGCATTTTACACCTCCCTCAGAAGCCAACTGGTTTGCACACTAGAGAAAATAAGCAATCGTCTTCTGAATGCAGAATATTGAGTCCAGTTGAGGAGTGAGGGCAGGGCAAGGAGACGAACATTACCTTCCAAAAGGTTGAAATCTTTCAAGGAAGAAAAAAAGGCCTGAAATGTGCCAGTTACTGCTGGACATTTACCAATTAATAAACTTAATAAATAGGGGTGCAATTAAATTGTGTATTTTGACATTTACACAGCAATTGCACATGAAAGCTGGCAGTTGTTATTGCCCAGTTTCTCGACTCTTGGCTAGAACTGTACCAAATACTGGTGCCAGCTAACTAGAGATTTCTAAAGTAATCAACATAATTTAAACCAGTTTGTGGTGGAAAAGGAAGGTAAGACCTCCTGCACTTTCTCTCTTGCAGTAAGTTCACCTTCTAAAGCCCACAACTTATCTCACAAAGAGCAGATGGCATGTCATTTGCAGGATGCTCTGGAGAAGCTTACTGGGCTGTTGCTTACTCTGTTGAGAGCTGTCAGCTTCTCAGCCTGCAAACCCCATCAGTCTTGACAGCATCAGATTAGCATACTTGCTTTAAATCAAGCAGTCTTCATATAAACTAGAAATAGCTTGCAAAGGACATGTCTAGACTAGGGTAAAGGTCATATTTCAGCATGCAAGACTGAACAAGATTGTAAAGAGGATTTTTTCATCAGGCCTACATAAGAGTAATTCACATTCACACCGTATTAACATTACATTTCTATAAAGCTTATTGCAGCAGAGATCCCACTTTTACACTTTAGCCAACTGACCTTATTTATGCATAATTAAGTAATAAAATATGGAGAACAAATCTACATTTGGTAACAGCAGCTTCCCCATAAGGCCACCAAAAGAGGTCCACAGTTCTGCTTGCTGCTGAACCCGAGCTGGCTGCAGCTGATGCAAGCCTTGACATGTGAGGCACAACCCAGACATGAAACGGGCTGACATAATCTGGCATCTTTCCCCCCTGGTTTCAATGGGCTATCGACAGATCCTTTGTGAGGGAATATGGCAGTGATGTAATCCTATGATTTCAGCACAGGGCTAATGGATAAGGAATATGCATTCTAAATCTCAAGTGGCCTGGGTTAAAGTGCTTATCATTTCTACCTCAGTTTTGCCAGGTGTAAAACTATTACAACACCTACTGACCTATCTTGATGGCAAATTGTTTAGTTCATATTTGTAGAATACTCAGGGAAAGAATCCTGTTAAGTGCTGATGACTTATAACAGTATTTTTGGAAGATTGGCCTAATTTACAGGCAGAAGAGACTCAAAATCACCCAACCATACTTCGCAGCTAATTATATATAACACATTGTTGCCTAATTTCTCACCAAAAAAAATCGTCAGTAGGATATGTAGCAATAAATTTGCTTGCATGTCTCATCTTTGTAATTTAAACATTTAAAATATAAAGTCTTTGGACATTAATCAGTGTTATGCTTTGAATATAAACAATGCCAATATTCAAAGCTGAAATAGCAATCTGGTAAACATAACAAGAAAAACTAAGGGTTTCTAACATACATTCCATTTTCTTGTGGAAAAGCTAATGAGCAGCTAGGCACTAGAGGAGCAGAGGAATGCTTGCTAGATTCAGGCGAGCAAAATCTGGCTTCCAAGTACAGAAAAATTCAGTGTAGAACATGGATATTTCATAAGGTTAGACAAGAGGTTACAATGGAAACTGATTTTCAGCTGCAGCAACAGGTACTGCTACCTGTCTGGTATAAATTAAGAAAGAAAGAATACAACCTAGCAATTAGTAAAAAAAAAACCAACCAAACAAACACTAAGAACACACTATCAGCTGTCATGGCAAACTGATGTTGAAACCAGTGAATTACATCTTATAAACAACCCAAACTGAGAAGTTAATTTTTAAATAATCAAATCTTCAAATGTTCAAAGAACTCTTTTGTATCCATTCACCAAAGCAGCAGAAAAACATTTTTACCCTCTAGATGCAGGCACCTTCAAATAAGCTGCATGTTCCCCATGCGCTTTCATTCATACATTGTACTGAACACGAAATATAATGTTTCCACTTAGTCCATTTTATTCCCCGCTGAGGAATCTACCAATGCTCCTTATGAGGCTCTTACATTTCTACAGGCACTTTGGCTTAAACATAATTCAAATTTTAACAGTCTGTGGGTTTATAATATATTTGAGATCATCTCTGAATGACTTAGCTAATCTGATATAAATTCATGTTTTAAAGCAAAGACTATAAGTGCAAGTTTCAGAAAACAATTACATTTCATGCTAGTGTTTTCGGTCTGTTTAATGGCCAGTTTAATCTCAATAGCTTTAGATTAAATGTGTCAAGTTACAAGTACACTTAAGATTTAAAGCAGGCATTTTAAACCAGCTTTTATGATGTTAAGCATATGAAGACAGTAGAAGGTGATAACATAGCCAAAGCAGATATAATACTAATCACTACATAAAATTCATTGAAATTAATATATCATGTAGCAAGAAAGCATGTATTACCTACTGACAAAAAAGAAAATATAAAAATTGGAACAGATCAGTGTTTGAAAACCCTTCTAGTCAATTAGGACATGTAAGTTATCAATCAGAAACTGAAAAAATAAGGTCTTCCACGCTGCATCTTTCCACCTATGTGATCAATCCTGACCAGCAGAAGTGGGAAGTGTGAAATGGCACTGGGTTCATTCAAGCCTTGTGCTGGAGCTGAGCTTTGATCTCAGGCTGTGGTTGCTTCCTCACTCACCACTCCCCACCTGAGTGCTGAAAGACCAAATTGCTCTTCCACTTTCGACTGCACGAGACACAAAGAACTGCCTGTATCCCAGCCTCTGGTTTTTAGATCTCCTTCCACCAAGAGCTGCACATTGGTTTTGCTGCTGCCCAGTTTCATTGCTCTGTAGAACGCTGACTAGAAGCATCTGCCCGAGCTGCTGGATTTGATGATTTTATTTTATTATTGGAAGTAAGAGGAATGGTCACTGAGGGCTTCCCAGCCAATACTGCCATTAGCAAGGCTGAGAAGGACTGAAAGCCACACACAGCCGAGCATCTTCCAGTGAATAAGCACAGTAGCTGCTGTTGGGGCACAACTTCTGGTTCTGTTTGACCCAAAATGAGTCCCATTGGCACATTCTCAAACCACTATGCAATGCAAAGTACTTTAACTGCTCTTTTTTTCCCTTGCTACCCAGGATTCATGTTAACTATTGCCATCCAGCTCACTTACAATTATCAAATCACTGCACTGTAGAGTTTTCATATTATTAAAAATTACAAATATCAATCATTGGTAATTTCTTCCAAGTTAGAGAGTAACAATTTCATCCAAGGATTTAAACTGCTATTGTAATTTCAGATAAATTAAAAAATCTGGTTTAGTCTACAGTTCTTGGAGATAATTTGATACTAAGGCCAAGACAAGGCTCAACCAAACCTTGTAATTGCATGCTACTCTTCTACTTAATCACAGCCACCAGGAGATCTGAAAGTAATTGTTCCACATTTATATATAGACAGCAGCAGCTTTAGAAAGAGAGCTTTCTACTACATCTGAGCTGTGAAGGTCAAGAAGATGGGAAAACAGAAATGTAATGTCTCAAAGAAGTGGCCTGGACACAATTAGAAATAAAACATTAATATTTCAGGTACAGAAGAAATTTTAAATTTAGACTGTTGGCACCAAGAATCACAATCAAGAGAAAAGTAAGAACTCTGCTATTATGTACATTTAACACATACAAACATTACTTATACTTACATCAGACATTCCCTAATTAAGCCTGTGTCCTTGCTAAAATTGGGAGCATAATGAGAGCAAACTGGAGTAATGCAGATGAAAGCTTCAAAATTATCTATTTCAAATGCTGAAAATGAAAAATACCATGTTCTTTCAGAAACTGCCTCAATATCTTTCTTTTAAAAAGAAACACAGACAAAAGATAAAAGGTCCAATCAACTAAAGCTTTACAGTTATGCACAACTGCACTACCCTGCCCAAAGTAAATTCTATAAAGAAAGACAAATACAGTGAAGGCAGTTTGCTTTCCATAGTTTTGTGGCTCTTTTATTAGTTCTTGTTGGAAGTGGAAAATGGGCAGCATTCATTTCCAAAATCATTGTATTAGAGAAAAAAAAAGACGGGAAAAGCAAAATGAGAGAAAACCATCTGCATTCGTAATGACTTGTAAATACATGTTTGTCAGATTAATATGCACAGCAAGTCCAATCATATACCAAAATGTGTGTATTTCCATGTAATTCAAGTTAAATATCTGTCTCCTAAGCTGCCGCAGCATTTGATTTACGCCCCAGGGAAGTAATATACCAGCTAAGTAGTAGTTCAGTTTAATGGATTTTCAAGGACTCCCATACGAAAATGTTAGATAGAGCACAGCACTCCAGCTTCATCACAACATGAAAAAGTGTATTTGCAGATAAACAATGTCACATCAACAGTTCAGAACTTTGGATATCTCCAGAGCAAGCAATCCTAATGCATAAATATCTAGTAAGAGTCAGATTAGCTTTTGTCATGGCCAAGATCTACAAAAGCAGCTTCCTAATGCTAGACACTCAAACATTTAAAGACCCGGCAAGCAAACCGAGTTTCCACAGAAGCTGCCAGCAGCTCAGCATTTCAGCAGACCAGGCCAATTATTTAATTATTAATATTAAACTAAGAGGTCGGCACTTCAAATCAGAATTAAAGTATAGATGTCATTTCTCCTAGAAAAATGAAGGAGGACGTGGCTGAACTGAAGTCAAGCACTTCTTCACGGAAGAACCCTGAAAGAAGAGCTTGGCTCTCAGATTTCATTAGGGAAGTCACAACTGAGAGAATAAGAATCTGAAACACTGAGTCAAAAGCTCTTGCAGGGACAGAACTAGAGTGGGAGACTCAAGGATTTTTCTTCCATGTTGCATGCTCTGTATTAGTTAAAAGCAGACTTAAGATATGTCTGATTTAATCCCAAATCTAATGATTTTTCCTCTTATCTCTCATTCTAGGCCTGCTTGAACGTGAAGAAATAAAACAAGCTTGGAAAAACGTGCCTCTGATTTGAAGATACATACAAAGATAAGCAAAAGACAATTCTTAAATATTTTGGATAAGCCACTGTTTTTCCAACACAGTAAAATACTGCCAGGAAGCAACTTAGAAACTGATAGTTCAGCTATTGTTTGGAGTGTCTATCACTGAAAACTGAATCTAAGCTGTAACTATAATCATATTCACAGCTGCAAGAAAGCAACTGCCTACATCACCTCTGCTGCTCAAACCATCCTGCAGCACTGAAGCACTCGGAGTTGTTCCAGTGACTGGAATGTGCTTAAGATCACGTCACCAGAGCAAAAGTGCTCAGCCTAAACCTTTCTTCAGGCTCTCAGTTTGTACAACCTTAAGCCAACATGGAAAAGAGAAGAACAATGGAGATCATTGAGATTTAAATTAGATCCCATCTTTCAGTCTTTTCAAAAGGACATTTCTACCACCATTTTTCTTGATTAAATGTAAAATACATTTTCTTTGGCACAGCTTGGGCTGCAGACTGAGATCAACACATTTTGAAATCTTTTTCTGCGCCCTCCAGAATTTATACTAGTGATTAAGCTTTTGGATATTTATCAACAATTACTTATGTTTTCTCTTGCTATTGTCTGGCTAAAAGATTGAACACTTCACTGCGAGGCTGCAGCAGTATTTAGCCAAAACTTCACTTACTTTCAAAACCCAGCTTAAATATCGACTTTGCTTCATATTTCTAAAAGAAATATGAACCCAGAAGTTTTCCTTATCCCAGTGAAGCTTATTCTAAACTCTGTGTTAGGCAGACTCTGACTTCCTTCCAAAGAATTGATCAGATGTGCCTAAAATTTGCTCTAAAAAGAGCAGCACCAGCAGACTGAAGCTGCTCCCAGTGGTATCGGAGGCAAAGTTTGCAGGGACCTCCTCACAGGACCAGGGCCCAAATGCAGCTGCAGCAGGACAGCATCCCCTGCAATAGAACACTGTTGGGCCTGTGAGCAACGCTGCTTACTCTGTTCTCGCTAGTTTTGTATAAGTAAGAGCCAGGGGGGAAAATTCAGCACCCAGACAAGGTAACCCCAGAGCAGTTCACTTCCAATTATTGTCAGAAAGTTAATGACTAGGGATCAGACCCTGCTTCCAAAATACTCTACACCCAATTATTTCCTCGAGTCTTTAGCTTAGCCTTGGGGAATGGGGAAGGGGCACAGCCATGTTTAGGTCCAACAGAAAAGCAATTTTATAGCATATAGATAAAACAATCTGCACTGGTGAGTGAAGATTCCACCTGCATGTTCCCCAAAGCTTGTGCTTTGAGGGCATGGGAATGGTTGAGGGACATTTTCATGCTTTTTTTGTTCAAGACTGAATCCCCTTTATCAACTCTCCGCTGTCATAAAACAGTGAAATGAAGGAATATATGGAAATGAGACAGAAAAGAATATTTCACTTAAACCTCTTTTTAAAATCTTGCAAGACAGACATGGGTGACTGAAGTCTTAAAAGATTTTATCACCTCTTTCACTATATGTTCCACTATTTGAGACAAAACCCTCTTTTTATTCCTTATTTAGAAACCTAATAATTGGTAAAATTCTTGACATAAATAAAGTCCTTTCAGTATTATTGGAGCATATTCTCATGGAACTCTATCTTTTATTAATTGACAGTTTCTAAGGGTTCTCATGATCTCCAGAGAAAAAAATATGCTACAAAAAGTACTATGAGCATCCTTAGCAAAGAAACCAGGATAACCCGTAATATTTTTTTAAAGTTTAGTGTTGCAGTTTAACCTGACAGGCAGCTGAACACCACACAGACATTCCCTTACTCACCCCTGCAGCAGGATGGGGGAAAGGATCAGGAAAAAGGTAAAACTCTCGGCCTGAGATAAAGACAGTTTAATAGGATAAAAAAGGAAAACAATAATGATTAAAAAAAAAATGTACAAACCAAGGAATGCCCAGTGCTATTGCTCGGTATTTGCTGACTGAGGCCCAGCCAGTCCCTGAGCCACACACCCCCAGCCAACTTTCCCCAGTTTTATTGTCCAGTGTGTCCCCATCCAGCATGGGACATCCCACGGGCCAGTTGGAGTCTCCTGTCCTGGCTGTGCCCCTCCCGACTTCCTGTGCATCCGCAGCCTCCTGGCAGCCAGGACAGTGTAAGATGGAAAGCCCTCAGCTTAGAGAAAGCGCTGCTCAGCAACAACCAAAACACCATGTTCCGCTTCCTACATCCAAAATGCAGTGCTATACCAGCTACCAGGTGGAAATCTAACTCTAGGCAGCCAAATCCAGGACATTGTGTTAGTGTCCTTTATCATGAACACCACGTGGTAAAGGGGTTTTTTTTCTTGGTCAAGGGACAAGCTGTTGACAACTGCACTCTTTTGCAGGAAACTGACAGCCCTGCTTGCCTAAGACCACGACTGCAGGTCCACCTGCACACTGGAGGAGACTGGAAGCATAATCCTTGAGGAACTGCAGATTTCTTTACAAAAGGCAAGAAAGAAGCATAGTTTAAGGCTATGTAGGATCACTGTCGGAGGCAGCTGGATTATAAAGATCAACAAATCAACACATGCACTGAATGAAGATTCACATTGCTTAAGGAGCAAAGAAAAGAACAAAGTGAAATTAGAAAGGGTCATTCCTTTAATGGGTGGAGAAGCCTCCACCATGAAGGGCTAAGACACTCTAGTAGCTTTGGCAGGCCATGTATTAACATAAACCTTAGGATTGCTCAAAATATTGACGAATAGAGGCCTCATAAGAACAAGAGGCTGTATAAGCCTAATCCTTTCTTAGTGAGATAAATAGCACCCAACTGGCTTGCAAGACCAACATCACCCTTTTCTAATAAATTACTTCCTCCTCATTGCCTTTCCCACTATCCAGACTGGATACCTACTCTAATAATGCTGAAAAAAGGTTACAAGAAAGGTGTGAATGCTCCCAGGTAACCAGAAGTTGCCGTTACACAGAACTCCTCCCAAAAACGAACGTAAATCAAAACTTCTGGGCAGGTGAAACTTCATGGCATCACTTTGTTAACAATTCTGCATTCCACTTGTAAAATGCCTCTTTGTTTTCACCTGGCCACACTGACATACCCACACTGGTGTCACAGCAGGCGTCAGGATTTAAGGAAAAACATCTTCCACTATATATGACCAACTTTTCTTTATGCAGGTCTCAATATTGCAAGGAAGGTAACAGAGGTGGTAGCAATTTGTATATTTGTGAGCAAAATGGGACCTAGGACACTGTGGGGTACAGCAAAAAAGCGTGTTTGCCACCATCCGATAAAACTGATATGAGGGAATGCAAGACTTCACACAATACTTAGTTCTCACACAGTATACGATACCGAACTAAAAAATATACTTAGCTCTTATATACTCCAATATTATTGTACATCATGACATATTGTGTGACTCAAAGTTGTCAATATCCTCATTTACAATGGCTGCTCTCAGGAGAGTCTGGGACTTCTGACTCAGATTTTCCCAGTTCTTTTTAATTTAAATTATAACCTTAATGTTATTAATGTTATGTTATGTTAGTATGATTATTTATATTTAATTTCCTTTTGAGTTTTTTCTTTAATAGTGATATAATTTGAACTGACATAGTAACACACTTTTCATATACTCGGTTGAAATTGTGCCTAAGGGCAGTGAAATTCTCATCCATAAGCTGTGTGAAGAAAAAAACTCTGGCACTCAGGAGCCAAACACCTGCTAGAACTAGTGGCGGATCCAGATTTTTAAGAGAATTCCAGTTGCATAATGAAAACACAAAGAAGGGAAATGTGTGGGGTGATGGAATGGTATTAAAACCACGGCACTTAGGGGAAAAAAAAGAATCCTAAACCGCTATACACTTCAGGGCGAAATGCTGAGGATTTTGACATTAAAGTTGTTCATGAGTGCAATTAAAACCAGAGACTTTTGTCATGTGAGGAAACCTGAACAGTGACTCTTTCATATATTGCACAGCACTGCCATGCCTTTCATTGCTAATGACAGGGAGTGTTCTCCCCGCCCTCAATCCCTGTACATCTGCTTCTGATTCAGGTGGCAGGGCAAAATTGGCAAGTGTTCAGCCCCCAAAAAGGCTACCCTAGCACCAGTAGTTTTTCTTCATTGCATACTGTTTATACAATGTTGTCATCAGCAACAGTGTGGTGTTTATCATGAACTAAACAGGTAGATGAAATGGATGGAATTGCTCTGCTACTGTAAATTACTACTAATTCTCATAATAGAAATTGACTTGGAAACAGGCAAACTCCCGGCCACCAAGAACTGGAATAATTTCTCAGCAGGAAAATAGACCTTTGGTGCAACTCTGTTCAAGATCAAATACCCCAAAACTCAAGCAGGGGAACCCAAAAGGTATGCAAAAAAGCAACTTTGATAGGTCAGGAAGATAGAAAGATTCTGATAATCTGTATCTACCATCAAAAAGCTTCTCAATAATCCTGTAAGTGGCACAGAAGAGCTTGGGCCAACCCTGCTCTTCATCCACCTTTCTCAGCAGAGCACCAAGAGCCTGCTACCATCTTGTCACCATTTCTTTAAAGAGGAGCTGCAGCGGGGAGTGTATCCCCAAATTCTACTTACACAGACAGACCACCCTGAATATGAGTGTAAATAATCAAAGTGGTTCTCCTCCCTGCTACCTCTAGCTGACGAATCCTCTCTCACCTGGAAGAAACCAGACTGTAGAGAAATGCCCCAGCCAGATGTTCACTCCCAGGCTCACTTAGGATTTCCAACAGCTCAGCACACAAATGCATTTAACATATGGTGAGGAAAATGTGATTTTTCCACTGCTAGTTTTCCACTACTTCTGATAATTTTTAGTGATATTAACCCAGTTCTTTGTCTACTCTTCTTTCTCCACAGCAGTAAGTCCCTTTGCAGGGTTTATGGACTGAGCAGCCTTGCACATTGAGTTGGTCAGGCACATTTTCACAATAAGGAAGCAGTTAAATGGTCATGGTTCTGCTGTAGGAATGTTGGTTTAAGGCTATTAATAAGGCACATGAGGTGAATGCCTTTCAGCCAAGTACCCTCCACGTGTGCACACCTGTTTCAGCACAATTTTAAAAAGAAATTCCCGAAAGAAACTGCGCATAGCACACAGTTTCTACGTCTCAAACACATTTCTGCAAATACTCTAAAGGTTTTAAGCTCTTTGTGCTTTACTGGTGTCAGGAATTCTGATACATGAACCATGAGGCAAAGTATGCAGCTTCATAGTAAACCATTTTTCCCTAAGAAATTACTTTTGTTTTATCATTCATCTGCTACTTCGAGATTATTAGCAGTGACTTCCTGTATCATCATTCCCACCTGATGTGCTACTGCTGAAATGGTTCCCCAGACTGAGGCCCACTGTTCAAACACCACAACTCACTTCTCCAAGTACTCTAATTTAGCTACATTTAAATTTCAGCTTAACTATCCCTTCAGTCCAGTGATGCCAGTCTTGATATTTATGATCCATCCATTTTTCAGCTTCCTCTCACTTTTTGCAAGGGAGAAAGGGTAGTTTTTCAAGTATATCTCATCTTTCTCTCTTGCCAGTGAAAGCATCTCAAGCAGGGCAAAGTTTTAACTGTGTGTTGTACTGAGGCAGACACACAATGCAGCATTAAAAATCAAATGCTCACTAGAAAAAGGTTCAATAACTGAACAAAACCCAAATAATGCCACTGTGTAAGAGCGGCATACAAATACATACCAATAATCTGAAGATTTTCCCTTCCTGGTCACAACTCATGTACCAGCATTAACTGACAGCATTTCACGTGTACACTCACTAATAAGCCATTACTTAGATTACTCTGCTTTAGCAGCAAACCCCAGGGCAATTAAAAGCTCACATGACAGGCACTGCAGGCATCTGTTCACTGACAACTGTTAGGAATAATGGTCATTAGTTTAATGACTCATTTTTACTCTTCTATACAATGTGTACAGTAATGCTGGAGGACTGATACGGTGAAGGGGAAAGGGCTCTTACTGAGGTGAGAAAAGATAAACACAGGCCCTGCTGCTGGAAAGAATGAAATAAATCCTCTGAATGAACCAGAATTGCTGAAATGTTAAGAGACACAGCTGAGCAAGTCGGACATAAAATGAAAATAGAAACTGCTAATTCAGAATAGGGTGCCTGCTCTAATCAGGATAGTTTCAACACTACAACTTTATCACCCATCTTCCATGTCCAGCAAAGAAACTTTATTAAGCAATTTTAAAATCATCCAGGTGATTTTAGGCATTCAATGAACAAATAAAGGATAAAAAATGGACAGCAGGAACATCTGTAATTCAAAGGCAAGACATTGTCTAGAGTTTTGGAATTTAAAAATGCATGATGTCCTATTAAATTTTCTTTAAATATTTTAAGTACCAACTGTCTTCCTTATGACCTATCTCATTATATAGTAATTTTAGTCTTCTAATGATCAGTATTTCCAATGCAACAAGTAGCAAGTATAAGTGAGTGAAACAGTTATCACAGAAGGAACAGGGAAAGATGGGCCCTGTGATTCTATTCCTACTCACTCATCTTGGATTCTCATTCGAGCAGCTGAGTGAATTGCTTCACTCTGTGTGCACTGCTCTGGGAACTTGGCCCCCACAGCCACAATATGTGATTTGCCAATACATACCACCTGCATTCTGAGGGAACGGAAGACCTTCCTGTGGAGGAATATCTTCCCATCCTGTGTGGGTGTACAGAAGCAGATGTGTATGTACAATGGATAGTTCCCAGGACAGATGAACTGAGACATGTCATAAGTCATGCACTGCTTTCCAATTATGATTATCTTTCTACAGGAAATTTAACAAAATAATTTCACTCCGGAATATCACTCTGGAGTTTACGATGGCATAGCAGATGGATAGTAGGATAAATGGTCATTTCCTCCTCTTTACCAGCAGTTTAAAGAAGCTAACTGGAGGGAGTGATAACTTTTCAGCAGGCACCAAGTTACTGGCATTTCACTGAAACTACCAGCAGCCTGTACCCATAACTGAATATGAAGCACAGACTGCAGTTAAGCTACTGAAAAATCCTCCTGATTGAACTGTAAAGGCTGAGGAGGGACTGACTCTTACTGTTGCTGCTGGTACCATCAAATCTCTTAACAAAATCTGCCTTGTATGCAAAATGAGCAGTTAGCTCTAAAGGCCACGGACATCTTTTACAAGGCAACTCATTCAGCCTCTCCTGCTCCAGCCAAGTGGAAAACACCACTATTGCTCAGAAGTGGGATGACTACTAAGGAAAGGCTTTTCAAAAGCAGCTTTTATATACTGAATTCCAAAAGAGGACACAAACTTGGGTTTTCCCCTTGAACTTGTCTTTTGAAAAACTGTCATGCCTCTTGTAGGACAGGGGATACTCTGCTCACTACTTTTGAAACCAACGAGGGCCAGGGGAAATGTGGAGTCCCCAATACCTGCCTCATGTCTAACCAGTGCTGCAAGATTATCTACTCTTGTGTATCTAGCAGCTGCTCTTTTACCACTACCATTTACACTTAAGGTTAAACAGAATTCTTGACAGCACAGTTTAATTTTAAAGATTTACAGAGGGGCACTATTCCTACAGAATATTTTTCAACTATTCCTGAGCACTTTTGGAAGGATCTGTGGCAATAACCTCCCCTGAATTTTCTTATCCGCAGTCAGCTCTTAGTTTGCCAGTACAAGCTAATGTGAGCTCGGGGGCCAACCCTAACAGCTCAGTATCTAAAGCTTTAGCATGGTTCCAGATTCTCATATGTTTGTCTTTAGCATTCTAAAACTTTTCAAAATACAGACAGAATCCAAGAACAATGGACTGTGCAAAGGGAGGGAAATAAATTCATCTGCCCTTCTATTTAATTGCAGAAGGTTCCTTTTGCCCTATTCATCCATAACTTCTCAGACTAAAGACACTAGAAACTACTGAAGCTGGAACTTTTACAATCTGGTGAACTTGCAGTGGTGTGAAATACTCTGATCTTACTGATTCAGTTGATCTATTCTTATCCTGCATAATTATCCATTTCTTCACATTCTCTACTGGTTTGCAAATTGAAAACAGTAAGGGTCTCACTGTTCAGCCATGCTGGAGTTATCTGTGGCATCATTCCTACTTTCATTTGCACATTTTACAGGCCTGGTTTCCTCTGCACCCTACACAGAGTAAAATGCTCTTATAAGAAGCCTAAACAGCATCCATTTTAAATAACAAGATCCAAATATAAATCTTAACCTGTGTATTTCTCTGCAAGATTGGCTGTACTTGGAATTATCAGTCCAGAACATCTCTATTTCAGAGCCCAGTTCTTTTGGCCAAGATAGATGTTCTTTTATCGTGATTATACTAAAAAAAGCCAGCTTGCTGGCCAGACTCAGGCTGTAATTATTCTGTGTCTTTATACAACCTTTTTATAGTTCCTGGTGGAAAGGCTGAAGGAAATCCTACACATCGCACAAGGTCTAAAATTTTTTGCCCTCTTGCAGAAAAGCATTCAAAAATGACTGAATGAGACTTACCCCTTCCTTATATGATTTTTCTTTCTTAGAGTTCAGATAATGCATGCAGTGATTTCCCACATTTTGTGTTACTCCATCTTTAATAACAAAGGTACTGACTGCAAATTGTTCTATAAAAAATACAACCGATTTTTTAAAAAACCCTGATTATCCACTTATATAAAACCCGCAAAGAAGCAGCTACACACTTTAAAAGGAAGTGTGGGACAATAATTCATCTCCAATTCAAAAATTCTAGACCAAGAAGATTTAATATGGTCACTAAATCTCAAAATAGTCCAAAACTCTTAATTTCTGCCATTTACAAACACAGAGTCATTCCAAATTACCTAACAGTCACAAGAATCAATACCTATACCTATTCTAAATCAATTTGTTCTACACTACTGCTTCCTGGGAGGCTGGGGGTCAAAGACACACAGGAAAGGGATGGGCTCCCTCACAGCTCTTTACAAGGTATAGAAATTACATCTTTAAAATCTAGTAACATAAAAGGAAACTTTGTGCTTAAATCCTCAAGTCTACTATAAGTGGACAAATAGAAAATCAGGGCACACCACTTAAAAAAATAATCCACCTACTGCTACTAATTATATTTTTCTCTTCTCATGTAGATGAAAACAGCCAATTTGTACTATTTTCAGAATAATAGTCAAGGAACAGAGGAAGTTATGTACAGCACATTTTAAACAAAGTCAAAATACAGAAATCAAATTCAACTTCAGTTGAGAAAAGTTTTAAAGAAATTAAAGTTAATAGTATAAACCCTTCTTTGTAAATCTCTTCCTATAATTTCCTTTACCTAAAGATAACAACATATTGGATTTAAGTCCATACATAAGAAATCCACTTTTTTTACAGAGGATCTATTCATAGCAGCTTGTATTTGCAACATATGCAGCAAATTATACTATTAAACACTTAATCCCAATAAAGTTTAAATTTCACCCCTAACAATAACGCTTGTACAGTTCTTGCTCTACTTGAAATCAGAGTCTAGAAATAAACAATAAAAGTCATAGGTAGGTATCATGACAATTAATAATTGAACATTTGAGATATATTTGAAATACAGCTGATTATGTGGAAATGTTCTGATGAAATATTAAGGCCAATCATTAAAATTTTTTTGAAATATTAAGGCCAATCATTAAATTAATTTTGGCAAATAAAAAAAATAAAGTAAACTTTACAAAGATGTAGGAAAATATCAGCTAGGTAAGAGCCTTGCAATTCAGCTTACATGCCTCTGAAAAACACAAGCTCTTATGTACCCCTCAGAGCAGCCAGGACTGACCTGCTGAGAGCCCTCCGCAGCCCTGGGGAAGAGCTGAGCACCTCACCAACCCTCACAAAAATCCAGAGAGGGAAAAGTCCCTTCTGCACAGAGGTCCTCCAGTACTGAGAGCCCATAGAAACTGCACTGCTAGGGCAGCTCTCCAGGAAGAGCAATAGACACAGATGAGCTACACCAGCATTTTGAAAGCTGAACAGAACAAGTATAAATGAAGAGAAACGGATAAATTTCAACACAAATTCCTGCATAAAGTAGTAAGTTGCTGAAAGGAAGATCCATTAGAATCAAGAATGTACCCAGAAATCTAAATTTTATTTTTACTCAGGTGCTCCATACATTATTTCTGACCTATCCGGTATTAATTATGCAGCTCTGAACGGGATTTTTTTCCTTAGCTACTTTATTAAAAGAGTCAATTCCAACACAAAATCATGCAAGCAGGCATGTACAAAACCTATCATGCCACTGCAAACCCCAGAGCAGGTATTCAGCCTAGCAAAATGCATCACCCTTCAACAAGAAGCATCAGCCCTCATTTTACTCAACTGTGTTCTTATTCAGTGGTGCAAAAAGCTTTGATTGTGTCCAATTTCTCAATTAAAAATAATGCTGGGTTAAATCATTGTTTTATGCAGCAGCACTCTAACTTATATGTAAGGAAGAGTCCATTAGGAATCTGCAGATTTCTAACACTTCATTCAGACAAAAACTCAGCTAAGGACAATCTCAGTTTGCCGGAGACTTTGTTAGTGCAACCGCATACGCTACACATGCACATATTTCCATACAGCATACACATAGGAACAAAGTTTAAAATTTCAGCAGTGAATTGAGACACTGCACACCTGAAGCAGGGAGTTGTATTTTTCTAGGGTTGTTAGATGCTCCTCATGAAAAAAAATGTGCTAACTTTTCTCTGCAGGCAACGGTGAAGCCTCTTTGATCGGTACCGGGTACTTTTGATTTCACCTAAAGACACTGATGTAATTCCTCAGAATACAGATGTCTAACTCTTTCAAATCCATCTATCCCAGACCCTGAAAAAAGAACTGGGTCCTTCCTTACGAGAACAGGTTAATGGAACTGGGCCTCTCTCCTATCAGCTGGGGAATCCCATTATTAAGGTCAGTAAATTGATCCAGTAACATGGAATAAATTCATGAAGGGGTTCAGAGCAGTCTGATTTTGGGAAGAGCTGGGGAAGAACTAGCAGGTGCAAGGATGTTGCACTTCAAAAACCCTCAGGAGACTGGATAGATTTGATGACATGGGAAACTTGGGTTGCCAACTTTCTAAATAGTATATAACTCTGGGAAAATTAATTGGATTATGAAGGTCAAAGAGAGAGGCCAGCCCATTACTGAAAGATAATCTAATAGAATTTTGCCAATTTTATCTGAATGATTATTCTCCAGATGAAGAGTTAGTGCCACTTTTTCATTGCTACTAATGTTTTTTCTTCACTTCTCAGCTCCCTTTTTTCACAGACCCATCTGGAACTAAGAAATCACATAAGTGGAAATTTCCTACAACCAAAGGTTTTGTGCAGCCAGCTAAGCTTTCTCCACAGTTAGTGCAGGTTTTCTTGAGACAAGATCATCCAAACTCAGCTTCTTTATTCTCAGAGTAAGGCATTCTTGAACAGAATAAGACAATGTTGAGTGGTAACAGTGGAACCTAAAGGCTGGCTTTGACTTTTCTGACCCAGACATGCACATTACTAGTTAACGTTTGCATAATTCATTCACATTTTGTGCCAGAGGAATCTTACTCCATGAGTTAAATCTTATTCATAGCTCAAGTCTACATTCAAAATAAGACTGGGCTATTATGGAAGCAAAGACTTATAAAAATTGAAAACTCCCTTTGAAACACATGCTTTCCAGTAAGTGCAGCTAGCAAAATGCAAAACACGGTCAACATTCCTGCACCATGATGTCAATTTTCATATGCACAGACAAAATGCTGCTACATGTAGAAATCAGCTCTGTCTTCCTCACTCGTGGTGTACTCGTGTCTCCCTCTTTTCACTCTCAGATCTGCACCATGCAGTTGAGAGTGCAACCCCTTAAAAGGTTCAGAAACATCTTCTGAAGATAGTAACTCTGGCAAAAAGCCACATTAATGTTTAGAAAGTGAGTTTCCACATTCTGTTTCAGTTCTCCTGCAAAACAATGCACATGCTCTAAGGACCTGTTTTGATGCTTCCCTGTACAGAAGTTCAGAGGAATTCCTGCCAACAGGGATGGACCACAACACCCAATAAAATGGTCTTCAGTGACATAAAATAAGAGACACAAAATAAAGTGACACGTAAACAAATGGAAATCACTTCAACTCTTGCAAGGTTTATAAGCAACAGGAAAAATATCCTTATTATCTCTGGTGGTTTGCTGGGGTTTTTTTTCAGAGACAGATACAGCCATTTTTCAAAAAAACAGCTGCAGGCAACACTTTAAATGCCATCTGTCCTTAGCAGTTATATGACGAAGAGATGGACTGATTCACACCACACAAGAGGAAATATGATAGCCAACTAGTTAGCACTAATGAAACTCAGCCTCTGTTTGCTTCCCATGGGCAAGTCTTACTCCAGAAAAACTCCCACTGATGTCTCAGGCAAAATGTCTGCAGACCTCACTTGGTACTTGAGTGCAGAATGCTGCACTGTGGAAGTAGAAAGACTGAATTTTATAAAATAAGGTCTCACTTGTAGCACAGCAACCTCATGAAGGATCTTTTTGAGATCTGAGATCGTGTAGTGCCTGGAATACAAGAGCCCTCATACTATCACTGATTGAAAGTGAGCTTTTGGCATGATGGATGATAAGAAACTCAACAGCACAGCTGAAGAGGACTAGGTTTTTTCCGCAGTGCTCTCAAAGACTGGCCTTAACATTTGAAATAGTAAAAAAAAAGTTTATAATTCCTGCATTTCCCTTATTTCTAAATAGTGGCATCTATGTGACATATTACAGATGGCTCAGAGAGGTCTAAATTCAGCAAGAAAAATAAGCAGTAACAAACAAATGCATCACTGATGTCTGCTAAGGACATAATTCAAGTCAGTTCAAAAGATCAGAACAAAACCCACATGTTTTGTTATCCCAACTAGGGCCCTTCTCAAGATGGTTATCTACAGGAAGAAATTTTCTCCAAAAAACGTTTAGTGTTCCAAGAACATCTCTGTTTCCCTTGGAGAAGCCATCCAAGCTGGGGGTTTTTTAATTAAAATTAAATTATTAATTTTTATTTATGAGTTAAAGAAAATTTTCCCTTTTATTGTCACACTGCATAAGGGAAAAGCTTTAAAAGGTTGAGTGTTAAGAACAGGTGATGCTAACAGGATATTGGAAAGGCCCATGAGACTTACAACATTAAGTAAAATGTATTTGCCCACTGATCTAATTGCTTACTAGTTTTCAAATCTATTCCCACCAGATAACTAATGGCATTTTAAGCCCAGCTCCTGGCATTAAAAATACATTTATAGTTCCCTCCTAGCAGAAGATAAACAGCTGCATGGTAAAACCACATATGTTAAGATAGCATTCTGGAGGTTTTCCTTATAGTTTTAACCAACCTATTGTGTTCCAAATTTAACTGAAAGAGGGAGGAAAAGGAAACGGGAAAAGCACTTGGGTGCGCAGTTTCACACTGAAGGGAAGGCAAGTGCTCTCTCATGTAGGGAAAATGTCTGGAATATTTGTGTTTTACAGAAGGACTGATCACTTAATGAAAATGGAACTTAAGCCAAGCCATATTTAGTAAAATATTAGAAGCTGTTTCTCTATTTGGCTTCCTCAAGAAAATACTAGTGTTTGTTTAAAAACAAGAAGCTATTTCAGCAATAAAGCCTGAATTTCCTTGCATACTTGAAAAATCATTCTAAAATTCTAACATTTGAAAATATATCAAACTTCCTAAAAATGTTTGCATTAAAAAAATAAAAATATAAAAATTAAAAAATATTCCCACAGACACAAAGAAGCTCAGAATGTAGGCACTCATTTAAGTTTAGTGCAAGTTCTCATGTCCAAGCCAATCACTCAGATACTCCTGGAGTTTGGAGCATGTATTTCCTTGTTAATTTTTAAATGATGATTCATAAGTGACAGTACATCTAGAACTGGTTCTAGTTCAGTGATGCTCAAGTGTAGCCCCAAGGAGCACCAAAAAGACCTAAGAACAGCTGAAGGGATTCAGATTAAGGAATCATCCAGTCCGCCAGCTTCCAACAGCAGCCAATAACTGGACATCCAAAAAAGCATGTCCAGAGCAACAATTCTGCAATACTTTCCTGGACTCACCTTCTCCGCCTGCCAGGGTTCATCTGTAGAGTGAGTGGATCTTCCCAGTACTCATCCTGTCTCCCCTGACATCCATGTAGCCTTCTACTCAAAAAGTATGGGAAGAAGTGCCACATATCATTATCATTACATGGAAGAAACCCACATTTCATTGTTTTCAATCTCCCTCCTAATAGTTTTATTTAAAGGCACTCAGTTCTTACACGGAAAGATAGAAGTTAACAGCCTAACCTTTCTACCCCATTCATAAAGGGACCTGAACTGTATACTGTGCACCAGCACAGGCAAACCAGGAATTCCTACAGTGAAAGGATGATACTCTGCTTTGTCTTACACCTCCCTTTCACATCACTTTCCAATGTTCAATTAGCACTGCTAACTGCTGTTCTATGAAAAGACTTTCCTGAGAATCACCAGTCTAGAGGAAACATGTAATTTGATAGTCACATAAAGCACCTCATGTTCATATAAATAAAGTTACAAAATCAGGGGACAAAACCAGAGCCTGTTCAAGCAGTCTTATCAGTTAGTGGCTTTAGCGAAATCCCCTACAGCCCATCTCTCCTGGGGCAGATGTATTCTCTGTCCTGCTTTCAACAGAAGTGTTGATGAGATCAGCTGAAAGAATCTGTAATATGCTGCATGTACCTGGCAGTTTACAACTGGGATATTACCTAGCAAGCAGCCAATACTCAAGACACTACTGTGCTGTTGGG
Source organism: Donacobius atricapilla (assembly GCA_013397315.1). Classification (NCBI taxonomy): domain Eukaryota; kingdom Metazoa; phylum Chordata; class Aves; order Passeriformes; family Mimidae; genus Donacobius; species Donacobius atricapilla. The sequence continues at coordinate 920,125 of WBMY01006632.1, forward strand.
TTTTTCAGCCAATATCCATGTTGCTCAACCAGGGAACAGTTTAAAAGTATTTGAAGACTCAAGAAAACAAAATACCAAATGAGTAATGAGACCTTGAAAACATCTAATAAGAGAAGACTCTCAGGAGAGGAAGACAAATCATATATTAGCATAATTCATTTGTTATACATCCACAGAGAGCATTGAGCATGTTCAGCCTTCTGCTTCCACACCACTGCTACACCACAAGAGGCTGCAGTAACCAGAAAGCAGAGAAAATGTCCATCAGAAGAGGCAAATCTGAATTTATCAGAACCAGTACCAGTCCCTTCACATTTCTCCATCCCAGTAGATAGCCTGGAACAGCCGTGTCTATAAGCAGGGAAATTGCAACAAAAACAAGGGGGGGTGGGAGTTAATTTCTTGCTGAATCAGCCAGCTGGGAATAAAGCCAGTTCCTGCAATCTTCTCAGAGCTTCAGCAAGGTGCAGGCCAGGAAGCACTTACTGCCAGAGACTGAGGAAACACAATCCCACACTCTCCACATTCTGTAGCAGTGCAGGTGTGTCCATGCCACCTTACTTCATTGGCTGGAAAAAGGCAGGAGATCAGGCAACTAAAACTCTCCTCTACACCTCAATTTACCATGCAGGGAGCCTCTATAGATCCTTTCCCTTAGAGACACTGTAAATGTTGCCCTGTTTTGCTTGCATGCACTAACAACAGACTGCATCCTATAAAGTTTAAGCAGCTTCAATTTTTGGCAAAGCACCTAATGATAGAAAAATTACCATTACATAAACACAGAAATACATGATTCTACATATAAACAAACGTTCCACTTATTTAATGCTACAAATCAGCCTCATTACCCAGGTGGGACCTCCCACCAGGACCCCAATGACAACAGTTAGCACACAGCAACAATCTAGTAACTACAGTCATAAATGCAGTTTTAATATTGTTTCACAATTTTGTTGAGCTAACTTGCATTCGCTGTGTTTCTAGTGCATCCAGAAGCATGACAAACTGACAATTCTTGGAAACCACATTTCTCAAAACAGACTGAAAATATTGTTCCCATTTTCCCTCCATAATGATGTTAAATCTAATAAATACAAAATTAGAAACAGAAATAACACTGTTGCTAAACACTTTATGTAATATGCTGTCTGGAAGGGATTTATTAGGCCAAGTTCTCAAAAACTGCCCTCCCTTTATAAACACATGACACTTGTACTTGCATTTCTCAAATATTATCAAATATGCACTTGAGTACTAAAATGTACACACCAAAAACCTATTATTTTGAAAGAATTTTTGGGGTGAAAGTTTTGGTTTAATAAGCTAAATATGATGAAAAATACTTAGCCAGACATTTCAGAAGTGCCTAAGGCACCTAAAGCCTGGCTCCCACTAGTTTAATTGAAATTTACCTTGTTTTGAAAAACCCAGCTAAGCACTTACCAATGCATTTGAGTACTTAATAGTGTTTGTGTTTAACCTCTCAGGCCTTACTGAAAGTCATCAAAACAAAGGCTCCACAAACCCTTCTGAAAATACTGCTCTATTTGCATTAATTTAGCACTCTTGTGTGGCTGTCGTCATCCAAAAAGGAGTTCACAGAACTGTCCTTCCTCCTCCAAGTTGGAGTGAGGGCATTTTGAAACCTGACCCTTAAATGCAAGAGCACTTGACACTCTATAGTCTTCAGCTAATAACAAGTTCTCCCCTTACAGGAAAGAAAGGTATGTGCATGATTTCCAAACCTGAAGGAGTTCTTGTCTGTCACCGACAACAGAGTGAGTGCAGAGAGTGTATCAGAATAGCGGCGCTGCACAGATCCTGCGTGGGTCTCAGCAGTCTCTCTGGAGTTGCCATGGCTATAGCCAATGCCCTTTCTGGAATGTTGTGCTCACTGTCAAACTGTACTTCAAAACCAAACCCATTCTTTCACCATGCACAAACTGTCCCTGTTTGGTGGAGATTTTACCTACTAAGAATTACACTGGAATTGTTCAAGTGTGGCTATGTTGGACTATTCACAGCCACAGAACTATCATCAGTATTATTAACTGTATAAAACTGTAATAACACACAATTTGACTAGAGTAAGACATTTGCACAACATGATACAACTTACACCTGAGATTTCTTTATTCTACTTACAATACCAACAACTATAGAGGTACAATTATGAATCTGCTTCCCCTGTCACTGAATCCAAAATACTTTACTACTTGATTGCAAGCCGGATTGGAGCTCCTGGGGATTCAGGTGAGCATGGAGAAATGTTTAAACAAAAGCTTCAAGCCCAAAAACTGAACATAAAGACAAATATGTGAACTACAGGTTACAGAAGTAACAGCAAATAAAAAGGACTCTGATTTTAAAATGTTTTTCGAAGCAAAATGGATTCTTTTCAAGGGCTAAATCTTGAATTCTGGATGAAGACTAAAAGCTTTAATATCAGTACAATCAATCATGTACATTTTCTGTGATACAAAGGCAGGAATGGAATTCGGTGCACTGTGTAAAACTGCCACCTCCGTGCTGTTTATGCCCCAATTTGGTAAGGAATATGAAAGATGCAGCTGCACCAAGCAGACCTGAATGAGTAATTATCAGTGACTAAGCATTGAAGTGACTTCTAAACCAAAGATCATCCTAGAGCCATTCCTTTGTTTCTTGACTACTCTTTCAAGAGAAATTAGAGGCCACTGGCAGTTGTTAGAAATTATTCCTGTTATTGAGGCTTCTCTAAGCATACCAGACTCTTGGATATCTGGTTTTGGAAACAAAAATCTGCTGCTCTACACAAAACTGTCCAACTTTCAGTGTAACTTCACAAGAAATTATCATTGTAACAAATAACTTAGATAATAAAAGGGTGCCTTCATTGATTACATCTGTACTCTTGGTCCTCTCCCATAGCTGACTTTAATTTTTTATGACACATTTTAAAAAGTAAGTATTCATACATAGTTTTTGTCCCAAGTCACAAGACACATGCATCAACTTTTCAGGCAATTCCACTATTGGATTGTAAACTGGGGGTAACAGCAGTTTGGAGTCTATGAGCACTGGCTGAGTAATCATTATCTGTCATAAATTTAATGCACATTCAGAAATTTAAACATAAGTTTTCTGGTAATGCAGTCACTGAGTTGCAACCTTGTCAATAGCAATGAATATTTTGAGTCAGAATATTTGTACAGAGTCTCAGATGTGTTGTTTGTCTTTAGAAGCAGCAACTCAATCTTCACACTAAGAATAAAACCACAGGCCTTTTGAGGATGATGGCAAAACTCCAGATGGGTGCAGAATTGCCACCGGCCTACAGAAACAGAAGATTGCTTCAGATTTAACTCGGGATTTGCTAATCTCACCCTGATATTTCTGATCAAGATTACTGGAGATTTAAGAATGTTGTATGGCATGTAGTTCATGATCTATTTTCTGGACATCAGTGTGCAATACATTCAGTGACTGTAAAACAATAATCCAAAGGTTTTCTGCAAAGATGATCTCCAAGTCCACTATGTCATATAATGGACATCAGATTTTTGGCCTTGCAAAGCTCAGCCTTAAAGACATTTACTATGTTGGTAGTTTTTTGGCAGATTGGTTATGGCAGAATCATTTTGAAGACAATAATGTTTTCAGTATGTATATCCTTCATTTCCAAAATATCACAGATAGTTAGAAAAGACCATAATGCAGTCAAGAATTGCAGGCACATAAATCACAGAAGCAACCAACAGTTTATTGAATGAATATATAACCTAGGAAACTTTCCCTTCCATAGAAACCAAGACCCAATGCTTCTTAAATATCCAGACATGGTGTCTTTGCTGTTACTCCCTCTGCACACATTACCAACCCCGTGGTCTTTGGAGGCAAAATGCACTGACTTGTAGAGGGTTTAATTTGGACTACAGGAATCTAAGAAAGTATCAGCATATTCCTGATTTGAAAACAACATACCAGAGAATAAATGTAAAATGAATCCATGCGTAAAATTCTTGATATATATTTGCCCATACAAATCTGTTAGCCACCATTTCTTACTTCCAGTAATCCATTAGTAAGACTATAAAGATATACAGTCCTACATTTCATAACAAATAGGACAGCATCTAGCTGAATGGTGTAAAAAAATATCATCATAAGGTTAAGAGTTGGTTACCAGGCTGAACATCCTGCCTTTTCAATTACCAATATGAAGCAATGTGTACTCAAGAGATCACATCAAAACAGCAGAACTGGGTTTGGACACTTCTACTTTGTTAGCTTAACCCATCTCCTAAAATCTGTAGAATTAATAGCTCTCCTGCTACAATGTGAGGAAAAATGAGGAGCCTTTTAAACATTATTTAGCAATAAATTCAAGGCTAGGGATGTAGTTAACATTCCCAAATACACAATCTGTAGAACACACTAACTCCTTTGGATAGAGTCATCATTTAAATCTTTAGAAACAATGAGTTATTCCACGTTGCTGCTACATTTGATAGACAAGTATCTTGTTTGTTTTCACGAAAAACATACATATGTAATCAGCTTCTATTACCACTGACTTTAGACTAATGCAGTTCCATTAATTTTATTTATATTGGCACATACAAGAAAAGGCCAGCTCTAAACTTGCAAAAGAATATGGCCAAGCCTTATCCATAGGTGATCTCCTCCTGAGTGATTTATGTCACTGCTCTTGGTCACAGAGCAGATTGAACAGGCAGCTCAACAATGCTCAGGGGTAACCTATTCCCTGGGTTATCCTAGGAAACCTAATTTACCTACTAGTACAGCAACTAATTTGCCATTGACAGAATAATTTTGTCAAATTTGAGACACAGCACATCCGCAAGGGTGGAGATGACTTTGGAGCCCAGCTAAACACCACACTGCTATTACCAAGCTGTGAAGAATCAGAAAAGACTCCAATAACCAAAGTTGAGTTCCATTGCTTCTCAACAGCTACCTCTTTTTCACAACTTCTCATGTTAAAGTTTTCTTTGCATTACATTCATACCACATTCCCACCACATTCTTTTTAAATGGTCATTTTTTTTATTCTGTACCTGCCTCAAGCAGGATGAAATTAATCAATTGCACATAAGTGATATGACATAGACTTGTGACCTTGCCCAGCATCCAATTGTTTCTAATTGATTAGCTCCAGACATAAGTATTTTAATAGCCAAAAACAACAGAAGTGGAAGTTATGGTAAAATATTAGGGTAAAATGACTGTGTGTGGTCCATTTAGTATGGCCCCAAGCAACCAATTAAAGAATTAATGGTTATTGGATACCAAAAATGTTATGTTAAATAATATAAAATACCTTTAATGTGCCTAAAATTGTGATAAAACACTTCAAACTCAGGAGCAAAAAGGCCTCCAACAAGATTGGGGTTAAGTGCTAATGACTCAAATACGCCAAACAGATTACAGTATTTTAAAGGACAATCAAGACCATAAAATTTGACCTGGATTGAAGTGTTCATAAAGCTACTCACAATAGCCAATTGATTACTACAATGTGTTTGGGTTGTTTTCATTATAAAGAGACAAGTGAAGCTATGCCAAGCCATTCGTGGAGAAGAGGAAACTATGCCACTACTGGTTCCAGCTCTGCAATAAGAAAAATATGAAAGAAAAAATACAAGAAAAATTCTGTAAAAGGAAAAATGGTCCCTTCATAACCAAAAGGCCCAAAACTGACATTTCCCTCTCCGAGCTTCTATTCTCATCTCAAACAGAACTATTAAGGGAACTTCCTGAACTATTTTCTGAGAGTTTTATGGGGCTGGTTATTACAGCATCACTCAACTGACTGCACACAAAAGTACAGGCTGAACAGGCAGAGCAAATCTGTAACATTTTTGTCCTTCATAGGAAACATGCAGGCAAAAAGTAGATTCCCCTGTGACTTATCTGCTCAGACATGTGTTGAATGCACTGTGTTTTACTGCACAATTAATACAGATGTAAATTTTTACTTTAATGACAAGTTCTTTACCGAAGTAACCAGTGTACTGGTTAGCTGCAACCATAATCCACAGAGAGGAGGTGTTCAGCAGCAGCCAAATCCCTCACAGCACACAGAGCCCTCAGCAGTGCTACTAAGGACGCACTGGAACCCCGTTCCCACTACCTTGAACCTCAAAGTCCACCATAAACTGATCACAGCTTACTCAGCTGTCTAGTACAGTCTTCTCAGTTCTTCATACTCCTTTTGATTTTACTTTTGCCTGCTGTACTGTTCTTCAATTCAAAATTCTCCACGATGTATGTGTATATAATGCCCAGAACATCAGGCTCCATTTTCAGCATTGCAATAGTACAAACAGTACACAACACTGATTTTATTTAAAGATTTTACTTTTTTTGTTGAAAACCATTACAATGCTTCAAAATTATTTATTTTTATTTATTTATTATTTTTAAAAATAAATCTCAGTTTATTTAGCCATCATTTTTCTATGGATTTGTGGGTATTTAAGACTGAAGAATCCTCAAAACATTTTGTGCTGTGGGAACTATCAGTACAGAGAATGACATACTGTAACAACATCTCCACAGCATGCCAGTACACCATATTTCTTGAAATGCTCACTTCTTGAGATTGATCAGGCTCATGTGTCAGGCAATAGATCAGATGGCAGCTATGGTTTTTCCTCCATGGTTCCTGTACTCATTGAACACTTGGAGCAAAGACCTTTTTGGGCCACTTGCCCTGCCTTCCCACTTCCAAATGCTTTAGATGTTTCTACCCAGGTATTTCTATAACCTTTGTCACTTACAGCACCTTAACATTTATCAGGTGCTTAAATTCCCAGGGGCAAAGGACAGATGTGCTGTCTAGAAAGATCCATGGCATTACACATCTGGCAAGAGCTCCCTTTGGTCACCCTTTGGTAAAGTCAGGTACAATATACTGAGCAAGAGAGAATATTCATTTCCCACGTGGATGTCTTTGAAAGTCTGGTGAAAGGAAAATGTTCTCATGGAGAGACTTTTAATTAAAGAGCAGCTCCTTCAGTAGTTTTCTGTTCTAAAACAGTCATGCAAAGGGTGCAGCAAGATCACCTGACACAGGACTAGGAATGACAACAGCAACAAGTTCATTACCTACCTGCAGATGAGCATAGAGAGCAAAAGCAAGCCAAGTGATCTCCCAGGACAGCCCAGTGGCTTTAGGGCTGGCCATCCTCATGCCTTGGGGCTCTGCTGAGAGAAATTGTTTCAAGTTACAAACAAAATCAAGTGGGCTCCGCCAGAATTTCAATGACTAAAGCAAACTGGGCCGGCCGCTGGAAGCAGCGCAATGCAAACACCGGAGCGCTGCGCTGGCCAGAGCAGCAGGAGCGCAGCACATGCCATGAGCACAGCCTGCAGGGTGAGGCAGCTCCAATCAGGGCACAGAAAAGGACCAAAATGAGACGCTCGGGGAGGCTGGCAACAGTGGACAAGCCTGATTACATCCTGAATGTAAGAGAATTTATCAAATTGGGAATCCCTCCCATCTTGAGCTCTAGAAGGCAAAACCCAAGGAGCGCAAACTTTTTGATGTACTTTCCAGCACTTTCACCCACTCAAAGATGAAAGCCCAGCCTTGTGATTTCAGCAGTCATTTGCACTGCCTTTGAAAGCTCAGAGACTAAACAATCAGGGCTTAATCAGAGTTTAGGAAAAAAAAAATAATCCATCAATTTAGCAATCATCAAAATTACAAGGCCAGCATGGGCTAGTCAATTTAAAATTGTCAGAAACCCTACCATGCAATAATATTACTAATTCTGTAATTTCTTGTGTCAATGCTCTTTATTGCCTTGAACTATACACTACCAGAGTGATCTCAGAATAGTGCGAGTTTTATGCACCCCCGATGCACACACACAAACAGCCCTCCCTCCCCTCCACCACCACCTCTCAAGTTTGCCAAGTCCCACAGAGAACGCAAACTTCTCCTTCAAATAAAGTACTCCTTTCTAAAAAAGCAGGCATCCCAAGGAAAACCACCTATCCAGACAGTTCTTGCACCTGTCAACCGAACATAATTAAGATTCCTTATGGAAAGAAGCGTTTTATTCTCTGCCCAAAAAACATCCTAAAGCTCCCCTCCCTGCCAAAATCACTAGCACTCCTGAAAGCTTTTGTCATTCAAAAGTATCAACCACGACAGTAAAAGAAGGAAGATTTCTCTTTTTCCCCCCAGCCCTTGTCCAGGCACTGCCGAGAGCCCCACGCGGCCGAACACTCCAAGCTGCGGCGTTTCCCGGGTGCCGCTGCCTGGGCTCCCCGAGCACCCGCGCCCTCCCGGGGACCCCTCCGGAGCGACCCTGGCCCGGCCCGGCGGCCCAGGGAGCCGGCGGGGGGTACGGCTGGGGGGGGCNCTCCGATGTCGGGGGCCGAGACCCCGGCAGCCCGGGACCAAGTGGTTCGTCTTCCCCCGAGGAGCAAAAGCTACCGTGAAGTCAGCCCCCGAATCTGATACAAAGCAGCTTCCAAAACCACAACCATCCTGTGTCTCATCTGCAAGTAACTCTCGCTATACAGCTACAAATCCGCTCGCACACCGAGTAGGGCTTTAATCATGCTGCCGTCTACAATAATTTTAGGTTTCCTACTGTAAATCTGGCGAATATGTCTCGTACGACAGCTTTGCTCTCGTTCTCCCTCTGAGCTTCGAGCTGCTAAACAGGAACGCCAAAATCCTCTACCTTTGCACTACGGCTTCCACTGATGTTCCAAGCTTTCGTCGAGTCCGCTAAGAGCAGCACGTAGAGAAAGGGCTCTGATCCTTGCCACTGAAGTTAAAAATATGCTCCAGTGGACTAAACATAACCGATGAAGAGTTTGTTCAAATATGTTGCGCTGGAAACTTTTCCAATCTGTTTAGGTTTCTCACCAGCACGGGAGGCGGCTCCTCTATGGTTAGGAACAGAGTGCCCTCTGGTGAAACCAGGCTGCAGAGCCGCCCGGCCGGCCGCGAGCAGCGCCGGGGCTCGCTGGAGCCCGCAGGGAGCGGCGCCCGCTCCGTGCCGGAGCGCCCCGGCTGCTCTGCTCTGCTCCGGGTGCGCCCGGACACCTGAGGCAAGCTGTTCTGCCCCGTCTGCGCACCGTGATAACAGGCTGTGTGACAGGCAGGAGGGCTGCTAAGGACCCGATCTTCTATTTTTCTAATACTGCTCAGCTGGAAGTGTAGCAGCTTCCTGGAAAGCCTGACTTTCCATCCATTTCTGTGGCCACAGTTATTAAACAGTCCTCTCGCTATGACATCAGTTACAACCCTGCCATCTTTATCTTCCAAAACTATATACCCATGCAGGTAGCATATACTTCAGAGTGGATCACAGGTGAGTTTAAAGCCAGAATTCAGTCTTTAGATCACCTAAGGTAAAAGGTACATTTTCCTTTGCCGAAACCATGGAGATGAAGCTGACCCTCAAGACCTGCCATCTTAGGAATGTACCCAGCTGGCATCATCCTTACTTAGAATATCTTTTCTCTTGTAATGAATATATGCAAGTGTTAGAAACATTTGTCCATCTGCAATAAATTTAAGTGTAGAAAAATTGTGTACCAGAAAGCAGTCTAGATTACCTCGCATCAGATTCAGCAACTCCAGCGAGGCTGCTGTTTACACACCCACACCCTTAATTCCTCATGTGATCCTGGTCCAGGTTAGAGATTCTATGTCTGAGTTTTTACAGCACATAAGGAAATGGAGAGAAGCACCCACAAGCATTAGCCCACAGGGAGACTTCGGAAAGCAGCATTACAGTAAACAACACAACTACCTTGTGGTACCTACCTTGGAAAGTAGAGATCAGGAAGGTCTTACCCAGCTGCTGAAATTACTTAAGTGTTGTTAATTCCATTCTCCGCCATAATCCATGGGTCTGGTTATGTTACATTGAAATCATCCTTTTTGCAAGGAAGATGAACACCCCGAAAATAACAGTATTTGGAGCATAAAAATAGCCCTACCCTACTACTGGAAACTACACAGGGTTTTGGACAGCACTTTCCCGTGTGAGAACAGGGTGTTTTCCTATGGGAATCTCATTCCAATTGAATGCTGATTGGTGTTCTCTTTTGTCTGATTTAATTTCTTCACCTCAGCCTCACTACACACTCCTGCCACTTTACTCTTTTCTCTCCAAATTTCCAGTGAATCTGGAAGCTTTGAAATTTTGACACCTGTTGGAGGTCTTCATAACCTTCTGCTGAGCCAAGCAAAAACTGAATGAAACTCAGGTGTCCAGGCAAGATGTGATTGAAAACAAGCACTTCAAATTTCACAGCACCTGCAGACTCGTTAACACACACCCGAAAGTTAAAAGGGCCGAATTTAAAGGTTCTGGTTGCCAAATTTTCATATCTGGAGAAGTTTGTCAGCAATTCTGCAAAAACTAATTAACCACTTGAGTTTAAAATAAAACATCATTTTCTAAGGAAATATTTGACTTCCATTTTGCTTACTCCAGCTTGTTTGTATGGACTACAAACTCTCCAAGGCAGAGCTTCTGTTCTTTGCCCATGACATTATGTTTGCACATCCCAGTCCAGTATGAAGTGCTTTAGGTGTTACCTTAGTAGCAATTTTTACGGCAGTCTTTTAATTCTCACTCAGCCGCATTAGCTCAGCAGAGTCAGCATAAGACTTTTGAATAACAAACTATAGCAATGCTATAGTTCAGAGGTATTTCTCTCTTGCTTTTAGCAAGGCTTTTTTATTCCACATGTGCTTTGTTTTTGCTGGTCTCTAAAACATGCATGATTTAAATTCCATGGAAAATGACACCTCTAAAGCCTCTACTGTTCATAAAATTGTGAAATGTAGATGTTTACACTTATTTCATTGAATAGACAACAGCAATGTCATCCATCTTTACAGCTGGCATAGGCTGTCATGAGGAAGAGGATTGGAAATATGATAGTATCATCCTTTGTTTTACACAGACTTAAGACCATGTGTCTTCACTATCAAACATAACCATGAAATATTTTGTAATTTCTTGATTTATATTCAATTGTAACAGAAAATTTCGACTTGCACTCAACAGAACAGGCAGAAGTGGCAGAGAAAAAAGTTTCTGCAAGATGTAGCTGCCAAAGGGCCAAATTGACAAAAAAATAAATCTCTGGTCTGGCAAGAAAAATACTTCTGTTAAATCACATGATAACCACCAAATTTCATTCCTTGAGCATTAATAGAAAACCTATATATTGAAAAGAGAAACCCAATGCTTCTCTATTTATCTTTGTCCTGAAATGCAGGTAGACATAGGTATTTTATATAATTATTACCCTAAAACAAGTTCAAGTAAGAAAATCTGATGATCACGGAGGCCATTCTTTCATCACAACAAAAGTCTTTAATGCTCAAAAGAAAGCATGTTTGGCTGAACTACAAATTTAAAATCCATTGAAACGGTGCAGAACAACATTTGGCTCATAAATCAGCATTCTGAATAATGTATAGCAAAATTGGAAGTATCCTGCAGAGGCCCCATGCAGAAACTGCGTTTTGGTTCAACGTTTCAAAGTTATCAGTAATAGAGCTGCACCTGATTGATTAATGAAAGCAAAATGTTAAATTTCCTGTAACTAGAGTAATGAGAACCCTAACACAGTCTAATCAGTTCTTTGGCCCTGCATTGTATGCACACAGGGTGCTTGTTTACTCTGAAATAACAAGCCCTCCAGGGCAGAGAGCAGTCACACACTGTCACCCTTCAGGAGTATGTTATACCCTATAAAGAGTAAAGCCTCTCTGAGTGTAAAGGTACAAAGTTCAGCCACAGCACCCTGTCTTTCATTTCTTGGTGGTATGGAACCCATTGCATTCCATGTAGATCCTTGCCCTGGGCTTTGGAAATAGCTCCATCAATACAGTAAGTAGAAAAAAATCCTTGAGGCTTACAGAAAGAAAAACTGCTACATACAGACCTAAACATTATAGAAGAAAAGTACCATCTCCCTCTTGGTTTGTGTTCAAATGACTCTAGAATTCACCAAAACAATATATTCAAATGGCCACTATTTCAAGTATTTGAAAAAATATTTGTTCTTTCTTGTCTTTCAAATTCCTTTTGGTGCTTAAGCAAAACAACTTGTGGCTCATTTGCATATTTATGATCATATACAGTAGGAGCAAAACCAACACACCTTCAAACGGCACAAGCTTACTATTTGTCCTAGTTCACAGCCTTAACTAAGATGTTAGAATCAAGATTTTCAGATACTTGTAATACACTTATGTGATCATTTTGTGGGTTTTCAAAACATATTTTCAAAAGGATTAAGGCAATTATGTTGGGCATAATTAGAAAATATGAATTTGCATAGATAAATGTTGAATGCAGATAGGGAAAAAAGAAAAGTTGAAGAGGTAAAATAATTTATCTACACATAACTATGTGTTATCAGATATTCTTTCTAGCTTGCAAAATAACATAACCCAGTGACACTATAGATTTGGCATATTGAAGTCCTGAACTTGTCTGCCATTTTCTTCTCGTGCACCAGTGACAATGACCTGTTTTCCACATTCTGTGATGGCCCTCACTTCTGTGATTGTTAAAAATAAAATGTCACTGAGCGCTATGTGGAAGAGGCAACGTTTGCTGAATAAACAGGGGCTCTGAGGAAATCAATTATACTGCGAGTCATGGGCAAGAGACAAAGGTCAGCAGGACCTGCCCTCGCTGTAATGGTTCACTGGGGAAGAGCAAGAGCAAAGTAGGTGGCCTGAGTGTTACAAGATGACTTGTGCATGTCACTACACGAGTGATGCACATGTCACCACCATGACGCACACCAGCACGGAAATGGAAGAGAACATAAGCAAGGAGCAAAGAGAGAGAAGGAATAGAAAAAATAAAAGGTTGGAAGAAATGCATGACACATTATTGGGATAAGTAGTAGTGGCACACAAAGTGAGGTTATGAAAAAAAAAGGTAAATGTACACTTCACTGTGCACCTTCAGACAGCGAGCCAGGTGCTGGGCACAGCAGTACCAATACAGACGATGAGTAGCAACAGCTTCTGTGTTTGTAGCTGAGAGCAGAGTTTGGTTACTGGCAGCTGGAAACCAGGACAGACGAAGCAAGGAACTCACCCAGTGTCACCTACAAAAGGCTACTATCAGGTATATTTTGTACATTTCATATTCTACGAAAAAAAGTCTATTTTACTTTTGCATGTAGTAAGGCCACAAATAAATTATTTCTTCCCCCTGTTACCAATTTATAGCAGGCTGTTGTTCCAAAGCAGACAAAAGCCACTATAAGCTGACTTGTACTGCTTAATTTAACCAGGCAAATAGAGGCATAGGCTGGAGTACTGCAGAGGAGGAGCACTTGTGCAGTGATGTGTTCTGCAAAGGCCTTTCCCATCTCTGTGTTCTACCACCATTGACACAGAAACTGCCCTTTAACCTTCCTGGTGGGTGATCTCTAATTTTCTCATGGAAAAGTACCTACTCTGGTACTGTTATCAGGCCAACAGAACTCAATTTATCCTCATTAGCTCTGATCACATGTGAGTCACTAGCAGCTCTCTGTAAACAGACTGCTTAGGAAGGTATTTATTGATACATTCCAATCCCTCAAGGTAACATCATTTGAAAGAGCATTATTGCTATAGGTAGTAGCTCCTTAAGGTATTTTACTGAACAGTGATATCTTGATTTGTTTCCAGTGGGTGTTTAGGAAAAGACCCTCATGATTTACCAAGCAGAATAATATCCAGAGAAAAACACCAAAATGCTAGATAATTTTCCATTGCTTATGCTGATTCTGCATTTATGCCTATACTTGTCAGCACAGACAAATTGTGACAGAATAGTCAAACCTGACTGCTTACTAAATACAGCCTCAACTGCATTTAACCCTTGAAAAGTAGATATCAATTCAAGCATTTTGTACTGGCTCATCAAAAAAAAGTCGAAAAAATTATATTACTATCAAGAAACTTCACCTTACCAAAGCATGTAGCAGCCATAGCTCTACCAAACTGTCATCCAAGGAGGGGCGATGTCCAGCTGCTTCCCAAGGGACAGAGAGCCCAGCCAGGTGGACAGGCGGCAGGGTAGGAGCCACACAGGCTCTGGCCCCATGCCACTGCTCCTAGGTGAGATACACAGGGGTAGAGGGGACAGCCAAGGGTGCAGAGAGCCCAAGCAAAGTTCAGGAGCCAGGCTGGTACAAACAAACCCAGAAAATCAGCCCAGGGGCCACCAGAGCCCACAGCTCAGCAAAACCACAAAGGAGCATAAAGGGAAGGGTGAGGGCCAGGCCAGAGCTTAAATGCAGCTCCGGCAGCCCTGGGCACAGCGTGGGCAGAAGCTTCAGCTGAGGCTGGTCAAGGTCGTGAGGGCTGTTCCTGCCCTGCCAGCCCTCACAATATTTTGGGACCAAAATGGGCACATCACTTACACCTGGCTGGAATTAGCTAGAAGATAACCATGGAAAAGGATAACAAAAAGTTTACTTGATTTTTTTTCCTGCTTTTTATTGTTTTACTATGCTGCTGGTTTTTTTTTTTCACCTAATTTCACCAACTCAAGATCAAGCACTTATTAAGATACTTGAAAAAATCAACCATGCTTTTTATTCCAACTTTGTGGCATCTGCTAATACCATCTAAATCTCCCATATCTATATTTTACTGTAAATGGAGTATTTGTAGAATAATTTTTACTGTGATTTATTCTGAGATATGTACCTTTTCCCACATTTCCCCCCCTATCTCTTAATCCTGGAAAATTTCTAATATCTTTAAACTTGAAATAGTAGGAAAGGATGGCACAGGCTTATCTCTACAGGAAATCCTCAGCTATATTTGTGGTCTAAGCAATGCAGACTACCAACAAAGAAGTCAGAAAAAAAATGTCATGAAGAAAAGAATCAGCAACAGACTTCCACTATGCTTTTCTTAAGTTGCCTCTTCTGGTCTCGCACAGGGAGAGTAGGTAAAGAATACAAAAGATAAAACTAGTTCAGACTATTTTTGAACTATTTCTTTCAGCTGCTTTTGTTTGCATTATTACAAAGCCTTGGCAGACTAGAAAAAAATATTCTTAGAATAGCAGATTTCTTGCTTTGTCCTGCATCTGTTCCAAAACCATACAATGTATTTGAACAGCTGGCCAGTAACATGCAATGATCAAGCATGGCAATGACACAGTATCACAGTGTTCTTTGTAAAGGACCGAGGTTTCAAAGCTGAAATAAACCCTCAGATATACACATCTTGGTCTTAAAAGTACATGTTCAGATTTAAACCATGCTTTTTTTTTTTTTTTTTTTTTCTTTTTTTGATTGGGCTTTCTATTGGCAATGAAGGACATACAAGTACTCATTACATCAAAATAAAACACTAGAACAGCTCTGCAGGAAAGAATTTCCTGGTGGTGTTGCTTGGACAAGAACCAGAGAAGCTTAGTCTGGTTCTATGTCCCTCCCATGCTGCACATATAGAATCTTGAAATTATGTTTTGGGTTTTTATAAAAATGTGTGAAGAGGCTCAGAAAAATAAATCTTTGTTGTGGATTCACACCTTCATCTGTTTACTCACCTACTCTGTAACTTTGTATCCAGAGGTATAAATGACTTAATTCTAAACTCCCCAGCTACACGCTTGGGACAAATTATGTTGTTCTCCTGTTACCTGCTTGTCCCCCTATAAAGAGGGGCTTGAATTTGTGCTTATAATCTTCATAAAAATCTTTTTCTTTACATTTAAAGAACTCTAAAAGGATGCCAAGATTATTTTTCTGTGTAGGAAATAACAGCTTAAGCTAAGATCTCAATTGACGTTTCTTGTAACTGCTACAACAAACACTGTAATTTACAGCTATAGTAATGTTCTGAGATTTTTATGCTCATACGGAATGAGTTTCCTACAGCATCTGCTCTCAAAAATGGAAGTAAAAAGGGGTAAATCAATTAGCTGGTGGAGAAAACTGACAATTATCACAATTCACATCACTACTAAAGGA
>WBMY01006632.1:936186-997493 GCA_013397315.1 Donacobius atricapilla
GAACGGAGCTGCCATGGCCACGGCGCTGCCCCCCACGCCGGCCGGCGGCAGCCGCGCCGCCGAGTCCCCGCTCAGCCCCGCGCGGCTGAGCCGGCTGCAGGAGAAGGAGGAGCTGCGGCAGCTCAATGACCGCCTGGCCGTCTACATCGAGCGGGTGCGGGCGCTGGAGGCCGACAAGGCGGCGCTGCAGCAGCGGCTGAGCGAGCACCAGGCGGGCAGCGACCGGGAGCTGGGCTGCCTGCGGCTCCGCTACGAGGCGGAGCTGGCCGACGCCCGCCGGGCGCTGGATGACATCGCCATCGAGCGGGCCACGCTGCAGGTGGAGCTGGGCAAGATTGGCGAGGAGCACCGGCAGCTGCACGTCAGGTCGGTGCTCCGGCCCGAGCAGGCCTCCGTGCCCGGGGACACCGCGGGGAGCCGCTTCTCTGGGGCTCCTGCGGGGTGAGGGGAAGGGGATGCTCCGGGCAGGAGGAGCTCGGGGGTTGTGGGAGGAGCGGGCGGCGATGTTTCACGTCCAGGTCGTGCAGCTGTGTAACCCCGAAGGTGTTGCCCTCTGGGCTTCGGAGGCGTCTGGATGCCTGTTCCAAAGGTGTGATGGGGCGNAATACACCCTCAGATATACCCATCTTGGTCTTAAAAGGACATGTTCAGATTTAAACCATGCTTTTTTTTTTTTTTTTTTTTTCTTTTTTTGATTGGGCTTTCTATTGGCAATGAAGGACATACAAGTACTCATTACATCAAAATAAAACACTAGAACAGCTCTGCAGGAAAGAATTTCCTGGTGGTGTTGCTTGGACAAGAACCAGAGAAGCTTAGTCTGGTTCTATGTCCCTCCCATGCTGCACATATAGAATCTTGAAATTATGTTTTGGGTTTTTATAAAAATGTGTGAAGAGGCTCAGAAAAATAAATCTTTGTTGTGGATTCACACCTTCATCTGTTTACTCACCTACTCTGTAACTTTGTATCCAGAGGTATAAATGACTTAATTCTAAACTCCCCAGCTACACGCTTGGGACAAATTATGTTGTTCTCCTGTTACCTGCTTGTCCCCCTATAAAGAGGGGCTTGAATTTGTGCTTATAATCTTCATAAAAATCTTTTTCTTTACATTTAAAGAACTCTAAAAGGATGCCAAGATTATTTTTCTGTGTAGGAAATAACAGCTTAAGCTAAGATCTCAATTGACGTTTCTTGTAACTGCTACAACAAACACTGTAATTTACAGCTATAGTAATGTTCTGAGATTTTTATGCTCATACGGAATGAGTTTCCTACAGCATCTGCTCTCAAAAATGGAAGTAAAAAGGGGTAAATCAATTAGCTGGTGGAGAAAACTGACAATTATCACAATTCACATCACTACTAAAGGAGTGCTGAAGCAACCTTCTTACTAAACACTGATTTTTATTAAATGTAATTAGTGTAAGGCTTTACTGAGTGCTTCACACATTTGTCTTCATGCAGGTTCTCTTTCTGCTTCTCCATTCTTCCTTTTGCTCATGCATCAGCTTTTAACCAGAACACTGTATAAGTGGGATGGCTGACAGGAAAGCTAAAAACGCCCACAAAGAGCAGCACAAAAGCGGTTCTTTTCATCAGCTGAACAATTTGCAAAAAAATCCCAGACACAACAAGCAGAGCTCTGACGCAGCAGCATGCTGGAGTGAGAGCATCACTGCAGCTGTCATGCATCTTCCTAAAGCTGGGATTTTGGTTTCTGCCCGAACCCTTGCACCGGTCTGTGAGAACGCGGGGCTGCGGTGGGTTTTCCCTTCCCTGCCTTCGCTGGGCAGCACCACTGGACTGATAAGATGCAGCAAGGCTCATGTGAAAGATAAAGCAGGGGGAAAAAAAANGGCTGAGCGAGCACCAGGCGGGCAGCGACCGGGAGCTGGGCTGCCTGCGGCTCCGCTACGAGGCGGAGCTGGCCGACGCCCGCCGGGCGCTGGATGACATCGCCATCGAGCGGGCCACGCTGCAGGTGGAGCTGGGCAAGATTGGCGAGGAGCACCGGCAGCTGCACGTCAGGTCGGTGCTCCGGCCCGAGCAGGCCTCCGTGCCCGGGGACACCGCGGGGAGCCGCTTCTCTGGGGCTCCTGCGGGGTGAGGGGAAGGGGATGCTCCGGGCAGGAGGAGCTCGGGGGTTGTGGGAGGAGCGGGCGGCGATGTTTCACGTCCAGGTCGTGCAGCTGTGTAACCCCGAAGGTGTTGCCCTCTGGGCTTCGGAGGCGTCTGGATGCCTGTTCCAAAGGTGTGATGGGGCGGTGCTACCGAGTGTCTTCGATGCTATGGGGTCACGGCAGCGCCTGCCTGAGGTGGGCGTGGGGCTCCTGCAGAACGTGGGGAGCTGCGTGCCCTTCTGGGCTATGAATGCAGAGCTGCATGGCTTTGGCACCACACCTGTGTTTACAAACACTCAAGATGCTGGCAAGTGTCTAGAAAGTTATGGAGCAGTGGAAGGAGTGTTTGTGTGGAGTCAAAAGTGCATCTTTTTGGGCTGTTGAGCTCAGACTTTGCCCAGAGGGGAATAGAGAATATAGTTCTGGGAGCAGTGTGGCTTACCTGGTCCAGGTTGGTACTGCTCCGAAGTTTTCCTAGTCACTTTTAAGTCTGAGATGAGCTGCCTGCTGTTTTAGCTTGACTTTATTGTAAGCTGTGTATCCTGAGACTAAGATCATCATCTTGTCTAGGCTCAACAAGCCGGAACAAAGGCAATGTAAGTGCTGTCCCATCCTCCTGAAGGAGGAAGAGGGGTGTGAACAAGTGTCCAAACCCAACAAGCTTCGTCTATAGAAATATACAGCCTGCTAGCACTGCTAGTTACTGTAACGCCCCATTGTACCCCTATATGAGTTACAGACTTGTAGTAATTTGGATGTCCACAGGCCTCTTACATCTTATTATAAACCTGCATCAGAGCAAATTTAGGCACCACCTTCTTTTAATGCCTGGAGGAGGTATTGCCCCTTCACAGACCTGGCAGAACTCAAGCAGCTGTTCTAGTTGGGAGTAAAACATGCTTTTATTATAAGCTTCTGTTTTCAGCTGCATAGTTGTTGGGCTTGTCTCTGTCATGCTGGCTTTTGGCTCACAGATCTATTTCATAAATCTAACCAGCCACTTGAGTGGACAGTGAGGAGAGGGGTAATGCCTGTTCTAAAACTTTTCTGTTGCTCTTTGTGTTTGTGTAACTCTGGCTTTGTTTGTAAAGCTTTAGGCTTGGCAGATATGCAGTTCTCCAGACTGCTGGGCTGGGTTTTTTTCCTTTACAGTAACTAGGTCTTAGAAGTGGTTAGATTTACAGCCTATGGGAAATGATGCATGGTACATATTGGTTTCTGAAAGGGCTAGACTGAAGTCCTAACATTAATGTGTGTTGTATCTGGGCTGCCTAACTGTAAGTGTCTCCGATGACTTGGAACAAACTTTGAGGGTATCGTGTCCTTTGATTTATACACCCTTCAAATAACCTGGTGGCTGTTTAACACTTGTAGAGTGAAATGTCACCAGGTAATTTCCCAACAGCATTAACTACTGGCTCTTATTAATCACTGATTAAGAGACTCAAGGTTTTTGACAACAATAAACTGATTGCATTTGGGTGTTTTTCTTACTACTTAAACAATGGTGCTAGAAGCGCGTCAAAGATGTTTGGGGAGGAGGAGTTGTAGATAAGCATATTGGTTGAATTCAGAGCCTCAGGAAGGTCAAAGCAACTGCAGTAACACAGCAGAGAAAGACAAGACCAGTTCCTTTCTGCACCAGGGAGTGTGGATGTGCATTTTGCTCCTGAATGTGCCAAACACAGTGTAGCAGCTGAGGTTGTAAGAATGAATTCTGTATGTGCTGCTGACCTCCTCTGGTCTTGACAAACTGGAGTCTGTTTCAAATATAGCTGAAATCTTTTGGTAAAATTATTTAAAGTCTCCAGATCAAGCTTATGTGACATCCTGATTTACAAGGAATGTGATTGGCAGTGCCTCAAAGTTTTTGCTTGTAATTGATAGTCTGTAGGCTACACTTAGCTCTGGAATGGTTGGTATATGGAACATTGCAGAGTACTGTAACTGTCACTGCTTGCTGCATAGGGGTGTAAAGTGGTGTTCTGAACCCTAAACTTGGATTAAAAGGGTAGTAAATGCTCTTGTCAAAGTCAGACTTGTTAAATTGTTGTTCTTAAAGATGAAATGTCTCACATCAGGATTCTTTGAAAATAATATTTTTCAGGAAAGAATCTAGGAAACCTGAGCCTGGCTGTCAGATGCTTACATTGGAAAGTGAACTGTTAAAACAGATACTAATGGAATTTCAGATTTGCACACACTTTGATTGCAGAATGAAATTTATATTATTGTAGGACAAAACAGTCAATATTACGTAGTGTTATTGACATACTTAATATCACATCTAATACAGTAAGTGGTAGTGGTAGCAGAGACCCCAAAAGGAAGGTGAATAATTAATACCTAGAAAAGAAAGAAACCTTAAATACTAAAGCTACAGCACATTATCTTGTTTTTCACTGTTAGTAGAGCTATGTTTCTCCTAGAGTCTGAGTAAAGAGTAAATAACTTCTAGCACAACACAGTGAACAAATGCCTGTGAAGAGCAGGGCTGGAAAAGGCCTTGAGCACCTGATGTAGCCACATGCCCCAGGCCTGTGCTGGAACCAGCCATACCTGCGTCTCTTCCAGCAGATTTTGTGTAACCCTTATTTTAAATTCCAGATGATGGAGATTCCAGGATATCTCCCCCAGGCAGCGTACTTCAGTGGTGAACTGTCGGTTTCCTCTCCCTAACATCTAAGCCACATATTCCTCCCTGCAATTTAAGCCCGAGGCTTCCTGTCTTTTCCACAATAGGCATGGAAAACAGATTCCCTAACTCTATGCAGCAGTTCTTCACATATTTAAAAATTGCTCTGTCTCTTGTCACTTTTCGCTTCTCTAGACTAAACAACCCTTAGTATTTTCCAATGTATCCTTGCAGTTCAAGCTTTCTAGAGCTGATCAATCCTGCAGAATTACTTTGGACTCTTGCCAACTGGTCTCAGGTATCTGCTGGAAAACTCATTGTCTGAGTTGACACAACTTTGCCACTTGGCAGAACTGATATTGCCAAAATAAATTGAGAACTTCCGTTCCTCTTTGTAATCTCAAATACGAGTTTTGAGCAGGGATGCTGACTCTGGATAGTGGGCAGGCAACGGCAAGGATTTTAAAAGTTGGTGCAGTCTGGGGAATTATCACAGTGTTCTCCCCTGACAGGAGCTCGTTGCGGGCCCTCCTCGCACTTCTCCCCTGTGGTGCCAGTGGCAACTGAAGAGTGTTGGCCATGCCGGTGGTACCTGCGGTGTCGGCCTGGAGATGGTCTCGTGTCTGAGAGCAGAGCTCCCCTGTCTGTACCTCCGCTCGGTGTGGCGGGGCGGCGGGGCCGGGGCCGCCCGGGCCGGGCAGGAGTGTCCGGGCCCCGTCGCTGAGTGTGCCCAGCCCTCCCCGTGCAGCCCGGAGCCTGTACCCGCCCTTGCCTCTCCCGTTGGGAATGCCGTGGAAAATAGCTGGCTTCCGCATGGGCTGCGCCCCGAACGAGCTGGAAAATGGGTCAGGAATCTCTGTGTGTAACAAATGATGCTTGTCGGAGCGCCCTGTCTGGTTTGTTTTGTGCTCTCGCCGTGAGCCTGACAAGCCTCCCCTGTGTTTAACCACGGACCCCTCTGAAGGGAAACATACTGGAAACAAACTCTCCCTCACTAGCTGCACTTAACAGTGTAAAACTCTCCCCTGTAGGAATTCCAAAAAAGAAAGTGATTTAAACCTGGCCCAGGCTCGTGTGAGAGACCTCGATGCCCAGCTAAATGCCAAGGAAGCTGATTTAGCAACAGCCCTGAATGAGAACCGGACTTTGGAGAATGAGCTCCGTGAATTAAAGGATCAAGTACTCAGTGTAAGGCTTGCTATTGGAATCTAAACTTTGCTTTTGCTCCTGCAGTTTTTGCTTGATTTTCCTCAATTAGTTATTGGTACTTGAAAGCAGAGAGAGCCTGGTAACTATGACAGTGACAGGTAGACAAAAAGATTTCCACCACCTTGCTGACAGCAAATGCTACTGATGGTGGTTTCCTTAAAACTTCACCCGTTGTAGGTACCGTTAATGCTATGACCGTAGGATGTAATGTTTCTTGTTCTAAAGTCACAGCAAGATGAAATGTACTGCTACAGTCCCTGTAGCAGTCTCTAACGCATCAGGGAAATGTATAGTACTGAAAGTGTGTATTAGTTTGTCAACACAGGCTGTGTTTGGAGGATTAAGTGTCAAAAAACTGTATTAGAAGTTAGGAAGAAGTTTGGAATAATTACAGTTTTAAAGAGGAGGAATATATAGGGATAGTACAATTGATTCATCGGAAGTCTACTTTGAGGACTCAAATTTAGCTGGTGGGATTAAGGGCTGTTCTATATTTGCCTTGTGGGAAATCTGGTCTACATAACAATTAAACAGGATTCTATCTGTTGCTGATATTTAGATCCCACTGACATAAGAATTTACACAGAGTAACCCACTTCACTCAATCAGTGCATTTTGATTGCTGTGGTAATTAGTTTGAATGACCTGTAACAAATTGGCTGCCTAATTCAAAAAAACACCTCTTAATTTTGAAACCCTGTTGCCTGTCTTTTCTAGCTGAATCTGTCACTGGAGGATACTAAAAAGCATCTCCACAGTGAAATGTTGAGGAGGGTGGACCTAGAAAACCATATGAAAACGTTGCAGGAAGAAATGACGTTCCAGAAGCGCCTTCACGAAGATGTATGTTTTAGCTTATTAACAAGGCATCTTTTTAGGTGTCCATGATCCCTGGATGCACTTAAAGCCCATCTTAACATTGCTTTTATCTCTAAAAAGGTAACTAGCAACCAATGGCAGCCCATCAGCTCATAAGATCCACCTAACTAGGAAGGCTCAAGAAAGTACACAACAACCTCATGTTAAGTGGGATAGTGCCAATAGGTATTTGGGATATGACCTACTTCTTAGGCTGCTCTTCTAAAGATATATCCCAATATATTCCTTTGTGTAAGTGCTGGTGCCTATATTAGTTACTGTTAAATGATTCCAGATGTTTACTTGAAGCCTGAAGTAGGTGAAGAAGTCTCCTTTAAGCAACTTGTGTTCCCAACTTCCGTAACACTTCTCAGAAGTATCTTTGTGAGAGAAGTCAGTACATATATAACTAAATGAATAGTTTACATATGAATGTAAACCAGCTTCCTTCTCACTGGCAGGAATCTCAGTCTATGGTTTGACAGAGAATTAATTTTTCTTAGCAACTGCTATTGCTTTTTGAATAAAACAAGTGAAGTAACAGTGCATAAAGGAACTGAACTGTAGATGCATGTGTTCTAAGTTAAAAAAATGAACAGGATCTATCTAGTTCAAAGAATTAGTCTTAAAAATTAAATATTGACTACATTTATTAGTTTAAGCAATGGTGGCAGTGAGGTGGGAAAACAATAAAGAAGCAGCAAGGTGGATGTGCCAGACTTCATGGATGAACAAGATATGCATAAAGATGAATTAGTGTGTACTCAGTGATAAATCTGCTTCAACAGGGAAGGACTTGTGAAGCTGGTACACTAAATCCAGTTTCAAACTGTATTGGCTTGTTTATTCTCTCAGAAATTTCTTCTCCTAGGAGCTCAAGGAGACAAAAAGAGTCCATGAGAGCAGGATAGCAGAAGTAGAATCTGGCCGTCAAAGAGAATTTGAGAGTAGGCTCTCAGATGCTCTGCAGGGGCTCAGAAAACAACATGAAGAACAAATTCAAGGTTACAAAGAGGAGATGGAGCGAACATTCAGTGCAAAGGTGAGTTTGTAAAAGATGACAGTAAAACAGAATTGAAGTTCTCTGCACCTTGACATAATTAAGGTCACATTGGCACAGACAGCTGATGGATGGAGCCCCTGCATTCACTGCAGAGCTTCTTGGCATAAGTTGTTATGGAATTTAAAGTAGTATCAAATTTGACAGTAGAATTTCTGCAAACATTTGAACCTAAATGGTTCAAGCATAAATACAGGGAGTGATTAGGAGAAGTTGGTCATATTTCAGACTTCTGACAGATTTAGGACCAAGGTGTGTTATGTTTGTATTAAGCAGTTTCAGTCTTGAATAAAATCGAACTTTTCCTACACACCAACTTGCATGCCAACTCAGGGAATTCCTTTGGATGCCTGTGTTTCTGTTTCCACTGAAAATTCTGTAAGGACCTCTTGAAGGAGCACTTTACCCATTCTTGGGACATCTCAAGACTGAGGTATTTGTAGAGCAATTCAATGCTGCTTGTAAATATACAGGAACTCTTTAATAATAGACCTTTTTGGGAAGAGTGATCATAGTTTGATTTGTACACAGAATATCCTGCAGCTCTATGCTTTTCTTCTGGAGAATCAATCTACTTAATATCCATACAAAGTCGTCACACATTACTAACTAAAATATCCTAATCCAGAAATTTTCACTACCTGATTATTGCTGGTTTTTTTCTGACATAAATGTCAAACTTGTGTAAACCTCCCTGGAAAGCAATACAGAACTTTCTGACCTGGACTTTACTGGTATCTGCACACTTCAGTAAAAGATAACTACTTCCAGGTGTAACAGGTGAAAATTATTTGGTTTTCCTTCCTTATTTATAACTGCTGATGTGCAACTCAAGACTAACAGTGACTTATCCACAGGTGGAGAATGCCCAGATAACTGCAGCAAGAAACAGTGAGTTTGCCAGTGCTGCTCGGGAGGAGCTGATAGAAACACAGAAGAGAGTTGATACTCTGACATCTCAAGTCAATCAATATCAAAGCCAGGTTCTGTCTTTATTTGTATAACCTTATAATTATTTAAATTTACTCTTAATTCAAAATACTGGCCTCTTCTCTCCAATCTTCACTTATGGTTTGATTTTCTTCCCCTTGCCTTAATTTTAGAATGTTGCTTTGGAGAGCAGAATAAAGGAGCTACAGAATTTGCTGGATTATGATCGTGATCTCCATCGAAGGCGTATGGCTGAAAAGGAGGAAGAGATGGCACAAGCTCAGAAGCAGGCACAAGCACAGCTGGAAGAGTATGAGCATCTCTTAGATGTGAAACTGGCTCTAGACTTGGAAATAAATGCATACAGAAAGATGTTGGAAGGAGAGGAACAGAGGTAGGCTATGACAAGCATGTCATTAATATATTAATTCAGTTACTGAAACATCATCTTCTGTAAATTGTATGTATATGCCACATCTACCTCATAGTATAGTAAGATGAAGTAACTTCATAAATCCAGCTGATGAAATTGAAAGGTCCATTAAGCATTCCTCAACTCTCTCAAAGTTCTGTGCTACATCTTAGAGATAAAGAGCATTAAAGTTCTGTGAATGAAGCTGGGAGCTTGGAGCAATGGATCTATGCAGATGTGGTATCTTGCAAGCATGCATGCTGAGGCTATACATGAGGCATGTATAGGCTAAGAAGGGTCAAAACCTCAAAATTTCTTTCACTGAAGATTGTGTCTATTGAGAATTTAAAGGAATATTTAGTGCAGTTGTGAATCCTTTTATCAATATAAGCTTGCTCTGAACTCTGGGGCAGGGGCTGTCTTCCAAACCTTACAAACCACTTAGCTACTCTTGCCAATAAAAGTAAAATTTTGTATTTAAGACCCCATGGAAAGCTTGGGTATCCAAAGCTGTTAGTTAGGCTTGGATGTAGTGGGAGGGTAGGCATGAGAAGAAATAAAGCACATCAGATACTCAGGTGAATGTTATCTGACTCTCTTCTAGGCTAAAGCTGTCACCCAGTCCATCTTCACATGGCACAGCAACTCAAGCAGCAAGTCAGGGGCGACGATTCCTGCATGGAAAGAAAAGGAAAATCAAAGAAACCAAAAAGCGGGAGCATAGTGCTGCGTTTAAGACTATTCAGCATGTTTCAGCTACTGGAAATATATCTATTGAAGAGATTGATGCAGATGGGAAATTTGTCAGGCTTAAAAACCACTCCGATGAGGTACTTCCATTTGCAAGTCTGCATTGCAATGTATGACTGCTCAGGGATGGCTTTAGCTTAGTGACAGACAAGAGACTGACCTTTTGGTACTGCAGGTTCCCTGGGCTGTCTGGGAGGTGCTTTTGGGTTCTATTCCGCAGAAATCAAACACCTTCAGCTGTTTGTCATCAGATTCAGGCTCGCACTACCAGAAGTACTACTTACCCTTGGTGAACTAAATAGGGTGATCTAGTAAATTGGATAAAGATGGCTTCGCATTAGCTGAAAATACTTAAAATGGCTAAAAGGTTGAATAGAGTTGGTGATATCTAATCTATGCAGAGGGTTTATCTGGCCAATTAGCTAATCGCTTAGTTTGCAAATCCAGAGCTATTAGAATTTATCATCACAATTTCAAAACATATGGCTTGTAGTTTAGCCATTTCAGCCTGAAATACAGAGTGACCCATGAAGTTTTAAGGTGTTTATATATGTGTGTATATATATATACACATATATATATACATATATATGCATTTAGTAGCTGGCCATGGCAAACTTCATTTATCAGAATCTCCCTGGTAAAAAGTATCATGACCCTGCTGTTAATGGAAGGTAAGAATAGCTGTGGCTTAACCTGACTAAGATTAATCCCGAAGCATAGGGAAAAAACATAGGGAGGCTTTAATGGAAATGTGTCTGCTTCCTCAAAATTGTCAGATACTTGTACGCAAAGTGAGTGGGATTAAAACTGACCCATGAGTCTGGAAAGAACCTTGTGTTTGAATTGTATGGTGTTGGTCTGTAATGCTGAGAGAAGTTTCTTGTCCCACAGGATCAACCTCTACATGGCTGGGTGTTGAGACGACGTATTGGAAGTGTGGCAGATGTTACTTACAAGTTTCCTTCACGGTTCACTCTTCAGGCAGGACAGGAAGTTACAGTAGGTATTGGGTTTGTAAAACTTCCTCAGAGCTCTGTTCTTATGTTAGGTGTCAGTAGAGATTCCTGTAATATGGAAAACTAAATCGATATTCCAAGTGTCTAAAGAACTAAAGCTCTTATTTTATGAGGAAATAGATATGGGGAAAATCCTTGAAGCAACCTGATCTGAAATGCTAATTACATTTCCTCAAAAGCTTGGACTGAACTTGGATCATCCCAGACTGGAGTGTGCTCTAATTGTAAACAGAATCATTGTATTCTACTTTTTTCTTAGGGTTTCCCATACTCTGTGACATGATAAAAGTTGTGCAGACTCACACTCTTGCTAAAATCTTTAGCCTACTCCAGGTTAGCACTGCTGAGCTCATGATTTGTAGTACTAAGTGAAATACTAGCTCTAAAATCATACTGTAAGTACATGTAGATGGTGATCAAAGAGCTGAACTCTACACTTGCTACTCCCAACTGTGGAGGAGTTTGCTCAGCAGAACTGTGAGTGACCCCAGGTGAGAGGCTCTTGCACACAGAAGGTGCTGCCCTGAGCATGCCTGTGACTGGCTTGGCTCTGCGACTGAAATGTTCTGTATGGCCAACCAGGGCTACCTCTGCATTGGACAGAAGTTGTTAACAGCCTTTTCTGCACTCTTTTACAGTCTTCAGCTAGTAAAAATTTTCCACTATTCTTGGTAGTCCTGAAAAAAACTAATTTATCAGGGATTGCAGTGCTTCAGTTTCTCCTACTGGATGTCTTTGTTATTAAAACACTTTATATATGTTAGAC
This sequence comes from Donacobius atricapilla, assembly GCA_013397315.1. NCBI lineage: Eukaryota > Metazoa > Chordata > Aves > Passeriformes > Mimidae > Donacobius > Donacobius atricapilla. The sequence continues at coordinate 947,952 of WBMY01006632.1, forward strand.
AGAAATGTAATCTAACTACAGAAAAAGATTCTTCAGAAGCTCAGTGTAAATCTGTTGCAGATCTGGGGTGCAGCTGCTGGTGTAAGCCCAGGTCCTAGTGATCTGGTCTGGAAGTCTCAGAAGTCTTGGGGAACTGGGGATAATATTGGTGTTACACTCATCACAGATGATGGTGAGGTAAGTGAAATAATAGAACACTTCTACTGTCCTAATGCTAAACTTGTTTGTGCTTAATTCCTGAGGGGTCTTGGTGGCAATTCAATTGTATTCCAGGAACTCGCAGAGAGGAAGATAGTGCTTGTACCCAGAGGAGAAGAAAGTGAGCAAGATGATGATTATGAGGAAATAACTGGAAGTGAAGCAGAGTTTGCATCTCAGGTAAGCTGCCTGAAGTTTAAATAAATGCTGTCAGCAGAGTCATTCAATGGCCATTTCTTTTCCTTACTAAATGAAAATACTGCTTCAAGTAGTCTTCATATCCTGCAACTCTTAATGTTTTTCTTGATGTCAGACCAAAAGAAGAAGAAAAAAGAAATGTTGTTTGGTTTCATGATAGTGGTTCCTGTGGGCATCCTTAAGCAGGTGAGATGGTGAGAATCATGCTTGTCACCTCATAGAAAACTTGCTTTATCAGTAGTGCTGCAGTCTCCTGTCCCATGTAGGATTAGCTTGCATGGCTTTGCATCAGAAATGCAACTGAAATTTTGCTTATTCTCTGAGTATGATCAAACAGCAGCATTATTTGATATCTTATTACTGACACACTGAAAATACAACCTTTAATGTCTGTTTCTTCTAAATATCTGAGTATGAATTAAAGCTGTTACCCCAAGAACAGAACACAAACACTAACTACTTCTGTGGGATGAAGTGACCTGACACTCCAGTGTCCCTGGCTTGCTTTTAAGATGATTTCAGTGTGAACTTAAGGTCAACATACTTGAAAAATTTGGGCTACAAACTTGCATGGTGTAATATTCTGTGCAAGACTATCCAGCCCCCTTCAAATGGTTTTTGACTAACCATAATACAAGTCTGACCTGATGTGTTTTGGGTGCTCCTACTGTACTTAGATATACTACTAGCTATCTTTAATTGCTGAAATAATCTAAAGCAACTAATATGAGGGCTTTAAGTTGGTCCTAACCAAACAATTATAGACTGTACTTGACCCAAGTTTGTTTGTGTCTTGACCTGAAACAGTACTATGGTACAAACTCCAAAACCTTGAGAGCAAGGGGATGCTTACCTAAAAACTCTCTCCTTCCTGCTGAAAAAAGTTAAGCCACCACAGCTCTTCCTAAAACTGATCCTACGTGGTTACAGGGAGGAGTCACATCTTACTGTACTACCTTAAAGCTCCCACTACCATTTTCCTAGATAGTTTTCAGACAGATACATTATGAAAATAATATCTTAAAAAGTACCTTAGTAATGTCTTTCTGGAAAAAAAATGTACCTAAACAGCAGTTATTGACTGCTGTTTTGGGTTTGTTTTTTTTTTTTGTCCTTTCAAACAGAAAATCTGGGTAAATATATGTTACCACAGTACCATGTGGCTTAAAGGATCTTTATCAGTCTCCTGACTTGCATGCACATTCTTGTAATATTTTCAGTCTTACTGAAGGATGGTGAGACCCTGATAAATAGGCTATTGAGAAGCTCTATAATGCTGTTCTGCCCTTTGAGCTCTTAGTGATAAAAGCTTCTTCTCAGAGAACAGCCTCTCCTCAAGGGTGGCTTCTTTTTATTTTAAAAGGCATTTTTGGAGTTCACTAATATGACTTGTTTAATAATCAGTGATGGAAAGCAAAAGTAACTTTTTTCCTTACACTTCTAATCTGTTTTATCAGCAACTTTACAATACAGTTGCGTGCCATTTATGGTAAGAATCAATTCTCATACTTCCAGTCAAATTTTAATGTCATTCCTGTTTGCTGAGTTCCTATTAAACTTTTGACACTAGCACCTATATGCTTCTGCTGCCTTGGTAGTACTGAAATGGCTGCTCAGTAAACAGAATTTAACTTGTTGCATGCGGTAAAATAATGGGAAGAGCGCATGCTGTGCTTTAAAGGAAGGCAGTGTTTCCATGTTTTGCTTCTGCTTTTTATCATCCACGCTGGCAGCAAATCTCTGCATGCCCCTTAGGTTCTGGTGCTTGGGAAGTGAGGTTGTGATGGGCAGTTTGACAGCCTTGCATTCAGGAAGGCACAGGCTTACGTATTGCATGGACTTAGACTTGCGCAGTACAGTTCATGTACTGCCTCTTGAAAATCTGCTTTGCTTTATCGATAAGTAACTAAATCTACAAAAAGCTAAAAAGCCTACCTGCCTATATGAAGATCAAGTAGGCAATCAGCAAGAAATACTAAGTTTGTACACATGCTAATTACTCTAATGTTTTTTCTCTGCAGCGAAATGAAGATCCCAGCTGTTCTGTCATGTAGTGTGGACAATCATTTAAAACACTTCTCGGTCCCAGGTGCCATAGACTGTGTGTGTTGGTATCTTCTGTAATACCTGGAATTTGGAATTCACGTATTTCATCTGATGTCCTTGTGAGAAGCATTGTCCATAACATGATGGAATTTCCTACCTTCTGATACTGGACCCTGGCCTCGGATTCACTGATACAAAGAGCAGTAGAATACAAGCTCCATGGGAAGTTATTTTTATTTTTACTTTTACACAAGGATCTGATTTCTGTGACCTGCTGAAACAGAGGAGGGTACAGAGGTTACAAAGCTTCTAAACATGTGCCCTAAAAGGATGTTAAATACTTGACAAGGGAACATGAGGCTGCCTCAGCTTTCTCAATATTCTGATACGGTGTTCTCCAAAGGTAATTTCTCTTTTCAGCCTGAGCAGGAAACATGGGACAGATCACTCCCTTGCACCTTGAGCAAGTCTGAAGTAAAACACTGTCCAGAAGAGTGATGAGTGTCTGAAATGTTTCCTGCTCAGATCCTGAAGCAGAAATACATAAAACTGGTCTGGATCACTTCCTAGAGTGAAACACTTAAGAATTAAAAGCAAATTATAAAAAATATTCCTGCCTGTTACTAAATGTAGTGTTTGTATAGTCTAGCACCTGGAAGTCCCTGTTTCAATACTGTGTACTCCTAGATACAGTGTATCACAGCAGAGCTGTGCTAGCCTTAACTTGGAAAAATGTATCCTGGAAATGTGAAAAAGCATCTCATTCTGACCAAGCAGCTACTGTGACCAGTGCTGCTGGCACTGTTTGATTGCTCCCACCGGCGTTCTAAGTGGCTAGGGAGAAAAATAGGCTAAGTCAAAAATCAAAACTAGAAAGCCCCAGCCGTAGTGCAACCCACATCAAACTCCCTGCTCTTGGAGATCTTTTGTGCTAAATCTCCATGCAGGCTGCAGCTGTGTGTGTCTAATGCGACAGCTGGGGGCAAACTGGTTCTGGGCCGGTGCGCAGCTCCCTGTCACGGTGTGTTCCGGGGGCAGCCTGTCCTGTCACCCTTAGGAGGGGACAGTCAGCCCCGAGGGCACTGCAGTCACTCTGCCCAACTGCCCCCCTGCTGGCCCTGGGGGAAAGGAAGGGCTTTAAGCCACGTGAAGTGAATTCCCACCTGAGAGCAGGAGGGGAGCAGCTGAGCCTGCAGCTTTCTCTCAATAGTGTTTTGACTGTCTTTTAACTTGCCAAAGTGTTCAGTTCCAAATTCAAGACCTGCTTTGTGTTAGGATGCAGGTGTTAAGGTGCAGTTTTCCTTAATCTAGCTTAAATTCTTATATTATTTAAGAATTCTAATTGTGAGACATCAAGAGTAGATGCTGGTTTAAGATTTGGATTTTAGCCGGATCCAAATCCTTCTTCCACCTCAAACAATAGAAATAGCTGCTGGTCTAACGTTTCTGTATTTATCTTAATTTCTTAAAACTTTTTTAACTATTAAAGATATTTTTCATGTATATAAAAGCACGCTTGGATTTAAATATTTGCAGATTAAATAATAAAGGTCTGTCTGTTCAATGACTTCTGTTGGGTGGTTCAAAAGACTTCAAAGGAATAAAACTGGTGATTTTAGGGACTGCGGAGTGACGAAACCTTCAGCAATGCACTCTGCTCTCCTGTTTACATTTACCACTTACTTTAATGAGAGCTGAACTGCTCTGAGCTTAAGGGGAATCTTCAGTAGACAGCTTACTCATAAAGCATTCAGCTCTCTTCTCATCAGTTTGTCTTGTATGGAGAGCAATTAGCAAAAGACTGCGTGTTCCTCCAGGGCTGCTCACTGTTTGGTCACTACCACATTACCATCTCTTGCTTTGCTTAGTAAACAGAAAAACAAAGTGATTGTCTTCGTTTGGATAAGTACTTCTGATGCCAGAATTCTTCCTTGATTTTGAGGCTTTTCTGGTATATTTTCAGTTCTTACATGTCTTTCCATCACTGCTTGCTTTTTCTCTTTTTCCTCCTTTCCATCCCTTTCAACTAAATATAAGAAATAGAAATGTATTGACTTTTCATATGTGTGCGGTATGTACCAGTGCTATTCACCCCCTTTCTCTCACTGGAGTTCTATACAAACCCTGTGGAACTAGGAGCAGTTTGTACTTAGTTCCAAGGAACTTCTCTCTTTTCCTTCTGCTAGAAAAAGATGTTAACAGACATAAATGCTAAAAAAGCAATAGAGAAGTAGCAAGATTATTAAAATTGCAGTGGTGTCATAAAACTTTCTTTACTCATGTATTTTTAACTTGGCATTGTTTTTGTCATTGAAAGCTGATCTATTCAGCAAAAGTGGCCTCCTGCTCAAACAAGTTCCAGAACCATCAGTACAGAAGCAGCAACCACTATTCTTATCCCACAGAAATATTTATTCAGTTTGATCAGTAAATTATACCAATTTTCAACGCTGAGAACTTGTACTTAGTACAACATCATCTTAATATTGACAACAACCACTTTGCCTTTTGTCAACATACAATGCAAACGATGAATTAACTTGTTCACAATAAATTACGGTGTGATAGATGAAAACAGCTCAATGACATCAGTAACTTAGGAACTGGTTACAGTTAGCTTCACTAACAGTATTTTTTAAGTGGTTTTCAATAGTAAAATCATTGCAGCCAAAGATAAAAAATAATCCACATACAATAATAGCAAGGAAATGCATTTTTGGAGCAACAGTGAGCTACCAGTAAACACTTCATACAGTGATCTTCAAGGCACAAAGCAAAAAAACTGGGTATGGGTTTTTTTGCAGGTTGACAAATCAGGGAAGGTGAAATTTTTTTGAATATAAAATAAATACATTTTAAAAAGACGCATACAAAAGTCAGTAAGTCAGTCAAATAGCAAGGCTTTCACAGAATGCCACACTGACAGAACATTTGTGAATCCATTTCAGTCATGAAATCATGTTCACAGCTCGAATGACACAATCACTGAGGCAAGGGAACTATCACTTCAACATAATTAATGGGGAAGAAGCCAGACTCTCCATTTAACATCCCCTCATACCAATTCTCATCAATCTGATTGGTCAAAGTTATGATGTCCCCTTCCTTAAACCCAAGCTCGCCTTCATTTTCTGGCTCAAAGTCATAGAGAGCTTGGCAGCAAGGCTGATCCATGTGCACTGAAGAACCTGCCCCAGTGACAGAAAAAACAACATTAATTGAGCTTCAGAGCATCCCAGCAGCCACTAAAGCACAAAACAAGGGGTCAAAAATGTAGGCCTGCTGTCATGTCGCCAGCAACAGCATTTCCACTGCTTTTTCCTATTAACATCTGGTGCTTCTACATATAAAATACAAGATTAGTAATAATAAATTTAAAGCATAGTTTTTTGTCCCTTAAGTTCTGATGCTACTTCTCTTTCATTCCTAGTTGCCTTCCCTCTCAAAAGGATGTTTATCTCCAGCTGAGGGTTGGAGAACTCAGTTGTCAAAACCCGTGTGCTCTCTGTGGAGCAGCTGCCAGAGGCATCGGAAGGGCAGGAGTTGAGGAAGCAGAAGGGTTAACAGAGGAATGCCAAGGAAGCTCTAAACAAATGGCGCTGCAGTGCACTGATGCTGTGGGAATACCTCCCAGAGGGCAGGGGCTCCTGGGCTGTCCTACAAACAGCTCTGCAGCCCGGGGCAGAGCCCTGGATTTTCACAGCACACGTCCCTTGGCACCAGTGTGGCTTCCACCCTCACCTGAGCCGTGACAGTTCTGCGTTACTGCTCCTGAGCCCCTGTGCTCCAGCCCTTTGTTTTACACATCCTCTATCTGAACTAAGAAAAAGGTTATGGTAGGAACAAAAGACACCTGTCAAATTATTTTAGGGATTAAAACAGTTTTCTGATACAGTATCTGGCTGTTCTTGTGATTTGCATTGTTTATCCTAAAAATATCTTAATTCCAAATCACCCTTAAACATTAAAAAAAAGAAAATTAGCCTTGGTAATGCAGCAAATACCTTTTAAAAAGATATTCTCATGGAGGAGTATTAATTAGCTTGGATTTATGGTACCAGGGTATATGTAACATTCATATTTATGAATAATTACAATATATTTTATTAGAATAATTAATGTTCAAATTGTAAAGCTCAACTCTGTGGTCAAGACTAGCCCATGGTTCAACTGTAGTTCAGCCACAACAGATTTTTTTACAACATATGTAATGTAGCCAAGTAAAAGTCTGGTAATTTGAAATACATTTATAAATTAAGAATAGGAGAAAAGATTTGATGCTGCTGCCTTGTAAAGAGGAGTACCCCTTATAGCATGACACCTCTAGAAGACTAGTACTTAAATTGTTCAGGTTCTCTTTTTGGGAACATTGCAGCATTACTCAAATATTTCAGTCTTGACTCTCCCAGCTATCATTTTTTACTGGTAAACCTGCATGCAATTGGTAATGCAATACAGATATAACAGATAAAATGGAAAAATGCATTTTAGTCTGTTTATCATGGTAATGTATAAGAAACTATTAAAAAAGTAACTGCTTGAGCATTTTCTAGATAAAGGAATTAGGAGAAGTCTCTAAAGAAAACCAGCTAAGAAGAAGTGGTGATCACTCAGTGAGAACAGACAGGTGAAAGCATCTTTTTAACTGACAATAATACTACTGGGGGAAGTATCTGGTGTTAAAACTGGAAAGTAGGAATTGCTTTTCTCTTTTGTGAGTATATTTTACCCTTGATAGCGACAGAAGAGAGCTTTCATTTATCACAGTAAAAGGGCCAACAGAGACTAAGCAAACCTTCCCAGAGCAGCACTGTCACAATGCCAGACTCATCCTCTCCCCGTGGAAGGCTCAGTGTAGTGACAAAGTCCTACAAGAAGCAACTAAATTAGAGCTACTCTAATATACTGCCTACAGGTGAAAGCTTGGTTGTCATGTATTTGCTGAAGGACTCCAAGCAGAAAAAGAGATAATGAGCCGGTTGCCCAACAACAATGGACTTACCACATTTAAAACCAAAAACGGACTGATTGTGTTTAAAAATAGCTGAGTTATTTTCAGCCTTTGCCAAGGCAGAACTGGTTACCAGCTCCCCAGAACTGTCAACAGCAGAAGGCAGCGATTGCAATCCTTGACAGAGCTCCTCGCCTTCAGCACCTGCTCCAGTGGGGCTAATTTGTTACTGCAAGCCAGTTCGTTTCTGACAGTGAGGTACCTGATCAGACACGGATCACATTTGGGTCATTTTAAGCTCCAAAGAGCTGCAAAGAAACGTCTAGCAGCCTGGAAAGGTTTTTAAATAATGGCTACAGCCAGCACAACCGGTTTCACTCCAGGCTGTAGGATCAGTCAAAGTCTTCATTAGAGTCAGGCAGCTGCTGCTACTGTATAATCCAATGAGACAAAGCCTCCCTGACAGAGGCAAGGGGGCAGCACTGCCTGACAGTCTGCAACACACACTGCTTTACATCACAGAACTGCTGGCACCACTCCAGCCTTTTGCTGTCTGCTTGCACAAATGTTGCAGAGGTTTCAGCTAAATAAATTGCACTCTTCTATTTCTGCCAATAGGGTTTATGTTAATTTGCAACTCCATATGCACCTCCTTTATTTCTCTAGTTTACTTCCCTGTCACAGTCAAAAAAGAACTGTCATTAATTTCCAGACCACTCAGATCTGGACAGCACAAAATCAGGGTAAGCAAGAAGTCTGTGACTCCTGGAGTGTTACAGGATGAAACCAAAATACCATTCAATGATGGTTTGGGTTTTTTGTTTGTGTTCCCCAAAGGAAAGGTATTATTGCCTGTGCCTGCATCTACTCTGCCTTCTATACCATGCTGTATACCTCAGGTAGCAAGACTGCACTTTAATAATCACAAACTGGAAGCTTGCTAAGATAATTAATCCCCATCTCCCTCATAGCTGAAGTGAGTAAACACTTAGATGCTTATGTTAAATTCCAGCATGTGGCAGCCAGATCCATATATTTCATATCATAGTCAAACCTGACAAACAGAGTGAAAGGCATGATGTAATACAGCAATTAAAGAGTTCTAAAATGAGCCCGATGATGCTCCCAGCTGCAGCTCATTATGAGGATAACAGTGAATTAGAACTAGAGATTTTTTATCTGCATTTACCCAAAGCAGCCAAATAACTTGCAACAACATAAAAATTAAGTTTATGTGAATCTAGCCCTGCAAATGTGTGAGAGTCATAAGTAGTAAATAATCCTCACATGTTAGAGACTATACAAAGGAAAATACTATTTCTGCTCCAAGAAGCTGATAGCTGAAAAACTACTGTGAAACACGGGAAAAGTCATTTCCATTCTCAGGACTGTACCATGGCAGTTGTGCTGAATGTGCCACGTCTTGCTTAGAACTGTCCTGCAGATCTTCATGGGTTTGTTGAATATCAAGACACTACTTACCCTGAGGGACACATCAGAGCAATTAAAGATCTGTATTTAGATAGGGTCAATATGGAAGCAGGGAAAATGGAGCATGGAAGTACTTGTTTGTGTAGGAAGGTGAAAAACAAAAAGAAGGTGATGACAATGCTATCTCCCCCTCTCATGGAAACTAAGACATTTCTCAGTTTTGCTTAGAACTGCCTGGTTCTCATTTCTCAATCAATCATAAAAAATCAAATCTGTTTCATGATTCTGATTTTAAAAAGGGACAGAAAGGTTTTCCCATTTATGAGCAGGGCGTATTGAGCCACTGCAGTTCACAGAAATCCGTATGGACAATGTTTGAGTAGGAGTAGGGAAAAAATAGAATGAATAGTGATTTCAGTGATGATTTGTGCCTGCTGGGGAGGTAAGCACAGCATCTACAGCTTCTTCAGGACCAAAAAAACAAGCATACGTGGTCTTTCTAATGTTATTAGCAACACTTCAGTATGGCAACAATTATTCCTATTTCTCCTTTTCGTCTCATTTATGGTGGTTTTATTTCTTTTCCATTCTGACAGCACTAAGCAAGTGGAGCAGGGACAACCCCTCATTTAGTGATATGCAAACAGTTGGTGCAACAGTCCATGAACAGAGGCAGTGAGTGGAAATGCCTCACTCCTTCCCTATCTTAGTGACCAGCGGTCATTTATTTCCCAGTTTTCACTGAATTTCAGCTCATTAAAACTGAGATTTTTTCTTAACTAAGTGGGCTGGAAGCAACCTGGAGAAATCATCATCTTTCTCCCAAAGGCAGGACTGATTATCCTTAAAGGAAATCTTGGAACAACTGCTGGATGGAAATGATAAACCACTGTAATGTGGTTTGACACACTAGTTTATATACAAATGCTGAATCTGAATCTCCTTTCTCCCCTGCACATGCAAAACAGGCAAAAAAAAATCCTATATAACTTGGTAAGTAATTGACAGGGCCAAAAATTTTATGATGATTTTCAATAAAGTTGCTATGTTTTTGCTACTTTCATCCAGATGTGCTGTGAAATATGATCCCTGCAAACATCTCCAGTGCTTTGGATGAAATGTGTCCTTGTGTCACAAGTCTTAGGATCACTGGTGTGACCTGAGAGAATGTGCAGAGGGAGTTGTCTCCCTCCATCCCACATTTGACAGCAACACAAAAACTCATCTTAGCATTCAGGCAGCACAAGGAGCTTCAAACAAATTGAGGAATCAGATCTCGCTGGGTGGATTTGTGCTGCCAAACTGCTGCAAATCCCCTTCAGAATGGACTGTATAATGGTTTGCTCTTGTAGCACAGTGCAAGAAAATTAAAGACATTAGAAGGAGCATGAAGTTACAGCTCCAAGCTTTGTTCTTTCACTTTTAGTTCTCTCATTTCTCTCCCAACAACCTTTAAAAAGGAACAAGACTGGAGGGAAGAAGAAACTGGAGAGTTAGGAAAAAAAAACAAACAAACAAACCTTCAGGAAAAGATCCTAGATGCCATGCCAAGTACAGAAGGGAACCTTTGGCTCAGTACTTCTCTATTTTCCTTTCAAATAATGTTTATAGAAAAATCTCAGGCTTTTTCATTCTCTTTTCTTTGCATATTGTCATTTGGGTTTTGTTTGGGGGTTTTTGTTTGGGGGTTTTATTGGTTTTTTAACTGGGCTCATCTCACCATACAATGTAGTTATTAAGGAGATAGGACAAAATCATTTTATTCGTGAGATGAGAAAAAGCTATTTCAATGAGTAGTGTAACACTACTGATTATTACTATTCACTCAATTTTCAAAAGTTGACTTTTTTTGTGAAATTGGGGCCTAATCAAAGGAAAGGGTCCTAAGCCCCCACCAACAGGTACCTAAAGTACTTCAGTTCATTAATGCACAGACTTCAGTGCATAATTTAGGGGACAGTAAAGTTAGAAAATGTTAAAACCATTAAGGGTGAGAGTCATCCCTCTGAATTTTACATAGCTAATATTTGAGATCCTGTACATTTATGGTCTGAGACTGTGAAGAAAAATTAGCACCTGGAGATACTCCAGACTGTGATGAAACTCCAGACTGTGCCTACACCCACTGCAGGCATCTGTGTTTGCAAGAAATGAACTGTTTTCTGCAAGTGCCTCTCCCTCTCTCTCCTTCTACCCTCAATGGCAGTTCAGAGACCTAAAAGACCAAGGAGAATGCCACACCTAAATTTCAGATGGGTGAGAGTCTGTTGAGAGGAACCCTGCTTCACAGTTCTGTTTTGCAATCTGGGAAACAATCTGGAGGCAGAAGTACAGATACTGATGCCTGATGGATCCACTGTTCTCATGGTACAAGAAATACCTCAAGCAAAAATCTGGCAAAACATCTAGAGTCACATTAATTCAGTGATGACAGACCCACCTGATGATTTTATGGAAGAACTATAAGCAATCCCATTATGCTGCTGATTATCACCAATTTCCAGAGTTGTAGTTATTACAGGCTTTGGCTTAAATTCACGCTTAGGCCGACTAGATGCTACATTTATTCTGTAACACAGAAAAGAGCAGCAAAAGCTTTACTTAGGAAGAAAGAAGGAAGAAATACTTACAAAACTTAAGCTCAGGTTAAGTGCTCTGCTATTTGAAAGGTGGAGTAAGAAAATCTTCTGCTGGTCTTGGTTGTAGGCTTCTTTTGGTTGGTTTGTGTTTTGGTTCTATGGCGTTGCATTGGTTGGTTGGTTGGTTTGTTTTGGGTGGGAGTGTGTGTTTATACTAAAAGCTGCTCTATTCTCAGGCAATACTTGAATTTCAACAGGTCCCTAATTTATTTAATACTTTGGTCCTGATAACAAAGGCATAAAGCTTAACAGCCTGAGTTTGAGACGGGATGAGCACCCACAGCTGCCACTGAGTACAGCACAAGTTGCAGGAATGAGCTCTCTGGAAAGCTCAACTGCAAATGACATATGGAAAACCACATCCAGGACAGAGGCCCAGGGACTGCTTCTCACACACAGCCTTTTTAATTAGGGAAAACAGGAAAAAACCATTTAGCCAGCAAAACTGGCTAGTACCTCTTGCTGTGTGTGCCCCAGCTGAGAGCTCCTTGTCTCCCTGGCCCCTCCAGCTGGGATGGCACAGGGTGTCTGCAGACACAGCTGCCCTCATGCCCATGCTCACAGCTGCCACAGCCACCCTGAGCTGAAAGCCCCAAGCAGTTTTCTTAACTCTGCCTACACCACAGTGGCACGCAGGTCTCTGGGTCTCCAAGTGACACATTAATGACAGCAGCATTTCTCCCCGTTCTTAGGCAGACACAAAGTACCTGGGCCTTTCATACGTGTGTTAGAGCACAGCTCTGCTCCTGGCCAGCTGGCTGGTTCCTTACTGTGCTGTAGAATTTTGTCATACCCCTTAATCTCAATAAAAACAGGCCAACTTCCAAGCAAATCCTCCAAAACACAACTCAAAGTATGCAAGTTGAAATAAACCTCTAAACAAAGGGAGGCTGTCCCCATTGACCTCTGCAGATGGGAGAGACTCTGCACACACTCAGAGCTCCCTGGGCAGATCCTGTGTTACATTAAAGTCTCTCAGCACAGCAAGAAGCTGCCAGGTGGCAGAGGTTTAAAGCCATGGAGCTCAGTCTGGCACAAAGCACAGCAAACGTGCAGCTGGGAGGTGGTGCTACAAGATCTCTTGCTTCGGTGACTTTCCAACATTGTGAACCATGGCTGCAAAAGGGGTCCAACATTTTCTGAAGGGGTCTGTCTTACCGGTTTTGCAGCTTGCTCTGCAGATCCTCCAAAATTTCTGTGGATTGTTTATGGTAATCTAGTGCTGCTTCTACAAACACAGCCAACTGGCTGACTTGTTCTACCTGAAAGACAGGGAGGAAAATAGTTGTAAAGGCACTGCAATACATTCAGCACAAGGATAAACAAACAGATCATTTAAAACAGACCTGGTATCTCAAAAGACCACAGTACCTTGTAGAGGTTATTGGAAAAGTGCACATGTGATTCTATCACAGAAACTGCCAGTTGGAAACTGAACAAAACTGAGGTGTAACTTCTAGTTCACTAACTCAGGGCTGGGTCCTTGAGTCATTTCCTTTCACAATGTGCAAATCCCTTCTACTTTCAACTTCCAAGCCAGGTGTCTGTCAACACCCAAGCCCAAAACATTTAATAGGCCATGACCCCTTAGCAGGTAAAAGTGGAACTTTTCTGATCAATGCTGGAAGAAATTACATTGTGACAGCTCTTATGACTCAGACCCATTAGTGTTTATTATCAATGTTTACAAAGTGCAGTTCTGAAATGATCTGGACTTACCTCACTAGATGGCAGCATTTATAAACTGATAAATGAAACATGATTTATGTACTTGGATTTAAAATGTATTAGCCAATCATTCAAAAATATAAATGATGAGGAAAGGGAGAATGTGAAGGAGAAAGAAAAAAACAAAATATTTTTATTCATGAGGTAACAAATAATCTCATTCCCCTAACACAGGCTGAAAAGTTCAAGCTGTATGGGGTATGGAGCAGTAACAGATATTTGTCTTCTTCAAGACAACATTAAGAAGACAGACCCCAAGAAGTCTGACATCTTTCCATTCCATCATGATGTCTTCAGACATTGGATCATAAGAAAATATCTAAGTAAACTTTCTACAAATGTTTTATGGACTCATGGCAGTTTTGTGTTATACTTTGTCTGCTTTTACTCAGTTAAAAAGATCATTAAAAAATCTGCCAGGGCTCTAAGAGAGCCAAACACTGTCACATAGCACAAAGAAATGAAATGCACAAAACCAAACCAACAGCTGATACAATCCCATCACAGTCAGAAGAGAGTAATATAAACAGCTGAGGACAACAGACAAAGTGCCTGGGGTTTGGATGTGTCATCAGAGAAAATGGACAAAGGACTGTCCAAACAAGACAACTAAGAGCCAGGAGAAATATGGAGCTGTGGATTAGGAGAAGAGAGACAGAAAGAGAGACTGGGAAAGAGCCAGAGAAACTTGAGGGACTAAAAGCTCCTTAGGAAGATGAACCTGGGACTGGCTGTGTGGGAATGGCAGGAAGATGCATCTGATAAGTGCATGCAACAGCGTCGATGTGGGAGGTCTGGAACTGGCTGTGCAAAAACCTGAGAAAGGTGGGGATTGGGACTGAGCCTGGGAAAGGCACCTGGCAAAATGGCTGGGAACCAGAGCTCAGAGAACAGACTTCAGGGCAAGGAGACCAAGAGAGGGAGACTTGGGGAACTGGAAAGGATCAGAAGGAAGTGCTTGCAGTTAAGATCTCTGCAAACACAGTGAGACCATTTGGTGTTAGACAACAAGGCTGTAATGAGAAGTTTTGGGAGGACAGACAGATTGGGTCAGCATGAAAACAGAAGGGGAAGAGCACAGAGTTGTCTTCAAACAGAAACAATATGAAATGGGTACAGAAAAAGCTTTGGAGGGAGATCCAGTTCACCCCCTCCCAAAGGCAGAATTACTTATACTAGAATGCATAACTCATCTGTTCTCTAGTGGCTGAGGTAAACCTGCGGAGTTCCTGCACTCTTTTACCCTCGGTTTGGTGCTCTGACTAATGGTAACCAGTACCTGAAACATTTCTCAGCTGCCCATGCAAGACAGAATTATAAAACACACATCCACTGGAATGAGGCAACTGGCAGAGCCTACAGTGGAACAGTGCTGAAATTGTTGGTAAGAGCATGTTCCAGCTTTTGCTGCCCTCATTAACTTACACTGGTAAAACAGCAAGAGGCTGAACTGCCTTACACTATACACTGCTGTAACAAATGTGTCCCACTTACAAACAGTTCAGGAACTACAGGCTGGTTTATAACTGGGTGTGCCTAGACAGAAAAGTTGCTTGCAGTTAAATATTCCCACTTCAGAGCTCCTCACTGTTGCAGTTTGCTCACAGAAGACAGCACGCTTTTTACTTTGTGTGTTTTCTGTGATGCTGCATCTACAGGAGAAGAGAAAACTTTGGAATAGGCCCAAATAGGTCCAGCTCTTTTTTCCTACAATTCCACGATTACGCAGGAGAAAGCACATCCTGCTATTCCTCTGTGAGTGGACAGAAGAGAGGATTATCCTGAACAGTCACAGCTGCTCCTTATTTAGACATAATTTCATGCTGGACTTGGACTCAGCCAAAGCCCACATACCTGAGCTCAAGCCACAAACTCACTCTATGGACTTTGCAGAGCCAAAGAGTAATAGTAATGATTTTCCGAGGGAAAATCATTCAGAGACTCCATATCAGCAGCAAAGTTTTGACTATAAGTGAGCTAAAATTCAGAAAGCTCAGAGGGTACATGCCCTTGCTTATACTTTCAGCAGCAGGTCTTGACTATACCAGTTTCTCAACCTTCACCCCCTCACTGACCAAACTGCATTTTTACACTCTGCTAGTCCTACTTGAGACCTCTGTGGCCGTCTTGTCTGAGTCAATGTATCCCTAGAAGAAATTCCTGTGTTCTTGAGTCCTCCCATTCTCTGCTGTGCAGTATGTTCTTCTCTGACAGGGGATTTAAAAGAAGGAAGAAGGCAGAATTCTGCCTTCAGACCTTACCTCCTGTGAAGGATGGGACTGGCTTTAACCAATCCCACACATTTGCCCCTCCAGGATGTACTGCAGCAAACAAAGATGCAGCACAGACTTACATCATTTTCTAAGAAATTGAACATGCTTCTTTCAGCCAGCTCCTTTGACTCTTCAAATTTCTCTACTGCTTGTTTAACTTCTTCATCTGGTATCTTTCCAAAACGCTTCTTTTTATAATCATAATCCAAGCGGCGCCCTTCCAGTTTCTTCAAGTGATGCTAAAAGAGACAGAACATCTATGAGAAGGACCAAATGGGACATGCCCAAACAAACACACTGTGATCTAAGGAAATATCAGTGATGAATGCAAATATATGCAGACTCAAAGAAAGACGAGCCTCAGAGACTTTTACAGTCCATCCCTTTGACCCAAGGCAGCACCAGGTAAGTGCAGGGCCACATACACAAATGAAATTTTAAATAAAGGGCCCTTTGGTAGTAGCACTTGGGGTGCTGGCAGCCCTGATTTGCCTATCCTGAAGTCCACCTCACGGACTTCACTAAATGTGCAACAGTACAGATTCTCTGAGCTGTTGAGAGAAGTAGGAACCAACCTAAATATTTGTCTGCCACCATATTCTACATGTAATTCAATTTTATGTCTTGAATTATCTGTAATATGACAAACTAAAAGTTAAAGGGTTATACTCCACTCATAAAGCACTGCTCCAACAAATCTTGTATTTTTGCTGCCTTTGTTAGGTATCAACTTGACGCTTTTATCTGATTAAACGACACAAGCTTTCCCGTTGCCAAAAATCCTGGGACTGACAGACTCACAGAATGGACACAAAATGACAGTACAAAATGCTCATTAAAGCTAACATCAAACAATTTCCTTTCAGCAGTTCAGAAGAACACAACTGAAAACAGCTATGCTTCAAAGGAGACAGCTACAGACATTACTGCTATCTTTTCACTATGCTTTCCACATTCATTTATGTGTAAACAAATAAAATAACTTTCATTTCTGCATTTCACCAGGGTTTTAACTTGCTTATTACTGAAATCCATCAGAATCAACAGACTCAGACAAAGACTGCCTGGATTTCTTTGAATTGTCACATTGTAAACAAAAACACAGAAAAACTTAACTCCAAAGGTTAAAAACGTGTTTCTTAGTGTCCTGTATTTTTCCTATATGGCACTTCAACATTTTATGACACTATTCAGATCATTCTGTGTTTGCCCTGAAAAGCGTTTTGTAACAGTTATATTCATCCTGCATTATAAACAGCTTTAGGCTGACAGAGATGGTAAGATAGGATAATCACTAGCAGTAAATCACAGCCCACTCACATGTTCATAAGCATTAATAAAAATGTTCATTAACATGAAACAGCAGAAAAATAAAGAATTTAATTCTCTTCACTATAATTGTACTGACTACAAGCAATATGGAAAACTGAGTAAGTTAGACAAAGAAGAAATAGTCAGACATTGATTCTAAGCAGTTTTTGCCACTGTTTTGCTAGAGAGAAAATCTATTACAACAAAATTTATTTGCCTTATTGCTTTCAAGAAAAATATCTCCGGAAATTATGGTTTGATTTGACTCTGATTATTGCGAAGTGAAGATCTACCCTGGAAAACTTACCCCAATCTCTTTTAAATCTTTGTCCTGCAATAACTGTAGAGGATCAATAAAATTTTGTTTGACATTAATATCAAGAGAGTCCTTCACTTCTGCCATTTGCTTCATGCTCTCACCAGCATCCAGTAGTGCAAGGCCTGCGGTAAAGAATAGGCTCTTATATCCCAAGATATGTAAAAGCAGAAAATTTGTCTTTTAAAATAGCCATTTCAAATGAGTATCTTTGTACCTGCTGCAGTCCCTTGAAGAGCAAAAAACAAAATAATGCAAGTTATGCTTGTTCTCTATACAAAACTGGAACTAGAAAATTTTTGTTCTGAATTACATTTTGGGGTTTTTTTCCCTGACAGATATCAGGGATTTTTTTCTCCCTACTGTATTTGCATAGGTCACTACTAAAAAAAAAAAAAAAAAAAAAAAATTCCAGTGTCACTGTTTCTTTCTTTCTACAAAAATTTTTTCCCTGAGTTTACTTCTCAAACTCAGTTTGAGTACAGCCATTTTTATATAAAGGTTAAAAGAAATACACTGCATTTAAGAATCACCCTACACTATTTAGGTTTGACAACTTAGAAACTAAAATGCTGAATAATAGGGATGATCAGACAGCATCAGTAACAGTGTTATCAAACCCACCTGCAAGAGAGGTGGACAAACGTGCAGGAGCATTCCATTTCTGAGCTGTATCAATCCTCCCCTGATCCCTGCATTTAACTTTCCCTCTTACCTGCAGTGGCCAACTACACAGGTTATGTCAGTGAGTAATACTTTGCAAAGGATTTTATGCTGAAATATTGGCAGAGGAGATGCACCAACTCACCAAACATAGAATCATCGCCCAGCTCTCTGCCATACCGTATCATGCAGTCTCCCAGGAGTCCCTCTGTCTGGGGGTAGCCTGTGGTTTTAACTTGTCCTCTGATCTTTGACATAGTGTTCAGCATTCCCAGCTTGGCCCTGTATGCTAAGAGGGACACAGAAAAAGAAAAAAAAATAAAAATTATAAAACCAGTTTTAAAACTGATCTATTTGAAGCAACAAATGATTTCACAAGCAAAGTCACAAAGCTCATTTCAGATTGGTAATTTTTTTGTTGTCAGTATCTTATAGTCTAAAGTTGAAATAAGATTCCATTCAACAACATGGGTCATATGGAACTAGTTTTTATTCCCTACTGAAAAAGCATCATTTCTCCAGGCAAATATTCACCAACACTCACATTCCTTTGAATAGTCTTGCTTGTGACCTCCTTGATTAGAAAAACTGCAGAAAGCTAATGCAGGATACCAGCACAGTCAAAGCCAACTTCCTCTCTCTCCCTCTTGCTTAGAAGACCTTTGCAGAACTCCACACAGAAAGCTCACAATGATGATCTAATTAGCTTTTATTTACCTAGAATTAATTTCAAAGTACTAAAACAATGTTCATCAAAATCCAACACCTATTGTTCCTATCCTACCTGGATTTGGCTGAAGATATTCCGTGGATTTGGACAGAAGCTCTGTTACAGCTTTATTAGTAACATCAATTTTCTGAAAAAGAAGTAAGTCTACTATGAACATTAAAAAACACATAGAAAGGCAAGAGCAATTAAAAAAGCCCACATAATGGTGAAAGCAGAAAGTGGTAATAACATGGTTTCATTTGCAACACAACTCATCAGTGGATAGCAAAAGTCAACTTCATGTGATTTTCTGAACATGGATTTAAACTAAAAAATCAAATCTTTTACCAGGAGAAAATCTGACCCAAGTAATCAGATTTTTATCATTAGTTTTATCAGATGCAGAGGCTTTGTGATATTTACAAAGCCTCACTAACACTGCAGACATCTCTAAACTCCCACACAGCCAGGGGAAAGTTCTTCCTGATGCTCTGCACCCTTGCAGGAATTTCACTGTGGAGAGGTGTCAGTGGAACCTGATCCTCTGCTCAAACAGCCTTTGTGGGTGTCTCTTCTCCCTCAGCTGAGCTGACAAGGCTCAAGGACAAATTTGCATTTATCCTTTTATCTTTCTGTTTGGAAGTACATTATAGGGTTTCCTCCCCCAGGTAAATCTACAATACCATTCAATCATTTGAAACATGAAATATCTTTGATTCTGCAATAGCTTAATATTGAAAAACATAATGTGATTCTTCTTACCCTTTCCATCTCTTGAAATTCCTCATCTAATTTTGTTCCTTCTGCTCCACTTATTTTTTCACTGAATAACTGTAAAAACATAAATTTAACACACAAAAGAAGTATTGTTATTTAAGTACAGAATAAATATCTCTGAGAGTTACAGGAATTGACTCCAGATCACAAAACAGCCAGCATCCATTTAAGGTAACTATGCAGGAGAAAAGTAAACAGCCTTGGAAGTGAAGCATTCCCTTCAAGAGAGACAAGGATACCTGATACGAACATAGAACGAGCAAACAAAAAAAAATATTTCTCGTGCTTGAAGAGTTTGTACCCTACTGGCATGACCTACACTGCAGATTTCAGCACAGGGACCAGAGTCTGACTGCGGGTAAATCCAGAATAACCTTTTCAAGCGTGTCTCTGCAGCTGTGTACTTCTCAACACCTTCTGGCCCTGTGTACCAGTAGGTTCAGGGATGTAATTCCCATTCCTGCTGCTGGAGTTGTGTGCAATTCTCTGGAAGGAACAGACTCGTGAAAAACGCTTCACTGTGACTCACCTGTGAGACTGAGCACCTTTATGATCAAAACAATGCCAGGTGCTCTTCAAAATCTCGAGGCACCAGTTGTGCATGGATCTC
Source organism: Donacobius atricapilla (assembly GCA_013397315.1). Lineage (NCBI taxonomy): Eukaryota > Metazoa > Chordata > Aves > Passeriformes > Mimidae > Donacobius > Donacobius atricapilla. Next base: position 967,802 of record WBMY01006632.1, read on the forward strand.
AGTAAACCTTCTGAAAAGGCTAAAAGTTAACCAACTTTTGTGTGAAAACTCCAGGCTGTCAGACCTCCTGTGGTCCTCACTGAGTGAATCATGGCCAGGACTTAGCCACGGAGCAGGACTCAGCCATCTGCTCCTAGCAGTGCATGGTACCTGCACTGTGACAACATGAAAAGAAAGCCAGATCCTCACCCAGTGTGAAACAGCCTTTGAAGGCATCCCCCCACTACGACAGTGATTTAACACATATTCAGCATTAAATTCCTTCAAAAATACCTAACATTGCTCTGTTTTAATTGGCTTTTATCACTGAAACTGTAACAGCTTAGTGTGAAATCCAGGCCTAGCTCTCTGACTGCTGCTGGTCCCCAAATCTGTCCCCAATAAAGCATTTTGTTTGTCCTCGGCACCTTCTAAAAGGGAATTCATCTCACTGAAACAGAAGGGCCTTGGGGACTTGCCTAACCCAAAAATGGGTCAGGGCTCTCAGCAGTGCAATGGTTCCTGTGCACAGGTGTGGGGGGAGGACACTGCCCGGCCAAAAACCAGCAAGGAGCTGATGAAGCAGAGCTGGGAGCTCAGCAGTGCCTGACCTTGCATCAATATCACTGCTACCACACAGTCAGAGAACAGTCCTGCTTAAGGGAAAAGGTGAGTTCAAAGAGAGACGTACAGCTAATTATTTCTATGGGCTTTACGGCAGCGCTCACAATCTTCATGCTTAATATGCCAAGCAGCACACACACTTGTCAGGATCATTTCTCTTCCAGAGCACTGACAGAATGAACACAAAAGCAGATAAAACAGATGGAATAGCCCAAGTACCAGTGAGCTCCTGTGGGTCATCATCTTGCTGCTGTAAGGCAAGACAGCAGAGAAGTGACCTGAGGTCACACATAGAGCAGGACACTGCCCTGGTCTCTGCAGGAATGTCTGAGGAATCCTTGAGCAGACAGAGAAAGGTACATGACGAGGCTGCATGAAAAGCAGGAATTCCTATCAGGAATTCTGCAGCTCCTCCACAATAACAGTTTCTGTCTCCCTTCTGTGCACTGTTAATTCCAAAAATAATCAATGCCATTTGCCACAGCCTCACACGTGTTCTTTCTCCAGCAGACAAGGAAGCGATCTGTGGTTTCCCAAAACGCTTTTCAAAGGCTGAATGCAGTGGGGGAATTACCCTTCTCAGGCTGAAGTTGCAAAACCCACATTCAGTAGCAGCCCATAGCTGTCCCATTACAGATAATCCATTTATATGCTGGTGAAAAATAAACCTACTGAAGTAACATGATTGCTTGACTGTGAAAGTGTAATCAATAACGGAATTCTAAATCTATTTTACAGTGACTTGTGGATGCAGCTCCTAGAGCCAGCCACAGGGTCTGCACACGCTGCTTCATACAGACTCTGAAGACAACCTAACACACACCTACACCTGGGGAAGAAAGTACTGATTGTAAGAAAAAAATTTTGTTAAGACGCTTTCCTAGTTCTATGCAAACATCAATGATACTGCAATTTGCAGCCCAAAGATGCATTTCTTCAATGGTATTTACCCTGAGCTCTAATGTCCTTTGAAAAATGACACTCCATAAAGAATGATTGCTTAAAATCTCTAAGATGTCTGAGCTACCAACAGTAAAAATTGGTATAAAGTTCTAATGGTTCTAATTAAATTTTACACCTCTACAGTTTATTTCATATTGGTATAATTGGGAATAGCTGCATTAGGCTCGCATTTAGGAACAAAAAAGCTTTTGTTCTGATCATACTGGATTTAGGGGTTGTAAAACTAGCATCACCCTCCTCACAATTAAAAGTCACAGGATACCCAATTAATTATTAAAATTGATGTACAAAGGGGACAGCTGCTGAGCTTTAGTTCCCCGACTATTTGCTGAGCATCATTTACAGGCGTTATATCAAGCTGCAAAATGCTTTGAACATAAATAGAGGATGCCCAGCTGAAGGGCTGGAGTTACTGGCAATATCTATCAGGCTTTACGAGTCACCATCAAAGACAACGCTGCTGCCATCACACAAGGTGGGTACTCCAAGGCAGTTTGGAATGACTTCTACAGGAAGAATCCTTCACCTCCAAATTCCTGGGCACCATGGATTCAGCACCAGATGACTAGACAGGGCCACAATTTGTGGCTGTGAAAAAAACCAGTTCCCACCAGGGGGGTCATCACCTCTTCACTATTGCACCGCTGGTGAGAAGCTAGAGCCTTTCATTAGTCCTGTTTCTGGTGCAGCCAACTGGGCGTCCTCTGGATCAACACCTACACTCAGAACAGCTCTGCAATAGGGAAGATTTCTTCCTCTCGGGTGCCTGTTCAACTCCCTCTATCACACTTATATTAGAGTTAGTGAGAGAAAGAAAAAAGCAACAAAGCTAAATTATAAACATGAAAATACTTTCAAATCAGCCATTTGTATTATCACCTCTCATTTGAAGTTACACGTGACAGCAAACTACCTTCAGTGGTAAAACCTGCATGCTCTACATAACAGACCTTTTGGCCAGAAGAATTATTGCAGTTTGTACACAAATGCTCCTTGCTTGTTACTTCTTTCTAGATCCTACCGTACTTTTTAAAATTGAAAAATTAAATATGACGTTATTTTATAAACAATCTGAAAGTCTCTGATGGGCTCATTTTATATGGTGGGTAGAATTTCATATGAAGAAAAATGTGGAATAAAACAAATAGGCTTTGAAAGAAACCCCTCTAGATATTATGATTTTTATTTTAGTTCTGTACATCCAGCTACAATTCAAAATGCAACCTGCAATTTTGTTATAGTCTTAAAAGACTAAATATTTATCTGCGAAGGCATTTATATTCCAAGAAATTCTCTGAGAAAAAAAATTTTCTGCAATACTGGGATTTGGTTCTCATGATAGTTCTTTGTTATTCTATTTTTTTTTCAGGCAGTATAATTTTCTTTTGATGTGTTTTGTTACCATGAAGCATTGCCTCAACCCTGGCAGTGTTCAAAACCTGGAGAAGGCCTTGAGTAATCTGATCTAGTGGAAGGTACCTCTGTCCATGGCAGAGGGTTTTGGGACTGGATGATCTTTAGGGTCCATTCCAGCCCCTTACCACTCTGTGATTCCATGAACACAGCACGTGAGCAGTCCATACTTTAAAGTAAAATCTACAGCTCACCAAAACTCTAAACTAAAAATGTCTCAAAATTTAAAATAAAAATACTGAAAAATTATGTTAAGAATATTAAGATTTATCCCTACTGCACAGGAATAGTGCATTTCTCCATTGTAATATGGATTATAACAAACAAGCTTCAGAAAAATGCCATATTTTACTAATGTTTTGTACATCATATCCACTGAATTACACTAGTTTTTCATATTTCACTATAGAAGGTTACTGAATATAAGAAGCTGCCAAAAATATCCCAGATCAACAGAGAGCTGATAAAACTCTCAAAACAATTACCCTATTTTTTTTTTTAATATATCCACTGGGTATTTTATAATACAAGACAATGGGATTCTTGCCAGCCAATACTTGCACACATGCTCTGACCTTCTGTTTCATTTGTTTTGCACCTCTTTTGCAACGCTCACTAACTAGGATTGAAGCATCACAGTTCTTTTGTTGTTACTCAGCTACTGCTGAAAGAAGCAGCTGGCCAACAAAACTCTCTCGTACATACCTGGCCAGGAAATCAGCCTGTGCTATTTAAAGGCTGAATGAAAGGTATCATACTCCATTAAAGGCTTAAGAGCTTCTAATGACTCTTTCCAAAGTTACAGCATTTATTTTGTTCTGAAGGACTAGCTGCTGAAATTATCTGTTGAAACTTTAATGGGATAGAAAATTCCTGCATTTGTCATAAATATGCACACTGTCAAACCCATGAGGCAAAACCTAGATTTTTTTATTCTGACAAAAAAAAAAGCCAAGGCTATGAAAAGATTTTAAATTTACTTTCCCTCGCTCTCTAAAAAAGAAGCAAGCAATCAACTGGGAAAATGAATAGATTCATCCCAAAGCTAACACACAGAGAGCCAGGAAATAATGTAACTGTAAGGCCACATTTCCCATAGAAACAGAACTGGGCCAAACTGCACAAACGCATTAAATACATCTTAAATGCACTACTTAGTACAAAATACTGCATTCCAGTACGGTTAACACATAATAGTTACGCTTCTCTTAATAAATCATTAAAAGTTCCAGCAATTTCCCTGTAGCCATGTCAGTGTTTGATATGGTTTAATGCAATGTGACATTACTAACAGCTTTCTCAAGGATCTTATTTAAGCCTGTAATAAACAAAGGGAGGAATAAGGTGGTTGGCAGGACAAAGTTGAATCTCCTTGCAGTGTTCAACATCCTGAGGGGAGGGAGAGATTTTCTTCTTTGTCCTCTTCCAGAATGCTCTATCAGATTAGAGACCAAGATTTCAGCCTCTTTTCTAGATCAAAAGTAGTTTAACCTCAAATATCTGTAATTCCTTGTTTTGTGCTTCCAAATTCTACAACAATGCTATGCATATTACTTGGTTTTTCTTCTCTCCTGATTGCCATGTTTCATATAAATTGCTAACTCCCACACTCAAAAAAAAAAAAAGAGGTTACCACTAGTTCATGTACTGCAGATCACCAAAAACTTGACCTACAACACAGCCTAATGTCTTGCATCTTAGTAAGCCTTTAAAGGAATAAACACTGGCAGAGCCAGCTGCACCAAGCTTGCCACCATGATAGAAAAATATGCTTTAAAAAAAGAATAAAATATTCTTCTTTACTAACGAGGTTAGTGGGCAGCTATTAGGCACCCCTGTGATTGACTTCTAGAGATTTTCTAAAGGTCTGGATGCTCAGAAGAAAAAGCAGCGCCCTACACTGAGAAACCAAACTAAGATGCACATTTTCAAATACAGACCTAAACAAAAGACTAAAGAAACACAGTACTTGGCCCTTGGGTACAAAATCATCTGCAAATGAAAATGGGTAATACCTAAATAGATATTTTCTCCAAATATACCCCTATAACAATAAAGAAAAAAAATAAATTATGAAAGTGTACTGGTACTCAGACCTCTTCTTTTCATTAAACTGACATAGCCCATTCTATCCTAATGCTTTGGAGAAAATGCAAATCCCTCATTTTAGAGATTAAGAACTCAATGACATCAGGAACTCTGGAGTCACCTCAGTACATTGTGTTTTTAAAGAAAATAAAAATTCTCTTGCTCTGATGTACTTTAAAGAAAAAAGATTTATTCTACCCTCCAAAATAAATAGGGGGTCTACTACAAAGTGCAGATGTTTTAGTCACAGAACTGCAGAGCACTCTGGCTCACCTCCACCAAATCATTTAAGTTCATCCCCATTAGGTGCTAGAGTGCTTTTCTGGTGCTCAGCACCTCGCAGTGTCTAGCTCAGAGGGTCATCACCTTCACATGAAGCATTTTGTAACTTTTTCTTCAACTGAGCTTTCAGCTAACAGTGGCACAAATTTCCCCAAAGCATTTGGTAAAATGGTAGAAAAGATTTCTGACAGCAGCAGCAGGAACTGGTTTTTTGAAAAATTTATCAAGCAGCTGAATTGGGTCCTACTGCTGTGTAATCAAAATTACAGTGTGCAAGAAGCTGTGCCCCAGAAGTCAGATACTTGTTATTGCTCCTATGGCCGCATAAGTGCTATAAAATATCTCTGAATTTAACAATGTGTGTACACAGGTATTTTAAAAAGTGCAGCTTTCTCTTTTGGTAATGGTTCATACATAACTATAAAACATAATAACATTTTGGAATTTATGAGACATGAACACATTAAAAATTATAATCATATTGAGGATACAAAATTCAAGCAGCAGTCTGTCAGTACCCATGGCAGAGTACACTTCTATAGAAATTCAGGGAAACAAAGAACATAAAACTGGATGATTCACCCATAATTCAGTACCTACAACAAGTAGCTGAACCAGAACTCCAGAAAACTACATCCATGGCCAGAGGAATTCACATCCTAGTGTTTCACTGAAGATGCCTATTCTCAGATACTTTAAGCAGAAACAAAGAACTGTAAGACATGCTTGTACCTCAAAGACACCTCATGACTGTGCTCACACTATCAACTTTCTTAGGGATTTCTGATGGACCCAATAGCAAATCTTGTCCAGCAGCCAACAAAATTAAAATACCAAAAATATTACTATTTTTTTGAAATATGAAGGATTTAAAATGTATGTATACAAATGTGTTACATTTAAAGACACACCAAGATAAATATTAAAATATTTTTTACTTATTTTCTAATGTTAAAAATTTCATACAACTTATGAAATCTAAAGAAAACTGAGCCTCATTTCATTTTTCAGAGCCCAGCTTTTGGTAGGAAATTCCTTTACACAAAGGAAAAAAAAAAGACAACACCAAAACCCAGGCCATCTAAAGGACACCAGGAATCTCAAGGGCCTGTTTCCTAAGAAGGAAAACATACTTTTTCTACCAACAGATCTCTGAATCATACAAACAAAGTTTAAAAAATGCATGAGAGCTCTGCCAGAGTGTTTATATTCACCAAGAACATTCCTATCTCAGTAATATTTATGAACCCACTACTACTTTATACTTGTAACTTCTCAGGCAAACAGGAGCAACAAGATCACAGATTATTTTTAGGAAAGCAGACGAACTGAGTTAGGATACACCAGCTGGAGAGGAATAGAAGAGAAAGGTGTTTGCAAGGTGGCTTGGCTGGGACGGGGGATGCGAGGGGGCCCCCAGACACATCCCTGGCACACGGAGATGGTCCCTAAGCTGCCGGGGGAACACGAGCTCAGCACTGAGCACTCTCTGTTGAAGGGGCCGGTGCAGACCTGTGCCAAGCATTATTATTCAGGGCGCTTTCTAGCATGGAGCAAACTCTTCCCAGCTGAGCATGACCCAAAGTGGCGAGAAGCGCAGCCCGGCAATCAGCTGAGAGCTCTACAGGGAACCCTCCAGCCGCCAGCAGCAACAGGAAAGGACCCAGCCCGTCCAAACTCCCCCATCCCCTGCAGGGAAAAGTGCCCCCGAGCCCAGGGAAGGTCGGGGCTGCAGCTCCCGAGCGGGATCCGAGCAGCCGCAGGTGCGGAGGGGCAGCGGCACAGCTCGGGACAAGGCGCAGAACTGCTCAGGAAGGAAGGAAAGTGCAATGGTGAAACCCAGGTGGGCTGGGACCGAGCCAGCCCAGACAAGCACTGGGACCTACAGGAAGACTGAGCAATGACAGCACTCCCCACTGAGGGAGGCGTCCAGCAGGAAATCCAGGTACACCTCACAGTCCGAGATGTCTTTCAGCAAAATCCCCTCACCGACCCACCAGCCGAGGTTCTGCTTTCCCCGACTGTGGAGACACTGATACCGAGGCAGACAAGAATTTCTGCTGCTTTCAACTCTTTTATAAACAGTTGTGCTACACCATCTAGTGTGAACTCTCCTGACTTAGATCAACTTGTATTAATAAGGACTGCTGAAGACACCTGGCTACATGTCCATGTATTTAATCAATTTAGCAGCCTTTGCTTGGGAAACCCCATCAAAGAAAAGGCACAGAGTCCAAGAACATGACAAATGAGGTTACTGGTTGAGGAATGTTTCTTTTCTTGAAGAAGGACTTACACAATCCCCCCAAAAAAAGAGGAAGAAAATAGTTTAGAATGTTACTAGTCGAACAGCCTGATTTTACATAGTCTAAACAAAAGATTCTGCCATGTGGAAGGATTATCACAACAGAAATTTTTCAATTGAGAAGGGCAGCCATTTTAACCAAGCTAATGAAGGCTTTACACAAAGATCTGCCACACAATGTCTGTGATGTGGGTGTCTAACCAGAGCTGTAAGTTCCCAGCATCTTTGCAATTCTTTCTGCTGAAAGGAACTCCGGGATGCATTAAACAGCTTTTGATTCCTGATTTTCAAGAAAAAGAAAGAAAACAAAAAGGAAACAGGTCTGAGTATATTAAAGGTCTTGATAGATTGAAAAAATTCTCTGCATGTGCTTTAGAAACTCATCATCTATCAAGAAAGCAGCAAAAGATATAATAACACCTCTTGGTCTCAGAAAAGGTCTGCAGTTGATTAGGTAAGATGTACCTGGCATTAAACAACTAAGTCATCTGTAAAAACAGGCCAATATGCCAGAAATGGCCTTGCATTTTATGAAAGTCAATAATAACACCTACTGAAAGATTTATTAATCAGTTTGATATTTGCTCTGTTAAATAAAAAAAATTAATCTCATTTCTTTGACAGAGATACTGAGAACTTACCAGATTTGATTCCTGTGCTCTTCCTAGTGTATTTCTTGTATGTAATTTTTTGCCAGAATTAGGCACATAATTACATATGGCTTGGTTTGGGTGGGGTTTTCATTAATTTAGTAACAGAAACATCAGACATTGAATTCTAGCTCTGATACTGCCTAAAGTTGTTCTACAAGTAAGTCTGTGCCAGAAAGAGAATTTTAAGTAGGGTCAGGAATGCTGGGCTCTTGATGTTCCTTAGTCAACACTCAAAATCCTGTACCCAGCTGATCTAATCGGCACACAATCATGCAGCCTTTCAAATTAACCTTATTAACCAAATCCAGCCAAAGTATCTGTAAATATAGACTGTTTAATCTAGACTTACAAAGAAGTCTGCACATTGACAAGAGTGCTGTCTCTTGCTCTAAGCAGGCATGTCCTTTGAAAGGTCTTAGCATATTTCAGAATATTTTATCCTCAGGATGTAATGGACAGCTTCACCCCTTCTGTGACACTTCAAAGGTCTCGAGTACCTCATTAAAAGCAAGCCCGTGCTACTTGTGCTGCTTTTGCACATGTCTGGATTCCAGACTTTCTGCTCTCAGCAAGAGCTACTTTTTAGCCACTGCTATAGCTTTGGATGCTTCAGGAAACATAGGGAACAAATTCATACAGGCTGAAACCACACACCCAGGCTCCTAATACAACACTAATGTAGGGAGGAACAAAAAGACTGAATACTTGAATTTGGGTTAAACTGACCCGTCCTTGGCCACACAGTAAACAACTGCTAACTCTGAAATGAGAATGCCAGAGTCCCAGATCTTCACTCTTTGCCCTGAGGCATGCAGTCTTAAATAAAATACTCTATCTGCATTTCTGAGCAGGTGAAACAAGGGAAAGTATTTATGGGACACAAATTGTGTGTTGCACAATTTATTTATTATGGGAATACAATTTATTTAATGTGAGAATGTAATTCCAGATTTTGTCCCAAAAATTAAGAGATGAATGTACATTCTATGGAAGAGAGATTTTACTGTACACAGTCTGTAAAAAAGTGTTTGTATCTATTTACCATGTTAAAATAGATATGACTAGATGGTTTCAAGCTTTCAAATTCTGAGTGATAACACTTAAATTCTGCAAAATGATGTGTCAAAGGACATTCTTTTCCATGCAGATCAGAAGGCCCAAGGATTAGTAACTTTTTCTTTGGCTTCAACAAATATAGGCAAGTAATGAAAAACAAGAATAAAACAAAAAAAATTATAGGAAAAGAAGGTACAGGCATAGCAGTATTTGTGAAATAATTCAGTGGCTGGAATGCTATTTCCTGTTAAATTTCGTATGATTTTTCTTCAAAATAATAGAATTAATCAACAGCTTTTATAGACACGCACATGTGCATACACAAACTCCCATATTGCCTTAAGTAAGCCAAGAGGTATTAGAGACCTGGATGCTTTTGAACACCCCACCAAGTGCTTATCTAAATCTCTAGGCATGCAAATACTTCTTAAGAGTCTAACCCAAGAGACTCATCAGAGAAGCACACAGGACTCAACACTGCCAAGATATGAGCTCTGTTTCATTTCAGATTCTAGTCATAAACAGCTGAGAGCAGCTAAACTACTACTACTGCATTACTGTTACTTAATGTCTTCTTTTCAAGAAATATTTTGTCCTTGAGTTTCGTCTGGCGCAGCAGAGAGAAGGCTTCTGTTATTTACATTCAAAAATAATTGCTGGATAGGTTGTGGGTATTTTCTTAATCAATCTATACATCCAAATTATAGAAACATCAGTATGCCTTAGGGCACATGCAGTTTAGGGCAGTTTCTGTGTATGGTCTACAGTTATCACAAAGAGAACACTACAGAAATTGCCAATATTTCAACTATTGCTCGGCTGTGGAGTTACCTGTACATGCTTGGACCCGTCACTTCCTTGCAAATTACAATGTATATGGCACTGTGGCCTAATGCATTTCAAACAGGATTAAGAATTCTGACAATCAGTAAATACTTTTTCATAAAAATAAGCCAGATGCTTAAAAGGTTCACAAAAGGTGAATACTATGGAAAGAAAGCAGATTTGCACAGTAAAGCTCAGACTGATGGCTCCTGGCTTGGCAGCACTCTGCCAGTGCAAATGAAAAGATAATTTTTGAAAAGAAACACTGCATAATCATCTGCACAGCAATGGCAATCCTACCTATCCAAAAGGCACACGTAATAATATTAACTTATACACAGAAGTCCAATTTTTACAGCATTCTTTTTTCTACAACAAATGCACTGATTTCTTCCAGGAGTCCACTATATGCCTCCTTTTGTTACTTCTCAAATCCCAGGGCTTTGCACTTGCAAAATTAGCTCAAGCTGGCACTTCTCTCACCAGTATGACCAGTGCCAGAGTTCGCAAAAATGAAGTTTTAAAGAAAATCATGACAGATTTTATTGCTTTTGAAATGGTAGCATATTTAATGCTCCACAGTAATTTAATTCCGAGTCCTATTTAAAATATTAGCACTTTAAATTCCTGTATTCCATTTGTGAACCTATTTGAATTTAGCTCTATTTTTAAAGAGGTTTTCTACAATTTCTTCTTTTAGCTTGAGGACCCCAGTTTCAGAGCTTCTGATGAGAGGTGGCCCGAAGTTGTACCAACCATCACAGTTCAGAGACTGGAGAAGAGCTGCAGGAATGGAACATGTCCCTGGCAAGAAGTGAGGCAGCAATTCAGAGCATTCCCTAAGCAGCCACTGCCAGCTGGGTTCCCAGGGGCCCAGGGACAATTTAAAGACTGCTGAAGCTCCTCTGCAAGGCTGAAATACAAACGGTGCTTGCCTTCCTGGGAGAGAGACAGCGAAACTGATGCTCCTCCAGCCCATCAAGGTTAAATCAATGCCACAGGTTCAAATACCAGGACAAAGCCTGCTCTTTGTTAGGGTATCATCATCTCCGAGACTCAGAAAGAGAAGAGTTTGGCTCAGTGCTCAAAAACTGAAACAAGGAGGAGGGAAGGGTAGAGCAAGGGAATTACTTTGCCACTGACACTGACTGTACTAGCCCCAGCTCTGCTCAGGCTCTCACCTCCTGAGGCAGGTTTTCCTGGCAGTGCTCTGGCTGTGCTCACCGCACCTTGCAGCACAGGAGTGCAGAGCTGTCACTCCCGCTCATCTCTTGAGTATTTCTACTAAGCTGTGTAAGTTTTCTCTCTCAGAGAGAAGTTAAGCCAGTCGCGCATCCTGAGAAATGTTTTCTCCTCAATTTACTCATCACTGGTACTGTAGCACCTTTCTTTTTTCATTTTAGTCTCTTTTCATTTGCACTGCTTCCATTTAGTTTGTTTTTCTCTCAGTTACCACTTACCCCTCTTTGCCTTAGGTTTCTTTCAGTTTCCATTTTGTTCTAACATAACACTTTTCTCCACCTCTGCTGGTTGTATGGCCTGCTCAAAACCTGAGCAAATCTCATACACACACACACACTTTCTCCAGAAGAAGAGCTAATCATGATTTTTGTCCAACACTCAGCCCAACTCAGAGGGACCAAGAATTGTCCAGCCGTTGTTCCATTTTTGTTGCATAATTGTCAAAAAAAAAAAAGTTGCCACGGCTAGGAGCAGTGGCTTGATAAATTGTTCAGAGAAATGATACTTAGGCAGGAAATGAAACATTTCAGAAGGACCAGTTACTCTGTGCATCTACGGATGATAAAAATTCTTTCAACCTTCCATCCTAAATATTCTCTCTCACAAGCCAGCCCCTCCTTCCCTTTTTCCTGCTAGTGTCTCTTTTCTGTTCCCATCAAGAGATGCATATACTTTTGTTCTCTTCAGTACTCTGTTCAGGAGTCATTTATTGGTACACTCTCATGTTCTTTTATCAAAGTACAAGATTGGTTTATCCTGGTAATTTTTAATTTCAACTCAAGGTTAAAAGAATAAAGAGTCCTAGGACAGAAATACTGTAGAGAACAGCCGAGAGAAGATCATGTACTTGCTGTTATTTTGAGAAACAGAAAATAACAAAAGGAACAGGAAGAAAACAGCCAGAAAGAGATAAAAAACTACCTTTGCTATCAAGGAGGGTTGCAATAAACCTGTCCTTGCAAACCAAATTTCTATCAGCTTTGCTTCCTATCACATAGATATGCACCCTTTATGACTCCACATTTCATTAAATTTAACCTTCTGCCTTTCAATTGCAAAAGCACTTTCCCTCAGATGCCCGGATGCCTGAACTTAAGAACACAACAGATAAGCATCACCACTTGCATTGACTGTGAACACTTGCCGAATGGCTTACAAAGTACTGGGTGCCAGGCTCAGAAAATACAATACACCTTGCTTCTAAACCACCTGCAAGAGTAAAGGCTTTTGATTAGAAATCTGTCACTTGGACAAAATATCATCAGCCTGTGTTAAACCTTTCACTTTGTAAATGGGACTTGAGTCTCTTCCTCCCTTCACACCTATCAGCAGCAAAACACTTTTTGATTTACGCTTCAGGTGAGACCTACAGCTCTACAGGTCACGTTAAATACATGAGCTAGAAGCATACAGAATGTTTAATGTAATTGTAGCAGAAAATGTTTAAAGGAATGTATTCCACCACTTAATAAACCTAAAAGGCGAAGTACTTTCTCTTACAATGCATACAGTATTTGTTTTGAGATCATTTTCTTTACAAAGTTTTTTGAGAGAATAATATTTAACAATTAGTAATCACATGCAGATAATTATGGCAGATCCTTCAACTGTAGTTGTAAAAAGTGTCTTTTATTTCTTTCCCATAACATAGAGCAGCTTTCTCTGCTTCCTAATTACACACATTCCTTATTTTTTTAACCACAGCACAGAGTTTAAGCATTAGCCACTGAACAATGCAAAAGGAAATGTGTTGTACATTTAAAGGAAAGAAGAGCAGCTGTCACAAAGCAGACGCTTGATTCCAGCCACAGAGCCCTAGAACAATATCTCAGTGGCAGTGGCCCAGTGCTTGCTCCAATAAAGAACAATTCAAACACAATTCTTCCCCCTCTGCTCCCCCATGGTCTCTTCACAAATGAGCTGGGCCACCCAGTGATTAATGTAACTTGTTATTAACTTACCCAGACAATCTGCTGCAGTAATATCATTACCCTGAAATTGGACTTTTACCTCTAGGTCCTACAGGCTCTCAAACCAGCTGAACTGGGGCATAGCCACTGCTTCTAGGTCTGTAATTCCGAGACACATAGTGATTGTCCAAAGTCTTAAATGCTTTAAACTTGAAATCCCAATCAGACTTGGCATCCTTCCCAGGTAACTACACCGGCATTCTGAGTGTACCCACTAACACTGCAATTTTCACTTTAACTGCTTGACAGAGGGATGAAAATGTAAGAAACACAGGCTCCACAAAGGCACTTCTAAACCACAGAGCTCTTACACTTGATGCCTTTGGTAGCTACTGAACTTCAGAGGCAGCCAAAACCAGTGAGAAGTGCCTTCCAGAAACTGCATCCACCTCATGGCAAACTCGGTTTTTCGAGTTACCTACACATCACCTACTCCTCCTTGCCTAGAAATCCAATTTGTGGCAAAATCCAGACACATTTCAACAACAAAAACCGTATTTCTAAATAAAGCCTTCATCTCTATGCCACTGGGTAAACCATGGAGTTCCAGTAACTCTCTCATGCTTTCTCCAGACTTGTTCCAATTCTCTGCACAGAAAGATTTCCCCCTGCCCTCTGATGACTTCAAATGTGGTCCTTCCAAGCAGCACTAAATGATCTTTCCTACTTATTACAACTGTTCAGTCAGAACATAAACAATTGTTCTGAAGCAAGCCCAAATAAATACAGCTCTGAGGCCAATATTTCTACCTATGACAAAACAGCCACTCCAGTTTGACAACTATGCTTAGTCTTTAATTAAATCTAAAAAAGTATCAGAAAAGGAGGGTAAGATACTGAACCCTGAGAAAATGGAGGCAAATGGCACCATTCAAACAGATCATTAGCATGAGATGGCACATACACCAATGCATGCCATCTATGGGCTTAAATTAGATGCATACAGATATTGAAGAAAACCAGTATCGTGGACAAAGGACAGTCTTGTCCATATATGAATCAAGTACAAGACTCTAGACTCTATAATGTGATTTTGCATTTCTATAGAGAGTGACTCATTTCGCACCAGGCAGTGACACATCACACTATTACTGAGCATTTTAGTCCAACTTGTCTGCTACAGCTATTCTTTAGCACATGTATTGTACAACAAAAACTACTTTGTACTGCAAAACCTTGAACTCTTCCTGACAAATGTCCACTGTTTCCTAAAGAGCTCAACAGTGATGCTAACACATGCATTTATATATCTGGAAATTCAAAGTCATCATTACTGTACACATCTCTAAAAGAGAACTCAAATGTAAGAATTCAAATGTAATTAACCTATCTAAATTTTTGGACACAGATACATTATTTGCTCTGCAAGCCTACCTAAAAAACTAACAGTGTCAGACTGAAGACTGTCCACTTTTCAGAAGAAAAAATACAGGTGCTTTTAATAAGGAAACCTGATTACACTAAAGTCTCTGACAGTCATTTAAATTAATTGATGTAAGAGTTCAAATAGCCAACAACGACATACCTGAAACCATGAATCTCCATGCTGACAGAATCACGCTTTTACTTCCATATTTCATTTCCCAAATCTAAAATACTGTTCCCTAATCTGTTTAAAATCTTGCTTGTGAAAGTGAGCATACCCTAAAAAGAGAAATGTAAAGCCATCACAGGGCCATAAAAAGATACCTGTAGTGATTATCCTTCCTCACATTTCAATTTCACTAACTTCTCACTCAGTTCCAAACTTTTGCTTAAAAAAAAAAAGCATTCTGAGTTTCTTTGAAAAGTAAATTTTGGGGGTTTTTATTCTAAACTATGGTCTTCCATTGTTGGAAGTTGCTTGTCCAGCCAATATAATGAGACAGAACGTGCATAAGGACTGCAGACAAGTAGAGGTAGTGGGTGCATCCCACAGAGAGCCCATCCTCCTCAGGGTGACCAGGACAAGCAGCACCTCAGTGCATGCCAGAACCCTTTTCTGCCTCTCTTTCAGCATCTTGTTTCAAGTATAACTGGGCAATATTTCATTCTTTTTCCTCGGCATGGAGAGGAGTTGGAGCTGTGAACGACAAGTTACACCCTGCACGCATTCCACTGGCTGTTACCACATTAACACTTCTTCCTCCCTCCACAGGTTCCAAGTGCAAAATTTCACTTGGCAGCAATACCATTCTGATTTGGCCTTCAAACAATCCCCCTTTCTGAAGTTGTTCCCTGTGCTTGTGAGGAAGGTGTGGCTTCCTTTTGACATACTCATATATACTCACTGCAAAGATGAGAAAGGGTGATTGTATTATAAACCAAAATCCTTAAAATCAAAGATTTAAATAACTCCTTTACATACTTACTTTGCAAATAATATGAGAACCTTACTTGTTATCTTTTTACTCCTCATTCCTGTGTGATTTAAGATGTTTCTCTATTGGATGTCTCTCATGACTATACTTAAATATTGCTTTTACAGATGCTAATAAGTAATTGTCAAAGAAGTCCCTTAAAATGTCCTGTTTTGCTCAGAATATTGAGAGCACAGAAGTTAAACCACATTTTTTACTGATTAGCTTGCCTCTTGCTACCTTTAACAACATCACCCTAACTTGTGTCTCTGTAGTACATCATTTGTCCCAGTAGTACTTACTCCAACTGAGCAGAACTTCCTCCCACAGACACTTCTCTCAGCTGAAATAAAGGCACTCTCTCCTCCACTTAAATGTGTTCTACCTCTCTTTCAACAGCATTCTCAGTCTTTCACTGAAGTCCAGCTGAGGCCTCGGAGATCTCACTGTGTGAGCCCTCGCACAGCCTGGGGTGCTGCTCTCATCAGGAACATTGCTTTTTACCTACATCCAGGTTGATCACCATTTACTTAAACTACTTCGCTGTCCTGTTTGGAGTCCAAGCTTGCTGGATTAGGGATAGATCTTTTTGCCCTCACATGGTACATTATCATAATCACGACATACACCATTAACCCAGCGTGAGCTGGTAGCAGAGATTCCTTGTGGGCTCATCATTCAAAACTTCAGTGAGCTACAAATCCCTTACAAAGCAGAGTTTTTTTCTACTCTCTGAACAAAACATTCTAATAATCATT
This sequence comes from Donacobius atricapilla, assembly GCA_013397315.1. Classification (NCBI taxonomy): domain Eukaryota; kingdom Metazoa; phylum Chordata; class Aves; order Passeriformes; family Mimidae; genus Donacobius; species Donacobius atricapilla. Next base: position 984,299 of record WBMY01006632.1, read on the forward strand.
AAGGTACTTTTCCACAGCTGCTTAGCCCTCTCTAAATCCTTTTCATCCCTATGTAGACACCCCCTCCATTTCCCTTGCACTGCTAGTAGCAACTCTTGTGTGCTGTGAACTCTTCTGTGGGTTAATCCACCTGAAAGCTGCTCACACATTGGAGCTGGGTTGATTTTGAGACGGATAAGCTGCCTCTAACAGCTTAGTGTGTGATCACACGAGCACCCAAGCTGACTCCAGGAGGTGGACAGGACCCTGTCTACCCTGAAGGAACAGCAAGGCTACCACGGCCTGCGTTTGGGGTACTGCAAGCTGCCATGGAACTTTGTGCTGCATCTGACGGCCTCCAGCTGGTAAAGCTGCCGGCACAAACACTGCTCCGGCACTTACAGTGGAAGGTGTGTGCACAGCGAGGGGGTCTGACTCCTTTAATGACCTCTCTGCCCTAAATCAGTACACTTTACATTACCTTGTCCATTCAATACCTCTTCATTTCTGCACACTTCATATTGAGTGCTGCAATTGCCACCAGTCTAGTGAAAATCTATGCTCTGCCTTGTTCTAGAGAATGTTGGCATATTGTCAGTCATAGTCCTGGAAGAGAGCACCACTCTGATTCATAGTTCCTAAGAGTAACTGAATACACTTCATGTTCCCAGAACATTATGTGACCAGTTCCAGCACAATGCCCTGGAATTAAACCCAGAAACTAGATCTTTCACTCTTTTCTCAGGTTGAACTACCCTAGCTCATTCAGGAAGATGGCTCCCACTGGCACTTGCAAAAGTTAACATTAAATACATCACTGACTGTAGCACAGACCTGAACTCAGGAGAGTCTAGTCAGCTTCCAGCACAGACCTATCCAAGGATGTAATGCTGTACAAGCATTTTACAACTTACTGTAACCATACCCCAGTGTGGCACCCTGTAGCTGGGTCCTGCATGAAGTCTGACTAGGTTAGAGTTGCTCTAGAATAGCCAACTGCACCATTTCTCTGTGAGAGTAACATGCTATTGTTGATACTTCTTTCACAACATTTGAAACAACAACAAAAAAATCCTAGTTTGTCAAATAGGAGAGATCAAGCAACACAAAGATCATAGCCTGCATATGCAGAACAAGAAATTAAACTCCTTAAAACATGTAAATATTTTTTTCTTCTTAAAACATGTAACTGCACTGCATAATTCACGTCTACCCAATTGCCTTCCCATATTTCCAGTACCAGAGATTTCTGCTTATTCCATGGCTTTACTGAAAATCCGTTTCAATACAAATCAGATGATCCAGAAGTTTTTTGTGGTTTTTTTGGTGGGTTGGTTTGTTTTAAGGCTGAATACATTGGGCCACCTTATTATGACACCAAGCACTTACATATCTTCAACGCCCACATGCACGATTCGAAAGATCACTGACAACTGATGTCAGTCAGAGAGCCCGGTCCAAGAGCAGGAAAAAGTCATGGATAACCTAATTCCATTTCTGTAGAGCCAGAATATACTCACATCACCTTTGCTGAAGTCACGCCTATTCATTTACATTCAACACCAAAGCAGTTTATTTGAGTCTTAGTAATTTCTTGGCAAATAGTTTTAAGCATCAGTGCAGACTAACTTCAGGAGAAATAACACAGATAAGATGTGGGCACTTTTAACAGTGACTTGGAGCGTTAAGCTCCAAGCTTATATATTTGGGCCAAATATTTTTAAATTTGTCAAAGTTCAAGAGCTGCTAACACTAAAAGATATGTTGCAAATATTTAGGGGTATTAGTTTTAAAAGTTACTATATGACTACATATTTACCTAAAGTAAAAACTTCTCCGGCAGTGCCATTTAAAGTGACAGTTTTAGTGAATCCATTATCGGCAAAAATGTGGTCAACTTCATTCACTACGGTGCCCCAGGTGAGCTGTGAAGAGGAAGCTGATCAAGACTGTCAACAGAAGCTGTACACAGTCAAAACTTGTAATTTTAAGTTGATTTGCTTTAGAATTAACTTCACATTAGCATGTTATTTCTCATCACCAAGTCTGCATGTTTATCAGCAAGTCTACGTTTTACAGAGGAAAAGCAAAAAATAATCTGTTTATTGCTCTTTCAGAAACTACTTTCCAGACAGTAATTCTTACAGAATGCCATTCCATATAATCAAGTTAGAAATTTGTCCTTCAATGTTATTAAACTGCTGCTTATGTGTTTTAGCACTTAGACAAGCTGTGTGGATTTTAAATCACTATAAAATGGACTGAGAACTCCTTCTCCTACCCTTACTTTTCACTGCATATTATTTTGATTTAAACGGTATCATTCCTACTTATCTGAGCTGCCAGTCCTGTAGCTTCCTGTGCGTTTGGTACAGCGTGAAACACCCACATTCTCCTGCCACACAGTCTGCCCCCATTACTTGCTACTCAAGGCAATCCACCTGGTTCTGCTGTACGTGGATTGCACACTTTCCCTTTGAATCAGCAAGCATATTGTCTGCCCTGCTTGAGAGGTTTCTTGTTTGTTTCTTTTTTTTTTTTAAGGCATTTTAGTTCGCAGTTTTCCCAAGTTTAAGTTCACATCCAGCATCAGAGCACTTTGAAGCAATGGGCTTCCAGTTCCTGGGTCTACTACAAATGCAATTGAATTTTTAATGGACTTAAAAGTCTCATTCCTCAAATATTTTGAAAAATCCATCAGTGTGCTCCTAGCAGCACTGCTGATTTAGCTAGGATCCTTAGAAACACTACTCATGGGAAAAAAAAAAGAACTTAAGATATCTTACTCTTTGCTAATGCAACCTGTGCTCATCATGACTTGAAAAACCTAAATGGAACAAACAAGTCTCAAGCACTTTCTTGTGTCAGAAACTTTGCAATAATCCATGCTCCTTTCATTCACTTAATAGAAAACCTCCATGTATGACATGTATGACAGCAAAAAGTGAAGGAAAACACCCACAACCATCATTTCATCACTTTGTTCACCATGGCTAGTTTGGAAAGGAAGTCACTGTACATTTTTGCCTTGTTTTCGTAACTCCATTTCAAAACATGCCAGTGGTTTTAGGCAGCAAGACACTGTTACACAGAACACCACAAACTCAAATGCAATTGGGGATAACAATTGGTGATAACAGGACTCCTCAGCTCCATTTCTAGGAAAGACACACACTGTCCTGAACCTCCACAAGGCACAATTCCTTCTTAGTAGTAAGAGCAGCACTGCAGAAATGCACCACTGACTTCATCCATGGGGACAGAAAAAAACTCCCCTCAGCATGCACACAGAATTGACTTCCATTGTTTTAAATTAAACCAATGACAGAGAAAACTGAAGTAATTACCAAGTATAATTTACACCCAGAATACAGACCCCTGCAGCATTCCCCAACGAGCTGTAAAGCCCCAGAGCAAATGAGGTCAAAAAGCTCTGTCCTCCTCTGGGGGGCACCTGGTTTTGCAGGAAGAAATTCCTCTGAAACAGGCAGCACATCCCCCGGAAGCAAAACGAGCCAAATCCCATGAAACAGAAACCTTTAACCACAGCTGGAGAGAGCACTGAAGGGACACTCCTAATCATCAACTCCCAATGAAAATGCCATGATGTTGCATTCTCGATACAAAGCAGTAGACATGGCCCTTTGGATCCTAGGTAGTTACTACAATGTACAGAGAAAAAAAGCAAGTTGGGATTATTCAGCAGCTAAAGCCATAAAATGATAAAGCCATAAATGATAAACCTTAAAGGTAAGTAACAGTTACTGTGTTCCAGCGCCTCAGGCGGTCACCCAAGCAGATCACTCCAAACACAGGATTCCTCCTAACATCTTTAAAATTATTATTTTCTTAGGAAGAAATTTTAGAAGAGCAGACTGGAACTGCTGGTTCTGAATTGATCTTTGATTACCAATTTCCTTTAATGGGTCTCCTTCACCCCTCACCCTGCACACATCCACAGTGACCCAGATGCCAAGCTGGCAGGTGCTACATTCCCTTCAGGGAAGAAAGACAAAGCGTTCCCGTGTTTGTGGCAGCCCCTGACCACACAGATGGCACAGGCACCAAATTTCACTTTCTAGCTCTCTCAACAGGATTGCAAAAAACAAAATTATAATTATGAATCAAAACACTGACTTTGTGATTCCCAATCCAACATTTTGTTTATGGCACTGAGTACATTTCTCACACACACACTCATTCTCTGTGGAGGAGATACCATTACACAAAAATCTCAGTTTCCAAAAGATTGCTCGCCCATTCCAGAGGGGTAAAAAATACAGTAAAGGTAATTGAAAATACCATGTTCAGCCGCGACAAACTTTCAGTCAGTGAAATTACATCACTTTTATATGGAAACATGAAGGCAAACTCATATCTACATTTTACATTTATTGATACAAATGCAAATTAAACTTTGAAAACAATAAATATTTAAAAAAACCCAACAAAAACAAAAACAAAAAACCCCACAGTGACTGGACATTGCATCTGAAGCCTAAAAGCACATAATCTACTTTTGGTTCTGCCACAGACCAGCTCTTTATCCTTGAACTCATGTCACTTTCTGGTACCACATTTATTGGCACATGTAAGACAAATAATGAGAACAGTAAGACGTACCAGAATTTGCAACACACTCACAAGGGAATAAAGGGGTTGTTACTACCTAGGATCATTAACACTTGTTTTTTATATTTTATTTCTTTTTCTGTTGGGCTAAGAAAAAAAAATTTAAAAATACCTTCTCTAGTTTTTCACCTTAGATCTGTAACCTAACTGCATAAGAACAGAAACACTGGCAATCATAGAAAACAGAATTTCAGAACCCCTTGATTTCCTTTGAGTCCTGATTCTAAAATCATGTTAACCAGGCTAACTTCACTGTAGTCATTACAGTTCATTAAACACAAGTACAGTATCAAAAATGCACCTTAACTAGGGTAATAAAGAAACAGAATTGATTTTCCTCCAAGGTTTGGCATTGTCCTTTGAATAGCAAGTATGTAAGGCAAGTTATTTTTGTGTTTCACGTGCACAGCTGCTGTCTGAGATATTGCAGGAAATTAACTGGTATATTCTCCCATCAATGCATAAAACTCTTAGCAACTTTGATAACAGAAACACGTACACAGTGAAAGGACACCAGGGTTCAGGAAAATCAAACTGAAAGTGTAACCTGACATGTAAATAGCTCTTTTCTAAGAGGACTTGTGAAAAGCATTGCTAAAACCCACAGCTTCAGCTCTCAACTAGTCATAAAACTCCAGCAGTGCCTTCCTCTCCATGAACAGAAAAGAGACCAACACTGAGAACTCGGCACAATACAGAATTAAACTATGCCAATAAACTGGGCTGAAAGTGGCATTAACATAAACAGAAGCACTTTGTCCTTAACAATATCATTATAAGACCAAGTCTGGGTTTTACATGTTTTTTACAGAAGCTATGAAGAATGGGATGCATTTTATACTTGAATTACATGTGTGCTTACAGCAAGTGCAGGTGCACTGCAACTTCAAGTAACTCCAAGTGCAGCTAAAGACAATCTCAGTGCAGTGCTGCTGCTGGGGTTCCCTTGGCTGTTTGTTTTGCAGCATTGCAGGATTCTCAGGAGCCTGCGCTGCAATGCATTAGCCAGCATGTGCCGCAGTGACTCAGGCAACAGCAGGAGTTTGGGATGGGAGTGCCAGCTCTCACTCCAACTTTCAGGATGCCTGTGCAAAACTCTACAGCAAAGCCAAGAAGCTATAAAAGGAGATGAATTCAAGGAGAAAGTTCAGCTCCCATTCTATTATACTACCCTCTATTCTTTTGCAATGCCATTCAGACTTTCAAATATAAATATTTTATGTGTAAAATACAAATAACCTCCTCCCAAATTGCAGCTGCATCTCTGCTAGGTTTCCAAGTTACTGCACTATGATCCCTCCCTTGCAGGCTTCGGGAGCTACACTGTTAAAGGCTGCAGAGCACATGGCCTCTACCTTCTGCTAACTCCTACATCAGCTAACTGAAGCACTCTGCTTCCTTTGGCTACACTTCTGCCTTTCTGCCAGGCTACCCTAGCAGCTGAATAATACAACTGTACAAGTACAGTTATTCATTTTAAAACATATCAGACAAGAAACTAAATTGTAATGTTCTTTTCACCACTGTCCTTCCATAATTCTGTAAGATCTGAAGAAAAGTAAATCCAATTATCTAATAAAAACTAGGAAAAGGAGAGAAGCTTTCTCTGTACTACCGTCATGGATTTCTCATGCCCAATTCACACTGGCTGTGCAAGGACAGTGTCTCTAACAGACTGTATGATAACAGCTTATAGTCCTAGGAGATAAATATGGCTGGATGTAGGCAATAAAGTTTCCTTTCATGTCTCACTGTCAAGTTCAGGTTCTCTTTATATAAAGTTTACCAAAGTACTTCCTTTGCTATCAAGCACTTGTGTAATTGAAGTTTTTTGTGTACCAACTCAATGTCAACATGGACTTTAAAAAGGCTTAAATATTATGTCTAGGCTAGTATCTACAACATAACAGAAAAGAAAAACAGTCTTGAGAACAACAACAACAACAATCACCAAAAAACACCACCCCTAATAACCTAACAACAAAATCCAATCACACAACTTATTCTGTCTGGGGAACAAGGCGGTCTTGATTCTGATCTGGTCTTCACTCCCACAGATTGGATCAAAATGCTACATAAATCAATGGAGAAAAAGCACAAATCTGGGAGATAGGAAGCAGCATCCCAGCAACTGTTGGTGATAGCGAAAAGTTTTAAAAAGATTAAAAAACAACAAAAGGCCATTTAAGAGTTGCTAAAAAAATTTGCAGCACTTGAAAAGACAAATGCCATTCAGGATACATAAGAAATCAAAACAGAGAGCGTAATATTTATATATTTATTACACTTGGTTAAATCACTTTCAGAAAGCAAAGTGTGGTAACAGATTTTGGTTGTTTTAGTTAGAAAATCTGCTTCCCCTCAGGCTCTATCTATAGACAATAGAAGCAGCTCCTGATTCACACTCTTGGAGCCTCTCTTTCTTCACTGACAATAGGAGAAGGTTTAAGAACCCAGTCTGCAGAGGCTGCAGTAGCTGCTGATGACCACATTACAAATAAGACACTCACAATAATTGTGAATATTGGCAGTTCTGTTTCCTCAGAAAAGCATTACTTTCCACTACCTCTGAGAATCTAAGCCTGAGAAATACAACATGAATAAGCTGTTGAAACTGCTTCTATACACGGCCTTCAGCTACAATTAATTAAAAAAAATTTAAAATGTGTGAATTCAAACTCAACAGCAGATTTCCTATGCCAGTATCATGGCTGAGCTTTCAAAACACCCTAAGGGAGAGAGGTTCTGAGCTCACCAGCCTCCAAATCTTTTGAAAAAATCACACATCTTTACACAGGCATCCTAGCCTGGCTGCAGTTTTAGAGCACAGCAGAAATTACAGATGCACCTGACATCTATTAAGGTTTCCTTATTCTCTCTCTGTGTTTCCTGCTTTCCTAAACTCTAACAATACTCGCAGTACACACCAGAAGATGCAGTCCTCCAACCACCTGGGTTATCCCACGTGCACAACCACCACGAGAACAAGCTGCAGCACCAGCAGGCAGAGACACGCACACCTACCACAAAAGCTTTCAAACCGAAAACAGGAAAACAGATCAAATCTGGCAGAGGCTGAGTGACAGGACAAAAACTCTCATTGCAAACACAACTCCACAAAACTTAATTTAAAAAATTATATTTGAAAATACATTAAAAAAAGAGCTGAATTTCATGGGAGTTGCACAGGAATTACTCAGCCCTGAGAAACAGCCTGCCCTTGCTAATCAGCCAGTGAGAGTTGGTAAGATATTCCACAGGTTCTGCTTGGTATTTCATGAGTCAAATGAGTTACACTCAAGGAATCATCACTGATATTTAAAGGAGAGAATGGAAGTGATCCTCATTGCAGGCCACTTTCAATTAAAGAACTTCAATTTAAACTTATAACCTAAGTAGAAAGCATAGTCAAGAAAATTCTAATAACATGAAGGGTGTTATCACCACATAACACACACACAAACTTGGAGGCACATCGAAGCTTTGGGTCTATCCATTCCATGACACCGGGCGAAGCAATCATTGGGGGACAGATAATGGAGCAGCACTGCAGCTTTATTTATTGGAATGTACAGAAAAACAGCTCAAATTCTGCTCCCTCTGGGACACAGACCTCACTGCAGTAATTTCAGCAGCCACCATGACACAAGAGATATCTTCTAGATCTCACTGCCTGACACTTCAGAGAAAAGCAATAAACACAAAATTTTCAGTGGAAAAAGAAAACCCCAGTTAGGTAAAAAATTCCAGGGGAAAACTATCCAAACACTTCTCATGAATTACTGGATTACAAACAGACAGACCCATGGTGACTTTTTACTACATCAACCAAGTTTGCAATAGCTTGTCATGCCTGATTTTGGCAAGGGCATTAGTAACCATAAAAAGTTAGCTGCTGACCTTACATAAAGCAAACACTCATTTACTTAAGTGTAAACTTCAGACAAACCAAGCTGACAAACACCAGACAAACATCCCAGAAACCTCAACTGCATGCATAAAATCATAAGTAATTTTTGTTTTCCTGGACTCCTGCACTTAGACTTTAAGCCTACCGACAAAGGTGATCACCACTCAGTCAACACAAAAGCTGTACAGAAAGACACACAGGCTTTTTACAAGAACAAGACAAAAGTTCAGTGGTTTAGTAAGAATAAACAGAGTTTAAATAACTCCATTTATTTCACTTAATCTTTTTGTAATTATGAATCTATACTACTCTATATTTCATTTAGAATTGTAATTTATTTCCATTGAACAGAAGTCTATTTAGCATGGAAATAGTATATATATAGTGTCTTGTCACTTTTTTTTGATATTTACTCACATTTCTGAATGAATTGTTAAATACAGACTGTCTTAATACACCTGCTTCAGCCTTCAGATTTTTTGTCCTTAGGTTCTGTCAGCTTTCAAATATTATTCTTATTCCTTAATCACATGTCCTGACAGTAGTCTCATTCCCTTCAGCATTCCTCAATGTCCTCTGGGACATTTGCCAGTTTTTGTCATCTGCCCCCATTCTCCTTTGGGAACACTAAAGGAATTAATTTCATTCTTTCCCCAAGCAATGCCTGTCTCTGCTGTTAACAGTTACCACTGGCATCTTTCATCCACTCAATACACAAAGGTCTGTGTCTCCTTAAGTGATCCTACAGTACTTGGAAATTTAACAAATCTGCTGTAGAGAAATGCCTCTCATTGTCTGCATTTGCTTGCTTTAGAATTTTGTAGAAGAATTCTTCTCAAAGATAGAAATCCAATATTTCCATTCATGTTCTACCTTATTTTTATTAGTTCAACAACTTTATACATACAGGCATGGCTGTGTCTCTGCGTCAGAGATAAGCAGTGTCATTTTTTAGACATGGCTGTTTTGATCCACTATATATATATGCTCTTTCTTCCGTTATTTTCCCACTACTATTTTGCCCAACACCTTATCTGAATTCTTACAGAATGAGCTCTTAAGTGTCTGTTACCTTATGTACCAAAAAAGAAAAAAAATTCCAGTATCTTATTCCTGAACTTTAATTTCTTAGTAAACACATTTCCATAACAACAGACTTTTTCAATCAACTGATTTAAATTTTCTTGTTCAGTTTTGCATTTGAAAAGAAGTTGAAATTTTACCTTTGACACACCCTCAGAAGAAGAATATTCTTATGAATTATGCATTGTAGTTCCTTACTGTATTGAATATTAGAAGTTGTTCCACAAACAATATGTTGTACCACAAAATTTATTTGACCACAAATGCAGTCAATTTCAATATATTCTACAGTTCCTTTCTGCCATTACTACTGCCTTTATCAGATCCCATCCATCCTTTTGTTTGTTTGTTTACCTGACATCCGGGCAGGATTAAGTAACCTGCACTGTTATCAGCTGCTAGACAAGAAGATTCTTGCTGTGGTTACCTCTTGAACTTCCTCAGTTAAGTATCTTCTGCTTCCTGAGTTACAAGCTCACTACAGCAAAGGCTGCATCACTTACCAGCACATCAGATGCAAAACAAGCCAAAATCTTTAATAAATTGTCCTTGGATTTGTTTACTCTAGAGGTCCAGCATTTTCTCAAAGCAACAGAGAAAGTTAACCAAAAGATACCAATTCACAACATTTTTCCGGATCAGTACATTCCATGAAAGACAGAACACTACTGAAACATTAGATACAAATATTTAGCATCTCTGTATCCAAACAAAGTGCAGATTCTGCACTTGGGCTGCTGACAAGCTACACCGCTGAAGGAAGACCTAGAAAGATGACAGCCAAGCACTCAATGAACCTTTATTTTCTTCACTCTCACCAAAACAAGCACAGCTGTTGGATTTTACTGACTAGGTTACAGTCATTAATTTCAACATTACCATTATCATGAATGACAGTCAGCAGAAATACAGATCTCTTTGACTTGGAATGAGCAAGCAAAGCATCTGAGACAACCAAAAACCTTCAGTGGAAGAATCCCAGTGCAGCCACATCCTGAAGCCCCCACATCAATGCAGGCTTTGGAGCTGGCACCATCCTGCCATGGAATTCAACCAGTCTGCCTGCTTGGCTGAAAGGTGTTTCTCTCTTAAAAGAAACCAGCTATTAAAGTAAATCACATATAAAGGAGTAAAGAGACCAAGGGGTCAGAAAAAGATGAAGACTCACTCTAGAGAAGATAAAGAGTACAGCATCTAGAAAAGGAGGGAAAACTCTAGAAACATCTGATACCATCTACAGGACAAATAGATGGCATTCCAGGTAGGATAATAAGCCAGCAATTCGTGGAAGATCAAAACACTGAACTCTTTAGGGGAAAGCTGGTACCATGCAGGCTGTAGCTTTAACTGGGGCCTCAAAACACGAACACGAACCCGTCACTAAATAACAAATGTTAATAACTAAAGGAAAGACCTGAAGCCCCAAGCAAAAGGCTCGAACGGGCAACCTTCTCTCGTGAGAACAGCACAGGAAGCTGACAAGCAAAAACACAAGCACAGGNTATTTCCATTCATGTTCTACCTTATTTTTATTAGTTCAACAACTTTATACATACAGGCATGGCTGTGTCTCTGCGTCAGAGATAAGCAGTGTCATTTTTTAGACATGGCTGTTTTGATCCACTATATATATATGCTCTTTCTTCCGTTATTTTCCCACTACTATTTTGCCCAACACCTTATCTGAATTCTTACAGAATGAGCTCTTAAGTGTCTGTTACCTTATGTACCAAAAAAGAAAAAAAATTCCAGTATCTTATTCCTGAACTTTAATTTCTTAGTAAACACATTTCCATAACAACAGACTTTTTCAATCAACTGATTTAAATTTTCTTGTTCAGTTTTGCATTTGAAAAGAAGTTGAAATTTTACCTTTGACACACCCTCAGAAGAAGAATATTCTTATGAATTATGCATTGCAGTTCCTTACTGTATTGAATATTAGAAGTTGTTCCACAAACAATATGTTGTACCACAAAATTTATTTGACCACAAATGCAGTCAATTTCAATATATTCTACAGTTCCTTTCTGCCATTACTGCTGCCTTTATCATATCCCATCCATCCTTTTGTTTGTTTGTTTACCTGACATCCGGGCAGGATTAAGTAACCTGCACTGTTATCAGCTGCTAGACAAGAAGATTCTTGCTGTGGTTACCTCTTGAACTTCCTCAGTTAAGTATCTTCTGCTTCCTGAGTTACAAGCTCACTACAGCAAAGGCTGCATCACTTACCAGCACATCAGATGCAAAACAAGCCAAAATCTTTAATAAATTGTCCTTGGATTTGTTTACTCTAGAGGTCCAGCATTTTCTCAAAGCAACAGAGAAAGTTAACCAAAAGATACCAATTCACAACATTTTTCCGGATCAGTACATTCCATGAAAGACAGAACACTACTGAAACATTAGATACAAATATTTAGCATCTCTGTATCCAAACAAAGTGCAGATTCTGCACTTGGGCTGCTGACAAGCTACACCGCTGAAGGAAGACCTAGAAAGATGACAGCCAAGCACTCAATGAACCTTTATTTTCTTCACTCTCACCAACACAAGTGCAGTTGTCGGATTTTACTGACTAGGTTACAGTCATTAATTTCAACATTACCATTACCATGAATGACAGTCAGCAGAAATACAGATCTCTTTGNCAAAGTGCAGATTCTGCACTTGGGCTGCTGACAAGCTACACCGCTGAAGGAAGACCTAGAAAGATGACAGCCAAGCACTCAATGAACCTTTATTTTCTTCACTCTCACCAAAACAAGCACAGCTGTTGGATTTTACTGACTAGGTTACAGTCATTAATTTCAACATTACCATTATCATGAATGACAGTCAGCAGAAATACAGATCTCTTTGACTTGGAATGAGCAAGCAAAGCATCTGAGACAACCAAAAACCTTCAGTGGAAGAATCCCAGTGCAGCCACATCCTGAAGCCCCCACATCAATGCAGGCTTTGGAGCTGGCACCATCCTGCCATGGAATTCAACCAGTCTGCCTGCTTGGCTGAAAGGTGTTTCTCTCTTAAAAGAAACCAGCTATTAAAGTAAATCACATATAAAGGAGTAAAGAGACCAAGGAGTCAGAAGAAGATGAAGTCTCACTCTAGAGAAGATAAAGAGTACAGCATCTAGAAAAGGAGGGAAAACTCTAGAAACATCTGATACCATCTACAGGACAAATAGATGGCATTCCAGGTAGGATAATAAGCCAGCAATTCGTGGAAGATCAAAACACTGAACTCTTTAGGGGAAAGCTGGTACCATGCAGGCTGTAGCTTTAACTGGGGCCTCAAAACACGAACACGAACCCGTCACTATATTACAAATGTTAATAACTAAAGGAAAGACCTGAAGCCCCAAGCAAAAGGCTCGAACGGGCAACCTTCTCTCGTGAGAACAGCACAGGAAGCTGACAAGCAAAAACACAAGCACAGGGCCCGGAGGTAACGCCGAAGGGAACGCTCCCCGGGGGTGCCAGGGTGATGCTGCCACCGGCGGAGGAGGGACCCGCCGCCCGGCGCGGGAGCGGGCACTGGGCGACCCGCCCGTCAACAGCCAAGCCCGCCCAGGCCCCGCCGCCG